>JAQLOM010000015.1:8700787-8718345 GCA_030068315.1 Chrysichthys thysi
GTCTCTCTTTGCAAGAACCAACAGTCATCTCCCATCATACTGGGATTGAACTTTCCCTGATATCTGCTTTCCATCGTATTCATATCTTGATGAAATCTTTCCTCATGTTCATCGCTTACATCACCAAGATTGGACGGAAACATAAACACAAACCGGTGCATAACCAACAAACGTGACATGATGGACAAAAATGATTTTCAGATTTAGAATCAGCATGTCGAATTTTATAAGGTACAGGTGACAGAATTCCAGGAGCAAAATGACTGTTGACCAGTGTTATAGATGCACTGTTAAAAGTGTGGGTGGCTGCAAATAAAAACATACCTAATAATAATAAAGGTAATAATGGACTATGTAAGGAGTGAAACCTACACATAACAGTAAGTGTTATGCTTCCAGATGCTAAGACCACCTTCTCTCTGGACGCCCTGTCATAGATTCCCACGTGGCATTCGTACGGACCGTTGTCTTCCATCTGCACTTCAGGCAACCTAACACACAGAACAAGCTCATTCAAATAGATCTAGTCCAGAGACAGGGCAAGCAATGGACAAAAGACTTTACCTGACAGTCGACTGGTAAACAAGATCTTCTCTTCGGCGAAAGTCCTCCATGTGAGAGAAATTAGTATTGTACATGGCGTCATAGGTAAAGATTTTCTGCTTCGAGCTACCACCTTCTGTAACCTATAAAATATTCAACTGTTATTCGGAACAGAAGGCAAGTTCTAACTGTGTGGCAAAAGCTTCATCGGGCTAATTAATATTATGTACAAGAAATAAAGGGACACTTTAATTACAACTTGCTAAAATAAGTAAAGAGTTATGATTTATGCTCCAACACGGATTGATAAAACAAAAACTAATTTGGCGGTGTGTTCTGCAAATGAAGTAACGGCGTGTTAATAAAAAATGTCATCGTGTCATGAAAGGAAAAACACTTTCTGGCAAACTGCTACAGCCCTGAAATTGAATGCACATACACAGAAACTCATCTGTCAAGGCTGTGGCCCAGCATGCCTGAAAAACGATCTGAAAATGAAAAAAGGCTTGTCCTAGAACCACTGAACCATGATCTTTTAATCCTGAATATAATTTTCATATTTTAGGCACTTTCATCTCATGCTGTATCAGAAGTGGGGCAATACAACTTATGCAAGAAACGAATGACTGCCTCTTTAAGTAACTAATATAAATGATGGTGGCTGAAAGCTCAGAGTTCACTCACCCGAAACCACACGATTTCTCTCAGGTTGCCGTCGGTCCTGAAATTGCACTTCAAAGTCACCGTATCTCCTATGACCACAGGCGGGAGAGGCTCGATACTGACTGTCAAATACCCTGCAGGACAGAACAGAGATGACGCACTGAAACCGGAGCCCCCCCAGACCCCCGCCCTCTCCAAACATCTGCTCTAATTAACCTCAGTATTTAATCACCCTGCTGGACTTCCTCAACTCCACAGATTACAAAAAAGAAAAAAGAAAAATCAGAAACTTAAATATAATAGTGAAAACTAATTCATAGCGATTCTGAGAGCAGGCCAAGGAAAAAGTTCCCACCAGTAAATGATGTCATAAATATTTTATGGGGTATGCATCCAGAAGGCATAGCTCAGCTGCCAAACTAATATTTATCTACTAGTGCAAACTGAGTAAAATAATTGCTAACTGTATGCCTTTGGTTATCAATAAAATTTCACTCTTAATATTTAAAAGGCCACAGGAATTCCAGTTTGTTGCTGAATGAGGTTAGCGTGCGTGTATAAGTCAATTTTACTTGTGTAGAGCTTTTCAACTATAGACAGCGCCACAAAGCTGCTTTACACAAATCCGAACATAGCTTTCGATCCCTAATGAACAAGTTAGTAGGGACAGAAAGCATATCGGTGCGGCAACGTGAACAGGAAATCTTAAGAGGAATCAGACTCAAAAGGGAATCCATTAGAGTATACATCGGTAGAAGATGTTGGAATTCTTTTTATGAGGGAGAATCAAAAAAGGAAAGGCAAACTACATTTAATGCCTTTAATGGAAGAAGCTGTGAGAAATTGAACACATCACTTTGCCACATAGTCCCCATGCAAGACCATGCATTTGCTGTCTTGTTCATCTAGCTTCTGTATTCCTGCAGAGAAGACGTTTTTCAGCTGCTCCTGAAGCCAAGTGAGCACCGCTTCCTTTACTTCATCATCAGAGGTGAACCTGGGACCGCACAATGCCTCCTTCAGTGGACCGAAGATGTGATAATGGAGGATGGATGCGGAAGACGTTCAAACCCGAGCCATTGCACTGTCTCTACTGTCGCTGCTGCTGGATGAGACGTGCACTGTCATGCTGCAGCTAGACTGTTCTGCATTTGCACAGCATTCCTCCTCTTTTGCATCTTTTGCAGGTTTAAATTCATCTCGCACCAATGCACAGTAATTTGCACTGATCGCCCATGCGAAAATGGATGTCTCCACTACATGCTCTGTCTTTTGCTCACCGGTTAACCGTGTCATTTTAAAATTGCCTTTACTTTTTGATTCTCCTTTGTATAATGAAAGAGACTAATTGTATGCATGAAGACAACCTGGGCATTCGATTGTCTAACCAAAGGTTGGACACAGCTAGTTTATATACTGATCTCACACAGATGTGTACATGCAAAGGACACACTCTAGACCAGGTAGACAATGTCCAAAGGTAAGACAAGAGAAAAACATGAGCAAGGACAAAAACATCATGACCCAAAGAAACAGACACGTGCACTTCATGAGTGAACAGAGAACAGACACGTGTACAGTATGAGTGAACAAAGACACTTATGAAAATCACATTATACTGAATTCCACTGAAATGATTAAATTATGGGCAGCACAGTGATGCAGGGGGTAGCACGGCTGCCGCACAGCAAGAAGGTTCCGGGTTCGAGCTTGCTGGCTAACTGGGGCCTTTCTGTGTGGAGTTTGCATGTTCTCCCCATGCTTGTGTGGGCGCTCCGGTTTCCTCCCAAAGGCTTGCATATTAGTTTACCTGGCTATTCTAAAGTGCCCGTATGTGTGAATCTCTGTGTTAGCCCTGCGACAGATTGGCGACCTGCCCAGGATGTACCCCGCATCTTATCCAAAGTCAGCTGGCTCCAGCGTCCCTGCAATCCTGACGGATAAATGCTAGCGCTAATTACAGGATGGATGAATGGATGATTAAATCATGCATTTATGAACACTCTCATGGAAAACTAGACAATAGTCCCACAATTCCCTCTTTCGAACAGCCCTAAGGGGTACATTAAAGGAAGCATAAACTTTCTGTTCTATCCTGTATGCTATAACCACTGGGCAGGTGATTATCCATCAAAAAATCCAAAAAATAAGAATAGGGCTTACCCTTCTACCCATGTACCAGGCACAGAAAAATAATGTTAAATGTAAGCATCAGGCCTAACAGTAAGACTCAACATAACTGTAACTGTGTTTCTGCAACCCGAGCCAGTTTCACGCTCTTAGAAACAAACACGAAGCAGCAGCAAAGCTAACAGCAGGATGAAAAAAAATACCATGAAACAGTGTAGGATTTCATGGCAGTATTGCCACCAGGAATCTAGCCAGACACCTAACTAATCACTGTCAACTTGATTGATACGCTTAACACGGTCATGTAACGCCTCCAGATTTTTGATGTACTGAGTCAAATTTATAGTAGGGTCCAAAATCAAAGACAAAAAGTACTGAAGATGGGCAGTATGAACATATTGTGATTAAGAGTCTTTACGATTACCGCAGTAGCACATAGGTACAAATCAACAGTATCGACGAGAGATTATCCATTGAAGCAAAGCTGGGAAATTTGCTTGTTCATGATTAATTCCATGTTTGGGAAGGCTTTCAATGAGCTTTAAAGCTATGTATACACTCCTGAAAAAAAAACCAAATTGGGCCAAAACCCATTTAGTTATTAACATTGAATAAAATGATTTTTCCTTCCTGACCAATGATTTGCTGTTGAGACCATTAAAAACTGTATGTCTTGCAGTTTTGGGTTTGGTTTAGCCCTGAGTGTATGTCTCATGGTAGAAACCTTACTGTCTGTTACAAAAAGCTGACACTGGAGACCATAAATGTTTAATAGACTCCTTACAGAAAATGTCACTGTATCAACAATTACACCTCTTAAATTATAATACTTTTTAAAAAACCCCATTCATTAGTAGCCTTGGTTTATGTGCAGCATCCTCTATGCACGTATCTGTGAACGAGCTGTTACTAAAGAAACGATGACGGATTTTGAACGAGTGCATTAATATAAATGTGTGATTTGAAAGACAGTCAGGACTACATTCGGATCTGCTACATAGTTTGCTACAATTCTCTCAAACAGTAAACAAACCTGTATAAGAAGAACTGTATTTTTAGATGCACCTAAGGCATCCACCAACTGCTGACATCCCATTTGCACTTTTATATGATTAGCAAAAATGGACCCCATTAAAATGCAATGCAGGATAGCTCCCGCTCCAATAAAAAAATGGACCTCATACCATATACACAAATATTAGTGAGTCAGTTGACACAAATAATACTGTGCACAATGTGAGTGCAAAACCATTTAACCAGTCTCTGTGTGGTAAAGACATATTCGTGTGGGATGTCATGAATTCAGTGGCCTACAAAATCCACCACTTCCTGCGTATTGGCTCATCCGCTGTGACGTTTGCGGACGGATTATTTATTTCTTGTATTTTTTCCCCCCCTTTCCCTAATCCATAAGCTCTTCTCCCATCAACCAAGTGGTTGTGCATGCTGCCCCAAATGCAGCTGAGAGACAGAGGCCAGAAGGTCCTGTAATCCTACAGGCACTTAATGAACCAAATAATGTAAAATATCAAAGCATGTAACGCAGAAAATGACCTGCGAGTGCAGCTTTCCCAGGCCAAAATGAAAATGAGCTCTTGTGAAAAAAAAAAAACAGAAAGAAAGCATCTTAAATACATATGCAGAGGTATTAGCTGTATCCCGCAGTATGCTTCAGTGCTTCAGTGTTTCCTAATCCTGGAGGCTGCATTGCATATTAAAGTAGTTCAGAAAAAAAAATCTAAGTGATAAAGTGTCTATATCTTTTTCATTTAAATAGAAAAATAATCCATACACAGTATATAGGTATGGAAGTGCAGAAATGATCCACATCAGTATCTCATTACCATGTACATTCATACTGCAAATCCCCTGTTCTACCAGATCCCAAATGTACTCTTTTGGATACAGAGCTGGTGTCTGACTAGACCACTGAAATACACTGACTCACTGATATGTTCATGGAACCAGTATGAAACAACTTGTGTTTTGTGACATGGTGCATTATCATGCAGGAAGTAGCCGTTAGAAGACGGGTAAAGCGTGGCCATGAAGGGATGCATGTAGGAGGCGACAATACAATGCCTGACTGTTATTAAGGAGCCCATGGTTTGCCAACAAAACATTCCCCACACCATTACACCACCACCACCAGATTGAACTGTTGACACGGGGCAAGTTGGGTCCATTGATTTATGCGGCTGACACCAAATTCTGACCCTGCCATCTGGACATCATGAGGAAAAAATCGAGATTCCTCAAACCAGACAATATTTTTCCATTCATCATCAGTCCAGTTTTCGTGTGTCTGTGTCTACTGTCACATCCTGTTCTAGGCTGACATGAGTGTCATCCAGTGTGAGCTCTAAGACACATTTCTGCCCATTACAGTGGTTATCTGAGTTATGGGTTATTGAGGAGCGTAGCGTTCCTGTCAGTCAGAACGAGTCTGGCTGAGCTCCTCTGGCTTCTGACTGCCTACGGAACTGCTACTTCCTGGAACTTTTTAGTTTTTTCCCACCATTCTATGCAAGTCTAGAGATTGTTGTGCATGAAAATCCCAGGAGATCAGCAGTTTCCAAAGTACTCAAAGCAACCCAACTGTCAAAGTCACTAACATCACAATTCCCCCCATTCAGATGTTTGATGTGAACAGTAACTGAAGTGCTTGGCCTCAATATGCATGATGTATATTTTAGAATTATGATTAATCTTCACGCTTTAAACCTCATAGAAACATGTGCATAAATTATTTTTCTTACATTTGTTTGTATGTATATATATATATATATATATATATATATATATATATATCACAGGGCTCTTTGTAGTTAAACACCACAGGTGAATTTTGTAGGTACTGAATTTATCCTAAACCATCTATCTGAGGAAAATGATCACCACTTGACCACCATGGAGCAGACATTATTTGAGTGTTAGACCGTTCTTAGGACAGTAGTGACACTGGCATGGAAACAGATGTGGTGTTGGTGTGTGGTGGTTGTATATCAAGCCTAGGAGCATTGTCAAGGTGACAGTAGTAAAAAAATCTTTTAATTAAGTATTTTTTTACTGCTTACTTTAGTAGACAAACATGTGCTGCTGTTGTACTTTGTAGGCGTACAGTTACTATAGAGACTATAGCTCATATTTTCCAGGCACATAAAAGAAAACCCCATTGCTGTCTGTTTCAGACCACATAGATATGTCTGGTGGAAAATATTGGTTGGTGGATTATTCTCTATACACTAAGAGGTTCCAAATACATGGTCTACCTGATACACTCGTACCAGCATGGCACAGATTACCAGACCATTACCATCTCAGTGTTACTGCTGTCCTGAGAATATCCCAAATAACACTTAGATATTATCTCAGGCTGGTTTTATGGTGAACCCTTTCCACTAATATCCAGCACAGAGGGCCATAATCAGTAATTACATAACTACTAAGTGCACCCATGTGGTAGGTTTACCTCATAAATAAACCACACATTGCACTGCTTTGCAGTGTCATACTGTGACAATCACATTACGTCCAGCTGATTCCAGTGAATCATACTTCAGGAATATCTGAATGTAATAACAGTGGACACTTATGTTCCCATAACAACGGGGAGTAGCTAGCTATTTGGCAATATTATTAGACAGGAAATACAGTTCTTTGCTACTAAAGTTTCTCAGTTGTACATGAGTGCTGCATTCATCAAATCAAGCCGTGTGTTTTCCGTCAAAACATTGCTCTCAGTTACCTCTTAAATATTATTAATTCCTATGATTAAAAAACATTATTAGTAGTGTTACTTCTAGGCATTTGATCTGTAGGGTAGATTTATAATGTACAGTGTGTATATGCAGCTGAAGGACATGTCTGTTCAGTTCATGGCTGATAAGCACTGAATTACTGCTACAGTAAGGCTTTTTAGGAAGCTGTCAAAGACTACTGTATTTACTGCATAATCACAACTGTTTATCAAGGACTCTCTCTCACACACACGCAAACACACACACGCGTGCGCACGCACACAAACCGGGATAGTATCTGGATAGCCAGAGAAACTAAAATAGTGGTATTTAGTGACATGAAGCTTATTCATTAAATTACATAAGCATTAATCAAATGGTCTGACGAATGACACAGTCCGCGGTCAGCAAAGAAATAACGGATAATTAAGGACTATATCATCACCACCATGTTTCAAAGATACAGACTTGAAATGCAGATTCATTTACTCCAAGTCCCATCTTGGATACACTAGTCTGATACGCTCCATTACAGCTAATAGCTGACGGCCAAATATACCACCAAATAACTAAATCTAACAATGAAACAGGCTACACGTACTCAAAAGACGTCCGGGAATAACCCTTGATGGCATCTGGAAGAAGAGTGAGAGAATGGAAGGAACGTGAAAGAGACTGAAATTCCCTTTAAGTCTTTTAAGATCATTTAAGTCTTCTGAAAATGAACTGTATTCAACTGAAATCATTTTAATGTGGTCAGTGTAAAAATATTTAGGCTATTCCAGGTTCATTCGAAAAATCTAACAAAAAAAACCAAAAGATTAATGATGGATAAAATAAAATATAATATAATGTAGTATAATATAATATAATGTAGTATAATATAATATAATGCAATATAACATCATATAATAAAATATAACAGTATATGATATGATATATAATACGATATGATATAATATACTTTTATAACTAAGTAAGCAGTAAAAGCAACTCAAATCAAATCAAGTCCTACTCAGTGAGTTATCATGAACAGCCTGGTATCCAGCCTGGAGTCCCTGGAGCAATACACAACCAGTGGTTTTATTATGTTTCTGTGTTGGTTATGATCATCCTCACATTTCCATAAGTTCAGAACATCTCCAGCTCCATCTCCTGTCCTGCTCTCCTGAAGTGCACACACATAAAGCAGTACAGCAGCATCAGCAGAGTCGCCTACACAAACTTACCCATCACTGAATCCACGAAGTCGGAGCCCAGAAGCAGCAAGAAAGTGAGCAGGAGCTTCATTTTGCTGGTGGGAATGAATCAAACATCAAATGTCGTGTTCCCATGTTATTCACACCTCTGAGGGCACATGTGCCTCCCGTGTTCCAGGAGCGCTGTTTATCATGGCCAAGTCGTCAAAAATGATCCCTTTTCATCCGGTTCCGGCTACAAGGTCCTCTTTCGCTGTCTTCCTGGCTGAGGATCGGGTGTGAAGAAGTGCTGCTGGTGGCTGCATCGGGTGGGGATTAGCGCAGAAACAGCTTTCACTGAATTCAAGTGATGGGCATTACGAGTCATTTGAACGAGTCGGTTCTTTGGACTACTCGTTTCGCGGAGTCGAATCCCAGCAGCGACACCGTTGGAAGCAAATCAACAAGCGCCGCCTCAGGCACATCTCTGAGAGGTCTGTTACTTCTTCGGGAAATATACAGATTTCATGGATATTTGTACGTAGAAGGATGTGAAATAAATCCCCCCCAAGTATTAGGAAGTACCCTTTGTGGGGGAAATGGCACAGAGAGCACTTCAGAATTCAGGGTTGTGTAATTGTTGGTATGCCATTTTGTGTTTTCCATCTGGATTGATACCACAATGTAAACAGTGTTAAGGATTTCACAGGTGACCTCCATGCTGGAAAGTGTACACGATATGGGCAAAAGTATGTGGACACATGGACCATCACACCCCGCTATGTGGTTCCTCCTGAAACTGTTTCCACAGAGTTCGAAGCACGCAAAGTTATTTGTATGAAATATCTGTGCATACTGTAAGAGTAAAATTTCCCTTCACTGGAACTAAGCAGAGGCAAACCTGTTCCAGCATGACAGTGTCCTTTGGGACAAAGTTAGCTCCATGAGACTTGTGGGTTTGAATGAACTTCAGCGGTCTTCACAGAGCCCTGACCTCGACGCCCCTGAACACCTTTGGGATAAAATGAAACGCTCTCTGAGAATCAGGCCTTCTTGTCCAAGATCATTTCCTAACCTTACTTATGCTCTTATGGCTGAATGAGCACAAGTCCCAACAGCCATGTTTTTAAAATCTAGTGGAAAACTTTCCCAGAAGAAAAAAAGGAGACCAAATCTATATTAAAGCTCATGGTTTTGGAACAGGATATTCACCGAGCATATTTGGGTGTCAAGGTCAGATGTCCAAATACTTTTGGGCACATGGTGTGGCTTAGTCTGCCCAGGTACCATCTGCCAAAATACAGTCTGAGCTGGTCAAGTTGGGTGAGTATATTTTCCAGCTTCCTGATCAATTTGCTAAATCGCTCAGTAAATGTTTGAGATGATCTAATTGCCTTACTGTTATGTTATTGTTATTATTAAAAAAAATAATAATAATAAAATAAACTTCAAAACTTGGTTAGTACTTGCAATTTTGTAACTGTCCCCGCTGTACAAAGATGTACCAGCTGTCAAAGATGGCCTGCCAGTTTGACCAGCTTGCTCTGTGTTTTGGTAGCTGGTCAGACTAAGCTGGATTTTTTTTTTTTTTTTTATAGCAGGGCCGTGACTAATCCTAGATAAATTTGATGGTTTTTAATGATTATAGTGTGTCCTAAAAGCATCTACTAATCAATGCATGGTGACTTTACTGTAGTAAGTGGGTTATCATTATAAGTTTAAAATGAATGTAAAGATACTGTGTTTTAGGCTGTGTTTAGTGTATCAAAAAAAAACAACCTTGGTTAATGCCTTTGTGGTTATATTCAGACAGAACTAGCAAATATTACATTACATCAACAAAGGAAAAACTTCCTACTCAAATTAGACACTGTACACAGTGAAAATATTCTGTGTAATTATAAAATGATTTGAAGGATGCACGACAAGAACAGAATTTACAACAATTGTGGCGCTGTGCATTCTTCGAAACATTTTTTTTCCCAGCTCAAAATGGTCTTTCTGGTCCAGATCTACTGTGTTCATTTTGGAGAACAACAGTCCTGGTGAAGTGTTCGTTATCACCGCAGGGAAGGAGCTGACAAGTTGGAGGATCTATTACACTCATATGGAGGGGAAAATGCCACTGGATGGGGAAGAGCTACAACTAGCACTTTAAAATCTGACAGTGCATTTAATGTAATATTTCCTTACATTAGCTTATATCAACTTATCACGTACAGTGACACATGGCCTCACAGGTGAGCTTTCCACTTGTATTTCTTTTGCCAGACATGTTTCTTTTATATAGTGGAAGCTACATAATGGTTCTCCTCTTTTTCATCAATATAGGAGAGAACAAGTAGCACTGTATCCTTGACATCTTCTGAGTAGCCCTCCAGCTGTCCTTTCAGAATTTTCAGCTTTGTGACAGCCTGCACCCTCGTTTACTCTTGTCTGTACAAATTGATCACATAAAGCCCAGAAGCCATTTTTCCTTTTTTCTACACTGGTGAGAAAGTTTTTTTTTTTTTTTTTTAGTGATACCCCAGTGAGCTCTTGGAAGTGGACAATCATGCCAGTCTCCTGGAACAAAATAGGCCACTCCTCCATGTTGGATTGCACATCTGGTCCCCTGTTTATCACTTTACATTGGGAGTAGTAGGTATACTTCCGAAGAGATTTTACCTCATCTGAGCTAAAGTTAGTCTGTTTAGTGAGCACCTTCATTTTGTCTTTGTTTCCTGTTGGATTTCTGGTGTCTCACTCAATGGCATGAATTTCATGTCCCACTTTATGCAGCCATATGTGTCCGTTGTTCGGCTGGGATTTCCTCTGTGTCATACTCATCTGATCCCTGTTTATTCATCATTATCCTTGGTGCTGGCACTTCACACTTTCAGTACAGGCTTGTAACTACTTCACTAGTGAGTGATATCATGGTCCCGCCGCATCACCTTGTTTACTGGCAGAAGCACAGCCCATTCGTAATCTCAGAAACAACAATCATGATCATTTCTTTCCGTAACCCTCTCCAAACAGGCTTCAGGAAACGGCTCCTGTGGAATCAGGAAGCCGTCAACCCAAATGTGCAGCAGTACTCAGGCAACTGGGCGACTATGAAAGAATGAATCGAGCTCAATTAACAACAGAATGACAGCCCAAGACACTCGTTAGTGTGACAACACACTGTGTTTCAGTGGAACCATTTGGTATCTGTCTTTCATGTAGGATGGCAATGGATAAATATCAATCGAGTCACTGATGTTCAGACACTGCATCTTTTCAGTGGTTTTCCTAACTGAGTAGAGTTGGGACTGAGGAAGGAATTCTACTATCAACATTGACATCCGAAAATGAAGTGCCATGTTTTTTTGTTTTTTTTTAATCAAAACCACCAAACTCCACAGAGTCAATGTTCCCTTTTGACAAGGGAATATTCATTCTCATACGTTGTTCCCTCATACAGCATTTCCACTGTGACCTTTGTGTTGGTCTTAATGAAGCCATATTCATTTAAAATCTGACCATATCTTGAGTGGCTTTACTGTAGGGAACTGAGTAAAAAAAAAAAGCAAAAACTTTAATTTACAATACAGCCTGACCCATTGATCCTATGGAAAGATCCTATGCAATATCTGATGTCATTCAGAGAAAGAAATCTTTCGAAATCCTTGCACATCTCTTGAAATAACTGTGCTTCCTTTCAAAGCATGTTGTCCATAACCTGATCGAGGGGCCAGATTCCAGATTCAAATCTTGGCAATGATGTACATAATGATGCCTTGGTTTCAGGTTCCTTTCTGTGAATAGAGCCTTTCTTGTTTTAATGTTCTTGAATAAGAACATCATGTCAACATCATCTGCTGTAGCTTTCACTCTGTCACCAATTATGAGAGGCAGCAGCCTTAGAAAAATTCCACTTCTGTATGGCCTGTCCTGAGAGTTTGGCTGCTTGAGGGCCAACCTCAAATGGCTTTGTAGACGCATCACATTTAAACTGTTTAATGAGCCGATTCAGAGTGGAGTTAGTGAACCATGCCTTTTTATTTCTGAAATACATGAGATGTAGTGCATCAGAAACACCCTAGAAGATGTCATGGCCAAGTCAAGGTGGCAAACCTGGCCGACAGACATTAAAATATATATTTTTTTTAATTGAATACTGACTTGAACTTCACCTCTTCCACATGTGGAAGGGGCAGGGGGTAGCTCAGGGCGTTGGCCTACTGATCGAAAGGTTGGGAGTTCAAACCCAAGCACCGCCAAGTGCTGCCACTGTTGGGCCCTTGAGCAAGGCCCTTAACCCGCAAATGCTCAGCTGTATAAATGAGATAAATGTAAGTCGCTCTGGATAAGAGCGTCTGCCAAATGACTGCACTGTACTGTAATGTGGTGCATTGATAGAATTGTAGCTCTCAATGGTCTGAACAGATTTGGATCATCACCTTGAAATTCAGATCGTGTTATTATGCAGTACCTACACAAAAGTTGAGAGTGACTGAAATTTTCAATGAAGCCACCAATGCAATGCGAGCCCAAATAATCTCCAACAATTCAATTCAAGGTTCCTTTGAGTACTGTTTCATCTGATACTACAGTGCCATTCCCTTTCAGTTGCGTCAAATCTGCTAGTAATTCAGAGAACACCTTAGCATACCCAAATTCTTTGAAATCTTTCTTTTTACACAATAAAACAAGTGAAATGTGGTCTGTGTCAGACTGTACACGAAGTGGCAAATTAGCAACAGCTAATAATAAACAGCTCATTCTTTATGCCTCGTCTTTGCAGAGCCTGCTAGCTTGAAACACAATGGATTCTGACCAACAAAAAAAAAAAGTAAAATCATTGGATTTGAAATCTGATTCAGCTGAGTTCTCTCCCAACACACAATTGTGCCAGAGATCAGCTTCTGACAAACATTTCAAAGTCTCTCTCACAGGCATATAATAATCAAACCTATCTCTCTGTTCACACATCTTCCTAAAAACATTTTCTGAGGCTCCTGAACATTTTGTTAAAGACCGAACTCTTGAGTATGCTATTCCTATTGGCGCTGTATGTATGATAACGCTGTGTCATTTTCAGCAATGAAGTAAATATATGTCATGTGAGTGTGTATGTCATACATGTGAGTTTCGCATCAGCAGTGTTCTGTGTGGTTGACGCAGCTAATAGAAACTGCCCCTGCAAATGTAACTGAAAATTTCTGAGATATCTGTATCACCAGGTAGAAAGACAGTTTTGATAAGAAAATACAATAGGAAAATAGGTTATTTTGTCCCTGAGACACATGGGAATGGGCGGTGCTGCAGTCACCCAGCAGGGCTGCTAGACCTGTGATGGCTTCACTTCTTACAGACATTATGTTGTCGATGATTTGTACCGTTATTGTAAGCAAATCATCCTGTCAATCATCAGGAAATGAAACTACTGCGTATGTGATTTTAGCTATAGAGCCTCTATGAAGCCGTTACATGATTTGGCTGTTAATTTTACTCCAAGCAACAGATTAGATATTCAGAAAATCCAGATTTGTCCTATACATAATTTGGTGTACAGGTTCCTAAACAGTTCGTATTATCAGGGTGCCTTTCGTGCATAGCTGAAAGAAAGCGTTCAATTCATCCTTGCTTGAGAATTGATTCACCCGATTCAATTAAAAGAGTCATTCGAAGCAAATGGCGCCTCGCAGTTCGCACGCCAGTGTTCATTCCCAATGCCCGCACAAAGCTGGCTTAATAGAGTCTGAACGGCAAATTAATTATCACTGTTTTTTGAGGCCCGATGCATTTGGGTCATATCTCTCGATGAAATGTGACGTTAGACACAAGGCTGCAACATCTAATTACTACAGAGAGATTTGTATATATCTCTCTAGGAACAGCCGCTAACTCATTGTCTTTTATGTCATGACAGACACTTAATATTAAAGAAGGACATATAGGAGTGGAATGTATGGAATGACTTTAAACTGAAAGTGTTTTTCTCAGTTTTGTTCAAGCACGCAATCCGAGTGTTTGGAATCAAATTGGCTTTACTCTGGTGAGTCCTGCTGAGTTGAAAGCATGTGAAAAAGAGACTTCATGACGCAAAAAAGAAAAACAGTACTTACTGCAGAACTATAAATAATCTGTCTTTTCACTCACGGTACGAACAGACTCTATACACATCTTCAAATAGAATACTCCAAGTAGCATGAAATATTTATCTCTTGCTATATTTCAGCCTCAGCACCTTAGGGTCAGCATGGATCCTTCCTTCCGTCTTGTAGCGCGTTTCTGACGTTTACGAAGCTTAAATTATTTTGTTTAGAATTGAGCCATTTTTTTCGTACAGGATGTGCTCTGCACCCAATTTCAAAACCCAGGATGATCAGTGTGCTAGTGATGAATAAACCAGCACTTCAGACAAAAGATCACCCAGAATACCACCAGGCAGGGATTATCACAGAAGCCGGTCTGACTGAATCCAAATCCAAGTGCCATTACTTATTACACTGCTGTAATTTCAGGAGACATCATGTCTGGCTGACAGCTGTGCCAGAACATCTAAGATCAGCTTTGACACACCATCTCAGAGGTATAGAGTATGATTTGGTTTCCTTGTCACGTTGACTTTGAGTCACGGCGAGCATGCGTGAGCCGCTGTGCGAGCTGCTTCACACTGCGCCTGCTGATATGTTCATTGAGAGGGCTGCCTGTAGAGATAAGAGGCTGAAAATGGGCAAGGCGTAAACAGCTTCAGACCCAAAGCTGCAAACAACTGCATTCTGAACCCATGTTGCTGTGTTCAAAAATAAAACAAAAGGGGTTTTGGAACTGCCGGAGAATCAAAAATGACCTGTATTAAAGATCAGCTTTTGAATAAATAATACAAAAAAAATTACACAGATTTATAAATTATCATAAACACATTTATTTATTTATTTATGCATGTATTTATTTTAAACAAAGTGACACAGTGTGAAGTACGTACCAACAATATTAAGTACCTAATCCAAGTGAAAAATCCTTTACTTCATTCACATTCTACACAAACAGGGGGGAAAAATACCAATTGAAACAGAACGACTTGAAGATGCTGACATTTACTTCTTTCTCTGTACAGATACGTCGGGATATGTCCATTGCAGTGCTACATTCAGAAAATACACTTTTTCATTATGCATAAAGATTAGATGAGTCACAACCTTTTTAAATATATTCACAACGACTTCTGGTTTCCATCTAGAAGAACAACATGCAGCTTGGGCATATAATTACATGTAATCATTTTTGACATTTTGAAATGTGTTTCTTTTTCAGTGTGCCTGAAATTCTGTAGGTTTAAGATGTGTGCCATAATGGTATAGACGTTGAGGCTAGAAGGTGGACTACTGTCCTGATAAAACTAGTTGCGAGGACTTTTGGTCTCTTTGCCGCTCTTGGATTTCCTGCCTGGCCGAGGATAATTCAGCATCTTTTAGTCTTTCAGACCGTCAGTGGGAGCTGCCAGACCATAAGTGTAGTCTCACTGGCTCCAGAGGAAGTAGAAGAGGCGGAGCCAGCCGCGTTGAGTCTGCGGAATCCTCTTCCTCCTGATATGACGGCGAATGACATGACCCTTTCTCTCCGTGTTCCGTCCTTCGTGGACGGTCCTGGTCCCCTGACCCAAACCTCGGGGTCGTCACTCAGCTCGTAGA
This sequence comes from Chrysichthys thysi, assembly GCA_030068315.1. Taxonomy (NCBI): domain Eukaryota; kingdom Metazoa; phylum Chordata; class Actinopteri; order Siluriformes; family Claroteidae; genus Chrysichthys; species Chrysichthys thysi. Next base: position 8,716,706 of record JAQLOM010000015.1, read on the forward strand.
TAGAGCCATCCTCCGTAGTGTGCTCCAGGGACTCCTGGGAGGAATTGGATACCTCTTCAGGCTGAGCGGTCAGAAGCTTGCCAGGGAGCTGGGAGGTGGAGCGGAGGTGGTACTGAAGCAGCACCCCTTTGTTTTTGGCCTCCTTCTGAAACTGGCCTTCTACCTGCTGCTGCTGCTGTTGTAGTGACTCCTGAGACGAGTGGCTCAAGTCGTCTCCTCCGCTACCTGAATCAGTCCCATCTGCCAGAGAGTTCCGCTTCAACAGATCCGGGGACAGAGTGCTGGACGTGGCCACCAGGATGTCCACAGGACCTCTGTGAGCATTGACAGAGGTCATCGCTTTGCCTGGAGAAGACAGGGAGGATCGAAGTGAGTTTGCATTCAGGCTTACAAACATCGGACTGTGCTCCTTTAATGGCTACTCACCTGTTATTTTCGGGATGCCCTCAAGCTTAGGCACTGGCAGGGTGATGATGATGCCCTGGGCTGTACCCACCCACAGGAGACCCTGGCAGATGAGCAGGCTGGTGACACACACCGTCTGACCTTTAAGACAACAAACAGCTATGGTGTCATTGTGGTGGGTTTTTTTGGTCTTGTTTTAATTTTATTCCATTTTGCATCCATCTCAATAGAAGCAAAGGTAAGTTGGAGAAAACAAGACAAATGGAAAAAGGGGAGAGGAAACAGCTGGCTAGAATTTAATCTTCCATTTTTATAGACTCACTACATCAAGAGGCTTAGGTGATCATTTGACACCCATCAGGAATCTCAGAGTTACATAGCACACCTAGACTCCCTCTTCGGCACATTGCATTTTAGTTGGGGCGTTCTAGTTGCATCCACCTTTTTTGTGTTATGGTTTTTTTTACTAGCTACCCAGAGTATTATAAGTAGGTATTTTTCCCCCACTGGATGAAGCACTTTTTTCTGAGGTAAAGCTACAAGCATAAAAACAAACCTAATTTCAAATATATCCTCTGTAACTTTCTAATCTCCTTCCAGTACAATTCAATTACTGGACATGCCCAAAAAGATATAGGAGTGGTCAGCCATCTGGGCGCCACATTGTTGCCAGCATAGCCCCTGATGTTACCATTTATCTAGTCTTTTTTCTTTTTTTTTTGGAGGTAGAAAACCCAGGCAAGACATTTTCACTTGCAGTCATTGCAGTGTTTTATAAACCTGCCATGAATTAAAGGTCTTAATCAGATGCAAAATGTGGAAATAGCGGAACATTTTAGTTAACCTTTCTAAAGCTGCATATACAAATAAACAGATATTTCTCTATGGATTGATATTCTTGATCTAAATTTTGTTCCAGCTCAGGGTGCCTGGTTTAATCCTGAGCTCAGGTTACTCCAGTTCCCTCCCACCTTCCAAAAACCTGCAAGGAAGTAGACTGACTAGGCTAAATGCAAACGTGTGTGTGTGTGTGTGTGTGTGTGTTGTATGATGCCTGTTGATGCAATAGCATCCAATGCAGACTATATTCCCACTTCATACTCAGTGTTCCTCTAATAAACTCTGGATCCACCACAACCTTGACCAAACAGTTGCTGAAGAATGCTGAAAACATTTCAGTTTGAATAGTTACACACACACACACACACACACACACACACACAATAATGTATATC
>JAQLOM010000015.1:8718445-8732964 GCA_030068315.1 Chrysichthys thysi
TATAGCGACAGCATCTAACATTACATATTTTCAGAATAAATCCTCAAGGAACAAATTTTCTTCAACATTGGTCCTGCTCGTCCTACAAGAAAGACGCAGGACTATTTAGAGATATATCCTGTAGCATGTAGCAGTAATGTCCTGAACTTGCCTGGACTCAGATATGCAGAACGTGTTGAGATGTTGATCTCCTGCAGGTGCTCCAGCGTTTCGGTGTGGAAGAGCCGAAGAGATGAGCCCTCTGAGAACGCCATCCACACTCCTCCACCAGCTCGCACCATGTGCGTCACACTCACCATGGGGTCTGGGTGAGCGTCAAAGCTCTAACAACCACAAGAGATGCGGGTTTAAGGGGAAAGTGAGAACGCAAACGGAAAGTTTCATGAAAAGTGAGAAGGAATGTGGCAAAAACTACAACAACAACAACAACAACAACAAAAAAAATCATCATCGGCCGGGAGGAGGGACAGAGAACAGAAGGAAAGAAAGCAACAGTAAATAGAATGCACAGGAGTAACGCCACTGAGAAGAAAAGTCATTTCTACATGTAAAATCTTTATCTCGTGGCACACACGCATAAGACGAACATATAAATGTATAAATACTGGATATTAACATTTAATACTCTGTGATCTTCCAAAAGACACAGAATAAAACATCTTTAGTGTCTGGTTTATTATTGAACCCCTCTGAGCGATAGTGAGTACCTAGAGAGGTTCTCGTCTTTATCTGAGTTCAATTTCTAACTGCTGGAGCCAAATATATTCCTGCGATTAAGCATCAGGATGAGGGAGGGAGAGGAGAGGAGAGACGGGGAGGGGAGAGGAGAGGAGAGGAGAGATGCTTGCGGCAAATATCTGAGGATGGCTCAGCTGTCAGAAGTGATCAAAGCTTGGCATGCAAACATGCTGTTGGACTTCTACGAGAGGATACCTTTTATCTACTTCCTCGGATGCTCTATTATAATGTAGTTCACAGGGGAAAAGCAGGATATGCCTCAAAATATATATATATATATATATATATAAAAATCTCTATAATCTTCATTTTCAGAGGTGATTCAACCCTGCTCCGGTACAGACGAACATACAGACTTTGATCTACAGAGGCAGATTTCTTGCTTTGTTGTTTACACCTGTCAAAAAAAAAGGTCTCTAGGAACTAGAGCAGTGATAAGAGTGCTGAGAAGGTGCAGGTCTTTGAACAATGTTTTCATTTTTAGCAAAGATGGCATCGAGACAAATGTCACATTTAGCAGGTTTCACAGTCTGCCAGTTTGTTTGTGTTTAAAACTGATTATTCAGTTTTTTTTTCCTCCAGCATGCAGCACGTTTAAGTGTTGATAGTGTTTACCTGTGTGGTGAGATTACAGCCGTCAATCACAGCCACTTGGTTTGCACAGCTAGCCCAGACACACTCGTCTATATTGAGGAGTTTGAGCACAGGTGCATAGCCGATCACAAGCAGTCTGCTGGAGTCAGGATCCCACAGAGCTTCTGGGAGATATGAGAGAAGTTTTATATAAATTCTTAATAAATACAACACAAAAAAGTCATTTTGTTATATTCCTTACTGCATAATAAGAGGTAGTGTCACTAGTCAGGCTGTATAGTTACTTGTAAAGGTTTACATCACTGATAGGTTTTGTGAAGAAACGCAAAGTACGTTTCATATACAGACAAATATTATTTAAAAAAATATCCAGTAGATTAAAACTAAAACATGGGTGTATCTTGTAACAAGGCGGCAATGAAGAATAAGAAGCCAATTCTAGCCTTCATTCTAGCCGAAACTTGAATGAAATTTTTGGTTAATTGTTCCCAAGTGTGTTATCAAGAATTTTGTAAATACAAAATACAACAAGAATTTCTGGTTCAGTTTTTCCTATGAAAACATTTCCACACTGTTTTACAAAACAAGCCTACTACTACTAAAATAATAATAATAATAATAATAATAATAATAATCCCAGAAGATGTTATTCGAATAGAACATTTTGTCATGACCCTCTCCATCTCTTGATTGCCATTATGTGAAGATGGAACTTTGGAAATATTAATAATAAATAAATATTAGAACTCAGCAAACACCAAATTAGAGGCTGCAAAAAAGGTATGAAGGCTGCTATAAATGATGAATATCGAATAATTCTAGTGTTATTATACAACAGTTAGTTCCAGTCCACTGATTTGATTTGGTTGAGCGGTATTCCAAGAGTGCCAATATTCCTATAATCGCACTGGGAAGTTTCACTGTGTATCACATGCTTCTGATGCTCATACTCAAGTTCCTGTTAATACAATTAGCACTTTTTGACCTATAATATACACTTATAGAATATTATATTCAATCATGTTTACAACAGTGGGTTCCATTTTGAGTCTGATTCTTTTTCAAGGTTTCTTCCTCATGTCGTCTCAGGGAGTTCTTCCTGGCCACCACTGCCTCTGGCTTGCTCATTAGGGTTAAATTCTGGATATAAATTTAAAATTTATATCCAGAATTTTTATAGTGCTGCTTCTATCAAACTGCTTTACGAAGGAAGATATCCACTGTTAGAAGAGCTATGCAAATAAACTGGACTGAACTGAACAAATATCCCAATGTACACTACTTGACCATTTTGTTATTTGGAATATTTTATCTACACAATATTACAAATATTGAATATTTACAGACCATAATTTTAATTTATTTGTCTTCTTCCGTTTCATACAAACTCTGTGCACTCATCCGTCGTTTTAAGCAGAGTGCATTAGAAGTGTGCCAAACACCCCTACAAAATGGTGAACTGATGGTGCAGCAGTTGTACAGAGCGCGGAGAGAAACTGAATTCAAGGCAAATCAATCATTCGAGCCATATGGTGCAAGTTGGGATAATCAGTGGAGGACGCATATCCAAACACTGTGATAATTAAAGAGATTTGCACAGCATGCGTTCCGCCATATTTCGTTTTTATTGACTGTCCACTTATTTTTTAGTTTTTGTTCCCTCTGAAATGCTTTTTTTTAATCCAAATAATGTTAAATTGCCATCAGTCCCTACATTTTTCTTTCATCTCATATCTTGGAAGCAAGTTCTTACCCGCAGACTTTCTGCTATAAACTGCGACTTTGCCATTAGTCAGTCCAGCGAAGAGGAATTTGCCTGTGTGTGTTAAGCACAGAACAGGACAACCTTCAGGGTTTTGGAAGGTCAGGAGACACTGGGCAGCAGTATCCACATTGCCATAAACTAGGATACTGTAACACACACACAGACACAAACTTCACATTTACTTCATCTTTGAAACTCCTACTTGAATTATTATGCAAACTTTATTAGGACAAACGCAAACACATCCTTCTTCCTCAGATTTGGACTCACTTGCCATCTTGTAACCCCACACAGATGGTGTTCCCAATTCTGGCAGCTCCTTCCGATGCTTGTCCTTCATTTTCTTCAGTGCTGGCCTCCGTGACATATTCGATACTGAGCGCAGGGGAGGCCAGAAGGAAACTCTTCACCGAGCGTGGAGTGGGTCTGTTCAGGGAGAAGATCTCCACCTGTCCATAAGTTTCATCTCCACCACTGGCCACCTGTGCAGCCCCGACAGAAAAGTGAGCATATGAGTAAGACGTGATGGAATGAGACAGGAAGAGACACAGCGGTAGCAAGGATAAAAGTGAGAGGATTACTCTCAGAATTCGTGGCTGTCTGCTTAAGACCAAAAAAAGTTTTTACTTAGAAAACTACGAGTAAAAATATGTGACCAGATCCAGCAAAATGAATTACAGTCAGCCTTATTTTTCTTTATATCACCCACACATTTATTTTACAATCCTTGGGAAGACCTTCTATTGACATAATTATTAATGCAGCAAATAGTGCAATGCGTATACCTAACGCTTACCCTAATCTCAGAGAGTGTTTTTCCTTGTGAGGACCAGCCAGACATCCCCACACTAAGTCTCTGACTTATTTTGCTGGATCTGCTTACATCTGTTATAAGGAGCTCTCAAGCTCTTAAGATAACGCTTTACATTGAGTGTGTTACGCTGCCCTGTGACAGCACGTTCAGCAAGTTGAAAGGTTTCAAAAAGCTGTTCAAATGTCTCAGAGGATGCATGTGTTAGCCATCACCCTTCCTAGAAAAGATTAATTTTGGGGAAGAGAACAGTTGTATAAAATATATTATGTATAAGAAATAAATTGCAAGCATTAAATATGACAGCAGCATTGTCGTAAACCCAGCCAGCAGCAGCCGTAGCCAGTAGCAGTGCATATCCAAAATCATACCAGTGTTGAAATCTATCTGATATTTATGAAAGATAGACTTTTTTCTACCAGATATAGGCCATGCTTTGGATTTGCAGGGTACTAATAATATGTGAGTAAATGTCTTAAAAGCAGAGGCGCATCATACAAGAGTTGACAATGAATTAGACGAAGTTTAAATTGACTCATTGACTTTGATGTACAAATAAATCATAACATTTAAATGGTTCCAATTATTTAAAAAAAAAAGAACTGAATGTGAACTACACTGTGATGATTAAAGGTGTTTGTCACAGGTGGGGAGGGGGTAGCTCAGTGGGTTAAGACGTTGGGCTACTGATCGGAAGGTCAGGAGTTCAAATCCAAGCACTGCTAAGTTGCCCCTGTTGGGCCCTTGAGCAAGGCCCTTAACCTCAATTGCTCAGTTGTATAAATTAGCTAAAAAATGTAAGTCGTTCTGGATAAGAGCGTCTGCCAAATGACAATAATGTAATGTAATGTGACATTGTGGTGTAATGGAGACGTGCTTACCCAAAGATAGCCCTGAGGCAGAGAGGTACTGGCTGCAGAGAATCCCAGCAGGGCACACTGGACTGGGTTGTGAAGAGCCATCTGGAGCTGTAGAGTAAGAGGAGATTTACAGTATGTCCTTATACACAATCCAAGGCTGGTCTATAATATACAGCAGAAAGTGCAATCAAACGGCAATTACTGTATGTATTTATTTATATAGCCTTGTCAGAGGTACTCATCTAAATAAATAGTCCCATAAAGAATGGAGTACAGCTTCAATGAAGTTGAAGCAGAAAAGTATGAAGTAAAAGTACAAGAAAGCTTCACAAAAGAAAAAGACGGCTGTCTCGAAATGACATGATAATTTTTTGCTGACAGTAAGTTAGTCTCCCCCCCCCATTTAAAAAAAAAAAAAAAAAATCAAAGAATGTGCTACGGCTAAAGAACCACAGCTTTATTGCTAATCTCTCAAATGTTTGCTATTTTGCTAATATAAACTAGCTGAATGCTAATAACTAGTTGTTAGAATATAAACTCCCTTGATCAATACAAAAGTGTACCGATCACTATGATACTTTAGTATTACACAGTATTAATTCACAAGTTATTCGTTTAAAATTTACATTTGTCAGATTTGAAGCTGTTTGATGCCTGAAAAAACACACCACGTGACTAATGATTATAGAGAAATGTAGCGTTTCAAAATGCACTGAACAGAAACAAGAGATTTTTCTTTTGAAATCACATAAGTCAATGTCAGAAGTATTAGATGAAAGAAAAAGTCACGGAAAGGAAGAAAGATGAGAAGTCATTGTACTTTTTAATTTCCCACCTCTGAGCATCATTAAGGTTGGAGGTACAGTTTGCTGTGTGAAATTGATCCGGCTAGATTGTTCATTTTTTTCTTTTGTTTACAGTTTTTCCAGTCTAGAAACCAGTCTGGAACAAAGCTGATCGATTCGCCCCTTTTTCCTTAAAAAGCACCTCACAGTACATGCAGTATTCTTAGTTTAATGGCAAGGGATCGATGTTTTCAGGTCAATAATGGCACTGAAATTTCAATTGATTGCAACAGAAGGCAACAGAAAGCTAGAAATTACATTCTGCTTCTTTAACAAGTTTTTACTAGCAGAAAATATGAGTGAGACGGAGGCGGGACAAATTCGATTTGGAGGCTGACATACATGACATAACTTCACATTTCTTGCACGTAACCTGCACGTTATCTCTTGCATACGTGTAATCTGGAGAATCCACGTTAACACTAGGCTGAGCTTACGTAACACAACATGTAAACGTTGCAAAAATGCAGGAAACACCAGCAGTGCAGTGGTAGAGCAGTATAACATTTGTGTAGTCTGCTTTCAGATAGCCCAGTGATCATAAAACGTGACTATAATTAGATTCAGCTTCATTGTTGTAGGAAAAAAAATAAGGATGGTCTGTTGTTTGTGATGCTGGATTCTGGCACTTGTATGAAATGGAGGCTTGTTGTTATGTGAGTGTGTGCACTTACACTGGACCCTGTGGAGTGTGCACTGTGGCTCTCCGATGTACGGTAAAACGGGCAACATACAGGCTCCTTTCCATCTGAATTAGCTCAGTAGGAGCTGCATTAATCTAGAATTATCTTCAGGGCCTGTTCTTTCTGTTCTTTCTGCTCTCCTTTCTATGAAAATGTCAGGCAGGATTATTTAATATGTGCATTAATTAGCCAGTTAGAACTATTTATATTGGGGCTTGATTGTAGGCAATCTCGCTTTCCATCTGAATGTGATGAAATGCTGCAGTTATGCCGCTTCCAGTCAGTTTGAAGTCCTCCTAGCAGTTTTTTTTTCCTTTTGAGATTAGATTTGCTTCAGCGCAAACCTGAAAGCTAGCACAAGAGAGCTAAGAACATTGAATTACCTGTCAATGAGAAGAGCCCCCATTACCTCTAACCTACTTTAGCTTTCTGTGCCACTGCGTCTTGATTGCTTTACTCAGAAGTGGGGGTAGAGGTTATGTTACAATGGTGAAGACACTGCCATGTTCACTTTTCTGGAATGTTCTTACACTGTCTCTACCAGAGCCTGGATAAACAGGCACTTACAGTATTTGCTTAAGTCTTGTCACATGGAACGGCTGAATGCACCTTCAGAGCATGGCGAAGGTTTACACTGAGCCAGAAATTCATCAAATTCAGTTCCTCCTGATCCACTATATTGACTCAGGACTATATTGATCACCTTTTACCATGTGTCTACAAGTTATGTATCATTTATTTCTATTCCTTATGGACTTTCTCCATTATTTGTATTCTGTTTAATCTTTGTTCATGTAGCGTGCTCTAATTCTCTATTCTGAGCTGCCAGGCCTCAAGAGCAAGACATCAGGGAGTTTGGCTAAGGTGAAATAAGTTATACTGTACATTATAAGCTGCTACAAGACAGACAAAAGACTGTCAGGGCATGCCAGTTGTATCTCAATATGTATGTCTTATTCATTTTCCTTCACTGTAGTACCCATAAACACAAATTTGCCTGAAATCACCAAAATAATACGTAATACACGCTTTCAGACCAAACAGAAGTAGAAGCTTAAAAAGTCCCTAAGAACAGCGTTCTAAGGATTCGAATCATTCTGAGTTCCTGCACACATAAAGAAGGGGGCTATGCCCTCCAAGAGTTCTAAGAACTATGAAAAGTTCCTCTGGTCCGAAAACACACACTATCGTTTCAGTCTAACTCCTTTTGGTTGACTGTACAGTATATCTACACAATATACCTGGCTTTGTCTAAAAACTTTCCTATCACTTGCTAAATCACTATTCTTATCGCTATCTAATGCCTGTGGAGTGCAATTACTACAAACAAGACCTGACTTGCTGCTGTATTTTGGGGGGAAAAAAACAAATCCCTTGTATTGAAACTCACTTATAATGGAAGGCTGGCAGTTGTTGTAGCATTCAATAAATGTTTAAGGGGTTTTTTTGTACTTGGAAACAATCTGTACCTCACTGAAAGTTGATGACCAGAATCAAGTGGATAACACTTTCATGGATAACAATTACAACTATCAATTCAATAGCTGCACTTATACTTATGTTGATATAGAGCTGAGATAGTCACAGTACACAGTGATTAGGTTGAAAAACCCTGGAGGATACCATTAAGTGTTTTTCAAATGCTGGGCAAAAAATGTAAGTCAAATGTCAAGAGAACAAAATAAAATAACATCATTATAGCTCTATAGTAATGTGTTTTAAGTACTTAGGGGTGTATTCCTAGTTGAGTAACATGTGTGGTGAGGAGTTAATAACAAAATTGCATACACTAGTATTCAGACTACAGATTTTATTACAAACTTAAGCCGTGTGAGATTTGCGCATGCAGGCAGAGTTTGCTGAACACAAAGACATGGCTCCATTACACTCAGTCCTGACCTTGACCTTAAGTAAATATGGACTCAAGTGAGAAGCAATATTAAGTCACAGGCTGACATTTTGATGTAATCATAAAATGTCATGCTGAAATTCAGGACATAGGAAATACACAAAAAAAAACACAAAACAAAATAAAACTATGGATTGCCATTTGAGGGCAAAATTAAATGCATAAATGTTATTTTTAATTTATTATAAGAAAGCACAATTTATTAATTGTACTATTCCTGTAAAGTCTTCTGAAAGTAAGTTTCGCATGGAAGAGATCTGAGGGGCTTAATCACAGACACTGCTTATCCCTGTAGTTCATTTACTACAAAAATACATCAACTACATTTATTTAAAGTGAGCAGTAAGCAGTTTCCCAAACCATGAAAGTATTCCAAGTATTCGATTTTTCTCCTAACACACCAATAACATACTCTCAAGGACAATGAAAGCCTGCTTTGGATGTGTTTCAGGCAGATAGAGTGCAAAAATGCAGCCTGTCTACGGAGCCTGAAGAGCCGCTTTTGGAAAACAGCTCTACAGGAACTCAGTACCGTGATTAGCAAAAGCAAAATCTTCACAGGTATCCAAAGAAGCTCATAAATCTTCACAAAGTCTTCACTGATGACACCCAAGTGCTTCTAAGTACTTCTGGCTCTGTATCACATGGTGTTTGTAAGAGGGGGTGCAGATTCATGACCCCATTATGCAGATTACAGGAACCCCAAGGCCCCTTCACTTCAACAGGAAATTCTAGGCATTCACAATTTTTTTTCATTAACTTTATTTTTTGCCTTTGGTTACTGAAGTAAACTGAGGACATTTTTTTTATTGCTAATCCGTTGTGATAGATTTTCCCTGATTTTCCGATGATACAAAACAATGTTGCTTCAGATATAATCACCCAAGACTTTACAGACCATTGAAAACAGACTGACAATTGACCAAGACCATTGACAATCTACTATATATACTATATGTATTATATATACTATCTTGGTTCACTCTATATACAGACTTTGACTGTTTTTCCACCAACGTGCTGTGATCTTTTCTATATTCTACTACAACAAGGACCATGGCGTACAAGTACTGTAAAGAACTCCATGTTCCTAGGGACTCACCTTCAGATCTTGAGCTTTTGGTGAGAACACGGGCACACGGCAAGCCAGGAGTGGACACCAGAATGGAGGCTTAGTCTTCTCATCATCCTCTGCACACACCCAACCAGGCAAGTTCTCTTCCCCTATACACAGAACAAGAGGTGTTGCACATACACACACTTTAACTGGTCAAAAGGTGTAAATCCAGGGTAGAAATGGATTTACAACAAAGTAGAAACTTCGGACAACTTCTTTCTGATAACTGCTTACTTTGAGCGACTTTAGCGAGATGCAAGCGATTGACCCATGTGATTTTACTGATTGGGCTGGGAGTATTGAAAACCACTGTGAAACTGACTGGACGCCCAGACCTGCAAAAACATGTGCAAGCACACACACAAATTCCATAAGGATTTCAACGCAAGCCGTCAATAAAACAGACAGTTTACTAGCGCTCTACACTCCAGCGATGATTTCTTACAGCATTTATAAAAGCACTTTAATATAAAGACATCATTAATAGGCCTATATGCTCTCAAAGAGAATAAGCAAACAGCATAAGGAAAAAGTGTTACTGCTTAAACAGTCGCACTTTGCAGTGGCAACTTGGCACTTGGGTGATTAAAAACCAGCTGTTCTAAAATCTGTTCCCAACAAAGTCCTGTTGCCAAAGCTAAGCTCAGCCCAGTCCGTTTGGCTGTATGAGCAGTTAACATCGGGAGCAGCTGCTGCTCCAGAACAAATCCACAAAGCAGAAGCCCTCTGGTAATCGTTCCCAATAACTGGAAAGTGCTTTAAATCGTTTAACAGAATGAATGTGTGGCCGAGGGCAAGCCTGCCCACATTCAAAGGCAATTTGCCAGCTTGTTCCAGTTCTCTTCACTACTCACTTGTCAGGCTTGCCAGGCACCATTAGCCGCAAACGGCACTTGTTGGCACACTGGATCTCGCCTTCTTTGATGCGGATGAGCCTTTGTAGAGCCAGGCACCAGTCCTGCCCCAGTGTTGTGTTGAGATTCTGCACACATACACACATGTGATGCTGGTAACATATCATTAACTGATCCCCAGATACACAGGAAGTAAAGGGGAAAGTTCCTTCACCTGAGGATTATAATTATTATTCAATGCTGAGATATTGCGTCTGTTGACATAAAGTTATACCTGATAGGATCCTTGCAGCGTACCAACTAGGAGTGTGACCTCTTCCACCACTGTGAGGTCATGCTGGAGCTCCTGCAGTTCCTGATACAGTTTAGGTGGTCCCAGAAACAACTTACCTAAAACAAACAGTACTTTATCACCCTCTTCATTATAACTTCATAAAGAGCTGAGTATATTTGAATCCTATAACAGCACTGGTCATTGTAGACTTGAGGATCCTCAACATTCCTAACAACATGGTCCTGGCCACAGATGACCATTTACTTTCACATAAAACCAAATAAGGATATCCTGAGGTTATTGGATTCCCTATGTGCTCTGAAATTATTAGGCCACTATTCACTAGGCAGTAGCATTAATGACTAACCAACTGCTAGTCGATTAACTATTCTTAAGGTAAGAAAATGAAAAACAAACTTGTCAGTAATTTGGCAGAGCCTTAGGTGTTCAACGACCTCAACACCAAGAGTTCTAGATAGTTCACCGTTTGCCTTATAATTAAAAACCCTGACTGTGATAAAAAAGCCCCAGGGCTGATTAGGATTCAGTGATGTGTCTGGTGATAGCAGTGTTTGGCATACATAAATGTGTTTCCCTCATGCTGTGTTACGCTGATCTGTTGGCCGAAGAGCAGTGAGAATGAGCATGTACAGTGCTGTGCAAAAGTCTTGGGCCACTCCTCACCGTTCGTTTCTGTATATTTTGCTAGGAAAATGACACAATGAGTATAGTGATTTATTGCAACATGTACAAACATACATGTAAATATAGTATAAAAGACCAAGAGAGTTTGTATAATTCTAAGGGGGCTTTAATGTCCGTCTTTGGTATGACCACAGTTATAGTTCAACACAGCCTCTTTAGGTAAGCTTTCTTGTAATTTATTGAAGTAGTCATCAGGAATAGTCTTCTAGGCCTCTTCAAAAACATTCCAAAGATCTTCACTGTATGTTGACTGTCTTTGTTCCGTTCTCTGTCAAGATGATCCCACTCTGCTTCAATATTAGACATGTTGAGATCTGCGCTTTGGGGAGGCTAATCCATGACTGATAGTGTTCCATCGTGGGGTTTTTTTCTGTTGAGGTATGCAGGAAGCCTGGAGAACTGTTCCTCAAGACTAATTAAAAATGACATGAAAACCTGGCTCTTTGGGAGCAAAAAGAAGAAATGAGGGGTAGCTGAAAGGTTGGCTTTGGCACAGTTGCAGTGCGATGAGGCAGGATACAACTCCTTAAGGACTCAACCAGCTTGTCAGCTTGGCTGTGTTAAGATCTGAATTCACAACTTTTCTGTATGTATCTTGAGGTCTTATCCATTGAGACACCACTTCCCACAACTAGTTGCACTGATTCAGCCTGGTCTAACATTGAATTAATTCATAATAACATACAAACCGATTTGCTAAACTGCAGTTTTTACTAGCAAACAAACCTGGACTCAAATAAAGTTAAAAGATCTAAAGTAAAAGGCCCAAAAACGATCCACTAATTTTAAAATAAACACAGAGGGAACCTTGACCATTCTTTCTCCTGTCTGACATGCCTAACTCCTGCTCTAATTTCCCAGTTGTTTAAAATACAGTCCTATAAAATGAAGCACTATTTTGCTGTACAAAACCACTGTAAAATTACAGCATTTTTCAGAGTCTTAATGGGAAAAAGTTTGTTTCTCAACACAGTTTACTTCAGTGATTCAACTCTGCTTCTGTAGCTGGCACAAAATACCCAACGTCTAATATTGACCTCTGTCCTGATGATTGATAACCTGCAGTACAGTCACCAGCATGTTCCACTAGAATAAACTGCTTTTCTTTAATTGATGAACATTGAAATGCACCATGAAAGACAGGACAAAATCCAGTCATAGAAAAGTGGCTCAATCTAAGACAAATTTTAAAAGGTTTCCAAGGACATAAGACTTGAGCATTAGGCTGTTGCTGCCCTTTGAGATCGGGAATATGTGCTCATTCTGAGGGACAGCATGCTATATTGAGCCCTACAGAAATCCTTTGGACTGTAAGTTTTATTTCTCCAAACAACATAAATAATAAAAAAAGGTGGATCATATGAGGTACAATATAGATTTATTGAGTTCACCTAGCCTGGCATGTAGGAAAGCTGCAATCTGAATAGTTGAAGAACATGAAAGTGAGATTGTTCATTCAGTGTTGTGTAAAACTAACTAGGATGTGGCTGTTTTTTCTTACATGGTAGATCATGCACACCTAAAGACAGGGTTCCCACTCTAAGTCAAATGTCAAATTCCCTGACTTCTCCCTAACTTCCGCTGGTTAAAAAGCTGAATTTCCTTTACCTACAATGAATGGAAAAACAAGTCACCTTCGCGCTGAGTTGCTGAGCAAAAATAAACCAGCCACAATATTTTAAACCCATCAATTTGTAAAGCTTGTTAAAACTAGTACACTGATGATTTCAGTACAAAACGTAACGTTTCCACTGCTTAAACATAGTGAAATAACCCTATCAAGAAAAGTACTGCATGGAAAGTATTTCATTTTGATAATGGCAACTAGAATTTAAACATGCTACAAACAAAATTCCCTGATATTCCATGACTTGGCCTGAAAAATGACAAACTCCCCTGACTTTGAAGTCTGGTATGGACTGTTCAAAATTCCAAGACATTCCAGAAATTGCATGACCCATGGGAAACTTCGTATTCGTATTTGTCTTCTGCTGCTTACTCCTGTTCAGTGTCGTGGGGGAAGCTGGCGCCAATCCCAGCTGACATCGGGCAAGAGGCGGGACACACCCTGGGTGGGTCGCCAATCCACCACAGGGCGACACACAGAGACAGACAACCATTCACACTCACATTCTACAGGCAATTTAGAGCAGGCAATTAGCCTAATCTCCACTGTGCATGTCTTTGGAATGTGGGAGGAAACCGGAGTACCTGGAGGAAACACACGCGGAGAGAACACGGGGAGAACATGCAAACTCCGCACAGAAAGGCACCTGTGCCGAACCCGCGGCTCAAACCCAGGACATTCTCGCTGTGAGGCGACAGTGCTAACCACTCAGCCACCGTGCCGCCCCCCATGGGAAACTTATAAAGAGTTAAATCAGTGTTCTCATTGAAAAAACATTCTAGACTAAATGAATCACAAAATTTACAAACAGAGGTTTTTGAGCTCATACATGCAGACAACCTCAGTACCTGAGCAAACTTGCACTACCTGGGTGTATTTTTGGTCTTTTATGATTCAAAATGGCAGGTTCCATCATAAGGTTCAGGCTCTTTATTATTGCCTAGAATAATCAAGACTACAGCAGTGTACAGAAGTTTTTCTTACAAAGCCTCATGTTATGGAACAGCCTCCTGATTAGTATTCAGGACCCAGATACAGCCTCAGTCTAGGCTGAAAACCTATTTGTTTAGTGAAGCTTTTCATTAATAGCTTTTCTCTTAGGTAAAGGCACAGATCAAGGGGATTCATGGGCATAGGAGATTTTATTAAACTGGGATGGTTAGATGATATAGCCCCTTCCACTCTCAGAGGTTCACTTCAATTTGTTTATGGTGGAGTGGTAGGCTGCTTTATGTCTGAGGATGCCCTCATGCCTGTGTTGCCTTCTGGTTCTTCCTTTTAATTATGCTGTCATAGCTAGTCCTGCTTGAGTGCTTGCTTGCACTTTGTATACTTAATAATCTGTTCTCTCTCTTTTCCCCTCTCTGTCTTTCTCCCCCTCACTCTATCTCACTGCCTCTCTCTTTCCCTCTTTTTCTCTCTGTTGAGCTACACATTACTCCTGCAGCCTGATGACATGCATGTGATCCTGGTTCCCTCTGCCCTCCGGACGTACCTGATCCGTCTAGATGCTCTACTTTCTTCAGCTGAGAGTCCCTTGCTGCTGCTGAGGATGGCCCCACATGCATAGCGTACAATTTGGTGTAAGATGGTTTGTGGTAGATGGTACCACATGATGGTACTCTAAAGGTATCCCCTCTTAATTACAACCCCGATTCCGAAAAAGTTGGGACAAAGTACAAATTGTAAATAAAAACGGAATGCAATGATGTGGAAGTGTCAAAATTCCATACTTTA
>JAQLOM010000015.1:8763498-8783861 GCA_030068315.1 Chrysichthys thysi
GAAGAAACCTTGAGAGGAACCAGACTCAAAAGGGAACCCATCCTCATTTGGGTGACAGATAGTGCCATTATAACAACGCACATTTACAATCATGTGTTATGTTGGTCAGTTTAGTTGTAAAACAGCAGTTCACTGTGGTTTAAATCCCAGTAGTCAGTAATGACTCAGTGAAACAAATGAAAATATAATGTGACAACAATGTGAAAAATTAGGGCCACTGCTTCTTTTTTCTTGAAAAACAAAATGCACAATGTTTGGTACTGTGTAAAGTTTGCACACCTTCTGAACAGAATTTTTCCTTTTCGGGTATTAGATGTCACAAGTATCCTTTCTGTATCATAAATAACCAAAACAGATAAATATTGTATGTGAAGACATTGATAGTGGAAAAATAAATTATATATCAATTCATATGTTCGCATCTTTTGTATCCACCCCTCCCAACATATCTGTTACAGTGTTAGAAACTGCTATAACAAATGTCATAAACAATCACAGCAACATTTTTCTCCTGGCTTTGCCCTGTTTTACAACCTCGGAGCTCCAGGGTTCCTGGTTTGATCCTGACTTCAGGTTACTGTATATGTGGAGTTTTGCATGGTCTCCCTGGGTTCAACCAATTTCCAGTTTCAGCAACATGGTAGTAGGTCAAGGTAGTAGGACATAGGTGCAAATGAGTGTAGGAAAGCATCCACGCAGTGGTACAGTGTGTAACATTGTTGTGTAACAGCTCCAGGATCCCTGGTTTGATCCTGAGCTCGGATTACTGTCTGTAATTTGTAATGTGCAAAAATATGCAAAAATGTAAGTTTGACATATTGTCCATTATTTGCTTTCTCCCACCTTGTAAACATCATGAAGCATCAACTAAATTACAAACAAATTAACCCCAGAGTGGCTGAATGTGTGTGCACATGGTGTACTGATGTCCCATTGAGGGTGTGTTCCCACCTTGCACTTAGTATTCTCCTGTATCTACCACAACCTGGTCAGGATAAAGTGATTACTGAAAATGAATGAATGAATGAATAAGAGAATTGATTGCTGCTTCATTTAAGAGATTCACCCACATCTTTGTTTTTTAAAAAAAATACATTTCTTGGAGGGGGGGTGTTGGTCGATCAATTGTTAAAATGTATACACTAGAATGCACACTGGCTTCCTGCAGTAAGCTGGGATAAAGACGCTGTCGACCTCCAGGCCACCAGATGGCGCTGTAAATGTCTCTAAAAAGCAGTTTAAAGGCTCTAGTTAGCGCCTTACGTTATTTAAATCCCATGTGATTCTGTTTTAGACGGATCCACATTTATGACTTTAAAGTTCCACGCATTTCTCTGATCAATTCCCATAAAGTCCGTTGCATAGTGAGGCTGTAACCCAAGCCAAGTGAGAGCCCCAGCACAGAGCTCCCTCTGGCAAGCAAGAGCCATTCTCAGGTCAATTAATTTAATCACTGGACTGTTCAGTCAGGTAAACTTCACGCACAGATGTTGGAAAAGAAGGAAACTTTGCTAAAAGCGTGTAAACGGTGCGTGCTTTGCGGTGTGAGGCCCGCGCGGCGCGGTGTCCCGGTGTCGGAGTGCAGCTGAATGAGCGCCGCTGCACCCACGTGGTCCGATGGCGGAGACTCCGCACGCGCTTTTGTTCCAAATCAATCAAAAAGCGGAGGAAGACGGACAGACATGAGCGGACCTGCTAAATCAGGAAACCCATAGTTCACCACAGAGGGCTGGGAATATCCAAGTCTAATAGAGCAACCCGGCGCGAGTCAGAGGCGCATTTACATTGCTTAACTTTAAATCTCCACATTTGAGAAGCGAGGAAAAAGTTTCGGAGCGGTATGTTGGTGTTGTGGCGCCGTTCGGGATTGGGGCTTTTGTTGCATGCAAATGCGGTGCGCTGCTTGCTAACGCGGCTAAACTCCTCATTTTTGTTCCGGTCGAATGAATTCCCAGGCACTTGTTTTCGCGGTCCCCGGAGCGCGCTCCTGGTTGTCCAGGTGCTGTTTGGCCGCCCGAGCTGTGCGTTTTCCTGCTGGAGAGTGCCCCGTGCTGCGGCTTAATTGTTTCGTTAGCTCGGCGGGATGCGCGCTGCTGCTAGCGGCGCTAGTTTGCTAACCAGCCGCATAACGTACAACAAAGAAACAAGCGGAGCCGGAGCTCTATGGCGGAGATGCCCGGCTAAACACCGCACAAACACACTGTCAGCCCGCCTGTAACCCGTGAACCGGTAACTCGTGTGCTCGGGACTGATGTGGAGGATAACTCCCTGGAATAACTTTTATCACTGAACTCTCTTGGGGTTTGTTTTGTTTGGGGTTTTTTTGTAAACACGGAAGCTAGTTCTCCCGCAGAGTGCGAGTTCATTCACATGCGGAACGCACATCTCCGTCCTCAGGCTAACACAACACCGGGGATGGCAATAAAAAAGCCTTTTAAGTGATTTTATTTACACGTTTACTCCGATCCTGAGTCCTGTTAGATGTGGGAAAGGCTCTGGTGCTCTCCCAGTCGATAAGTTTGAGTGCAAGAAGTTAATTAATTATGATAACGAGCTCGTTAGGGATGGAGTCTCGGGTCATGATCTCTGTGTGTGTGTCAGGTTTTGCAGTTACTATGCCACGCAAGAAGGTGACTGATGTGTCTGGAAATGGTGGACTGAAGAGAAAGAGAGCCAGCGGCAAAAAGAAAGAGCGAGAGTTCAGCAGCGACGACGAGTTTGAAGATTACGAGCAGGAAAACACAAAGAAAGCCGGCAAGCAAGCGACCAAATCCGGCCTGCAGCCAGTCACCGTGGCTGACGACGTGAAGGAGAAGATTGTGAGGCTTCATTTTTACTCTCACAGCTGACTTTGTGCTTTTTCTGCCCTCCAAGCTGAAAGTTTTTGCAGCCAGGCGGTTATTTCAAGTGCAGGTCCAGCCTGAAACGCAGGACAGTGTTTGTGTTTTAAACAATAAGATGTGCTTGGTGACGCTGACATCATGTGTTGGTTTGCTGTGGTGGTTTTATTTCTGTCAGACGGCGGTAGTTGTGTGCCGTGCTGACGTCACCTGGCGACACTGCTAGCACGGTTACATTAGGACATTTAATAAGAGAAGAAATACACACACACACACACACACACACACGGCTGGGAGCCGAAACTTGGTTCCAAATTTGACCTGAATCCAAAATGCCAAGTATTAGCTACCCATTAAAATTGGCCCTGCTTATGGGGTCCTATTGGAGGAAAGGGGGGGAATAATATATGGATATAGATAGATAGATACATAAGAGCGTGGATGCACACATGGTTGGTCACAACTGTGCGATGTTAGATGGACCGCTATTGCTATTTTCTTTGTTCATGTTCATTTACCCCTTAAAACAATAAGGATCATTTTGTTATGTAAACGTTTAACCATTTTTTACTATTTTGGAATCGAGACGAGGAATCGCTAAGAACTGAAATCGGTCACATTTAAACAAGACCCAATCCTGATCACACACTAACGATGACACTTGGCTTTCACTGTTAAGCCTGTTTTCCCCTCCTTCCCTGGAGGGTGTGGACAAAAGAGTAATTTTCCATTGTTTGGAGGTGGTGTGTTGTGTGTGTTTTTTTTTTTTTTTTTTTTTTTTTTTAATTTACTTATTTATTTTACTGTGGAATCCGAAACAAAATTGTGTAAACAACAAATGCTGTATTGAGTGGTCCAGAATGCAATGCCGCTATAGGATGTAATTGCACTGTGTTTACTAGCTAGTTGGAGCTCTACAGGATGATGAGCAAGATGGCTTTGATGGGGTTATAGTATGAATGTTTGCATGTATATATGAAGAGGTGAGAGAGCTGGACTAAAGCGCTGCTGCACTGCTCTCTTTAGGAAGAAACGAAGTGTGGGCTGAATCCTGAGCTGCTGCATAATGATAAATCCAGCTTTTTAAATGGACAAGTCAAAAAGGGCAATGACTATAACAAAGCAATAATTAATTTAATACCCTTGCTAATTGTGCATTTTCATTTCCTCTACCAAAAAAGAAAAAAAAAAGTTACTTTCCCAGACCCCACTTTAAGCGCCACTGCTATAAGGAAAGTGTCATCCAGTGCAAGGTCTTAATTTGTTTTCCTTTCACTCCACTAGAAACTTGAGGTGCCCAAGGTCAGAGGTCAGCTGCTCATTTTTGGAGCTACTAACTGGGACCTGATTGGCCGAAAAGAAGTGCCAAAGCAGCAAGGTAATTTACACTCTTGGACCTAAAATGGTTTTCTGTTCAGTGAATGTTTACATCCTGAATGTTTATGGCATCTCTATGATTGTGAATTAAATATGCTTTATGAGCAGTGTTTATTAGACTTGCCTAAACACTTAAACACTGTGAATTGACTATGGTCTATAACTAATAATGAATGTTGAAAATCTGCTATGTACAAAACAAATAATAAGATTTGGGAAATGGTTTGATCCTTGTGTCTGCATGCATTATGTAATGTTTACAGGAAAAATCCTCACCTTCATTATTCAGAACATAATTGTAGTTATCTGGTTAGCTGTTTTCCATACCCATGTGGTAATGTTATCACTTTTTAAAAGACACCTTTTATCAAACTGGTCACTGAGTTGCTTTGTTAACTACAGGGGTTTTCCCCTAATGTAGCGTTTACAAGAAAAACGTGGCAGGAAATATAGCCAAATGTGCACAGGCCAAAGTTTATTGCCCAACATGTTTAACGTACAAAATTCAGATCCTTTCCTCACTAGCTTTCTCACTCCTTGTGTCATTAGCGTCAAATATAATAAAGTTGATGCAACGAAGATGGCTTTTAAACACAATGTCGTTATTTCTAAGGATTTTCTTCGTGTATAAGAAGTTTCTAAGATGACTAGTTGTAAATATAAAGTAGAGCTTTTGGAAGAGTATCAGCAGTGTGAACACATGGAATTTTTGACAATTTGTGTATACTGATGACTCGAACACCTCTCAAATACAACAAATACGCTTCTCAGATTTCTTCACTGTAAGTCGTATTATTGCCTAATGATGTAGGAAAGCCGTTTGTGTACAAAAGCAGTCTGAGAATGTCATTGTTTTTGAGGAACTGCTTTTATGAAAATTCTGAATAAATTTGAAGCAGCTGTTTGATAATCCTTATTGTGCTGAATGGCTTCAAAAGGAGTTGAAGCTGAGAAAAGTCCCTGTTTACCTTGGTGTACTCTGGCTTCGGACAGTGTTGTAACAGCTGTGCAGCATGTAGGCCATGGTCTAATGGGATCAATAAGGAATTGATCTTGGCCATGGCTGCTCTGACTGTTGTGCTTCAAGAAAACATGCATGCTTTATAAAAGCCCGAGTACGAGTTATAACTGCTTTTCGTGCTGCTCTGTGTCTCGCACTTTATAACGATTGGTTTCCTCATTTGGTCCTTTTGTATGTTCTGACACCTGATGATAACACAAAGGGTGAATGTCTTGTTTGTCTTGAATGTATGTAGCTGTGTTTTTATTGTTATTATTTTGAGACTTGTGAATGCGTGTGCTCTTGTGTGTGAAGCTGCATACAGGAACCTGGGTCAGAATCTGTGGGGTCCTCATCGCTATGGCTGTCTGAACGACGTGATGGTGAGCAGTGTGGTGTCAGGGCCCTGTGCTGCCCACAGCTTGCTCATCACCACCGAAGGCAAACTCTGGAGCTGGGGTGAGTCGTGCTACACACACAGCTTTTCATTTCACTGTGAGGTTATTCCTTACGAAAACTGAAAAATCAAATAACTCCAATAAGAAATTTGAAGGGTTATTAATTTTTCTTTTAAAGCTTCTTGGTGACCTTAAACGCCTTCCTGTGCTCTTAGAGAACATGCATGATGTGGGAGGAATATTCCTCAAACATAAAGTGCGTCATGTTTTATTTTAGTCAAGACAGGAAACCAGTTGGGGCTTTACAAGCATAACTGATAACTGAAAAGGGCATGTTCATTTTAGATTTATTTACGTATGGGTTAAGTGTATGCATTCACCATGACTTACTAGTAACTACAGCTGTTATTTATACCTTTTAATAGTCATGATTGGGTGTTTCACACCTTTTGTGTCTGTCTGATGTCAAGGTTTGGTGTCTTAGTCAGCTGCGTTGACAGGGAACAAGTAATTGGATGAATATAATGCTTTCATTTTTAAAGTTCAGATGTGTTTGGGGCCAATTAGGCATCTGTGTGGTTGTTTTAGCAAGAATTTAGGAAATTTAAATTTAATTCATTTTAATTTTATTAGGCTCCTCGTCTCTCCATGAGGCATTTGCTTTTTGTGTGTTCAATCCGAGAGAAATACTAATTTATGTGCTGAATTTATTCACTGTACAATCTATTCCCTTACAAGTACTTCTGAGTCAAATGATCATGCCCAGTGTGATTCACTTCAGCAGAATGTCAGAGTCTTTTCAGTTAAGGATTTGGGTTACTTTATTGCCTTGTTTTTAATGTTGCAGCAGTGCAAAAGAATTACATTTTCAATTCAGAGCCACAGCTAACAAGAAGGTTGTGAGTGCTAACGTTTGAGTACCATAAACACGCCAACTAAATCTTACTATTTAGATCGTATATTCGTGTGCTTGGACAGAATGATTAAAAATAACTTTCCATTTCCCTTTATTCCTCTCTCAGGTCGCAATGATAAGGGCCAGCTGGGCCACGGAGACACCAAGCGCTTGGACGCACCAAAGCTGGTGGAGGGTTTGGGGGAGGAGGTGATAGTGACTGCTGCCTGCGGTCGAAACCACACCCTCGCTTTAACAGGTAGGCTGTTAGAGTAGAGGAAACAGCTATGTGGGAGTTTAATTTCACAGCTACTCTAAACTCACTCACCAGCTTCTGCAGAGATTTTACTGTGTTCCTTCTGTAAATATTTTCCAACAAGCGGTTAGACCAATGCCCCAAAAGACTTCAGGGGTTTTTCCCCTGTAATATAATGAATATAATTGACTGCACATGCAACATTTTAGTCTACACCAGTGCAGGAGCTGACACCGGGTTCAAATGAAACTTGACCCAGAAAAAAAAGCGGGGGGGAGTATATTTTCTTTCATATTCACGTATCTTATTTCTATGGCAGGTCATTTATAAATAACTTTCAACCTAGCTATTCTGCAAACCTTGAAAGCAAATAGGCTGTGGGCTCTTTCTTCAAAATCTGCAAGGGGTACTTTTTCTGTGTACTGTTTCCGGTTTAGTGACCCTCCTTTCTGATGTGTCTGGCTGCATGAGCGTGACAATGTCCCCATTTTTTATTGAGTGAAATCCCTGTCTTGGTGTACGCCTTCTAGGATGTTCTGTTGGAATTGTTTGGCCTTATCAGTGGTTTTCCCTACAGATAATGGTACCATCTATTCATTTGGAGAGAACAAACTTGGGCAGCTTGGTCAGGGCAATCAGACAGATGCAGTCCTGAGCCCAGCTACCGTAAGAAACCTTTTTTCTGTCTGAAATATTTATTTCACTTGGGCATGTATCAGTATCATGCATCCATTTATTGCATTACAAATTTGACAATTCAGATTGATGGAAATTGACAATGAATTGTGATTACTCTCTTGGTGAAAACTAGATCTAAAATGGCAAATGGCTTTTGTGCGATTTTTGTAACTACAAGTAGATTCAGCAAGAAATTTGAGGTATCTTTACAGACTACTGAAATCCAAAGAAAAGAGAAGCAAATGGAGGTAGTTTTATGTTGACTACATAATAGCTGACTACAGCCTTCAGAAATGTTCATAAGCTTATTAACATTTCCTGTTTTAATTAATAGGCTGTTATATTTCACTTTACAAGCCTTTACAAACGTTTGTAAACGATTATTGTGAACACAATAGCAAAATGGATATTTGAGTTATTATTTTAATATTTAAGGAAAATAAATGTTGCGTCCTTTGGTAATATATGTTTTTCTCTCACAAAACTGCAATGGAAGAATTGAATTGTAAACCCAGTAACGTGAATTGGGTGATTTCATTACAAGCCTATCTCTTGCTTTAAATTCACACATCAGTAGCACAACTCTTGTATTAGAAGGCAAAGTTCATTCTTGAATCATTACAGAACTTACCAGAATGAGCCAGTGAGGTATATTGGTGTGTTTATTGCTGTCCGAAGCATTTGCATTGTTTTTTTTTTTTTTTTTTTTTTTTTTTTTTCTTTCTTTCTTTCTTTTTTCCCTTCTTTTTGTCTGCAGATCTTGTACAACGGCCAGCCTATAGTTAAAGTGGCATGTGGTGCTGAGTTCAGTATGGTGGTGGACTGTAAGGGCAATATTTACTCTTTCGGATGCCCAGAGTATGGCCAGCTAGGTACTTTTTTATATTTAAAGAACTGTTGGCGTTTTCAGTTGATGCAGAATTTTTGAATGGCTTGTTTTGTTTGCCTTCAATAGGCCATAACTCGGATGGCAAGTTCATAGCTCGAGCCCAGCGTATCGAGTTTGACTGCGAGCTTATCCCTCGACGAGTGGCCATCTTCATCGAGAAGACTAAGGACGGCCAGGTGATGCCTGTACCCAACGTTGTGGTGCGGGATGTTGTGTGTGGTGCCAATCACACCGTGAGTAACCAGACTGACTTTTTCTTTGGAAACTCAATTTTTGAATTGTTGATTTTAGTACCCAGAAAAGTTTTTAGTTAAACTTGATCGTTTGTTTGAACAGGAGTACACCATGTATTTATGTGAAACAATGTTGACATGAACAAGGTTCAGAATGGACAAGGACAGATTCAAGGGATTGCCTTAAATGTTTAAACTTATGAAACATAAGATAATGTTGGATTAAAGGGGTGGTGGGTGATTGTTTCCAGTTTAAACATGTCCTTGGCAGCCTCATTCCAACCACAAATATTATACAAGCTGTTATGCAAAGCTGACCTAGAAATAAAATGAGGGAACTCTGTTTCAAGGCCATTTATCTAACTGCTGATCACTGTCTTGCTCTATTTTAGCTGGTATTGGACTCACAGAAGCGTGTTTTCTCCTGGGGTTTTGGGGGCTATGGACGTCTGGGCCATACTGAGCAGAAGGATGAGATGGTCCCTCGTTTGGTGAAGCTCTTTGATTTCCCTGGTCGCGGAGCCACCCAGATATACTGCGGATACCAGTGTTCTTTTGCTGTCAGTGAAATGGGTAAGAAGAGTCTCTGTAAGTGATGGATGACTCAAATAGTGGTTTTGTATGTCAGTAAATGGTTTTCCATGTTTATTTTGTTTTTTTGGTTTTTTTTTAGGTGGTCTGTTTTTCTGGGGTGTGACAAATACATCTCGTGAGTCCACCATGTACCCAAAAGCCGTGCAGGACTTGTGTGGCTGGAAAATCCGCAGTCTGGCCTGCGGGTGAGAATTCGGCCTACTTTTCCCCCCCTTTGTGTTCAATAGTGTCATGCCAAGCAATTACTATAGGAGACATTTGTTTTAATGTACAATGTATGTACCAGTGTGACCACTGACCTCTCTGATTTTCATAGGAAGAGCAGTATTATCATAGCTGCAGATGAGAGCACCATAAGCTGGGGACCATCACCTACCTTTGGAGAATTGGTATGCTTGGCTTACAGTTATTGTTTAAGATTTCGTTGAAGGGAATAATAAATTAGGAATTATTTGTTGCTTTTCATTCTTGGGTTTGTAGGTTCTCTGCCAAGTCTGTAATCTTAAACCTGCTAAGAACCAAACTTTTTTTGGTGCGTTCACCAAAGCCCGGATCAGGTTGTAAAATCTCATCTAACCATTGTGAAATAGTTGTAAAGTCTGAACGTGTGCACGCTTTACATTTTAAAAGTTCTGCCCTCATTCTAGTTCATTTTGAGCTCACTTCTTTTCGAAAAACTCACAGTAAAGCCTAAACCAAAGGCGCATGTCTGTGCTCATTTAATATAGGTGAATAGAGGCAGTGTACTCTGGCATGGGCATGTGACCTAGAGCATTTGGCACAACTTATTTATTTATTTGCATTTTCTATTTAGCTGTAGTAGAGCTTGAACTAATGATTATTTGATTTAGTATTTTATTATTATTATTATTATTATTATTAATGATTATTATGATTTAGACCAACAAGGTACACTGAGGTACCCTGAGCAAGGTACTGTCCCCAAGCATTGCTCCCCGGGCGCTGCGCTGTTCAGCTGCTCCCTGCTTCACTTGATGAATGGGTCAAATGCAGAGAAGTAATTTCGCTGTCACGCTATGCTGTGGTGTGTTTCACGTGTGATGAACACTAGTATACATTACCTTTATTACCTTATTATTTAAGTCTGTCCATGAACCAAAGTCTGAGCACAAATTTATTAACTTGAGCAATGAGAAATTGAAGTGATTTGTGATGAGTATTGCATTTTCACACGCTTGCACATGCTACTACAGGCACAAGGGAGAAATATTTTAGTGGTCTCTTCAGACATCAAGAGTGATCCAAGAGTGGTGAACCAGTCATTGATATGCTGTTCATGATTGAGTCTCAGTACGAATGTCCTTTCTAATCAAAGTGGGTTTGTGCAGTTCTCTCACACCTCAGTACATCCAGCTCTCCTGACCCAGCTCACTGCAGTCAAAGAACCAAATTATCCACGTTGGAATGACCATGACGAGTAGACCCGACATACATCACTTCATCTTATTTTGTATTTCATCAACGTACAAAAAACAGGGCTTAGCTTGTGTTCTCAGCATGCAAATCCCACAGTAGCGACCTGCAAACGAAATGAATGCAGCTGTTTGTTGTTTACCTTTCTCAATGCGTTATAGTCCGCTGTGTAAGTCTTGTATCTTTGTTGTGTTTGTTTTTTTTAGGGATATGGAGACAACAAGCCCAAATCATCCACCACAGCTCAGGAGGTCAAAACTCTGGATGGAGTGTACTCAGAACAGGTAAGAGAAAATACTGCACTTCTGGAAATGTCTGTGCTTTCAAACTATAGGTACTTTTCAGTTATGTGGGAAGAGGTCACATAATCAAGTACATCTAGATGGAAATACTGAGAACTACCTGGATTTCTAAATGCCAGTAAAAACACCTGAATGGTGAGTCTGCACCTAGATTCGCATGCACAACTTGAGGAAATAGTCCTTATTTTAACATTTGTGATCGAACTGACTTTCTGTAGTAAGATCTCACTGTGACTTTTACGGAAAGCACGCCACATGTTTGTGTCTTTTTAAAAATTGTTTTGTTGTTGACGTGCTGACGTTTTCTGTGAGGAGAAAATTCCACACATTTGAAAGGATATTCCAGTGTCTGTTTTCTACACACTGGAGTCTTCAGGGAAAACTTGAGCTTCGAGAGGGGGGTAAAAAGAGGTTGGTGAGGGAATGACTATATATAGCTAGTGTAAGTGATGACAGGAACTAACTTGTCTCTCAGATGTTCCACAATCTTAAATGCAACTATAAAAATAAGTCTGGTACATCGTTCTTTACTGAATAAAAAAAAAAGTATAATTTCTGGTAAATTGATGCTGCACAAGAGGAATAAAACACCCGAGAACATGCTGTTCTAGCAAAACAATCAGTTTCTGGGTAGTATAAGCCCTTATTGCTGGTTATTCTCCTATGATGCCACACCCCACTGTGTTTTACTAACCACTTCACAAATGTATTCTTAAATGTGATGTACATGTAGTCACCACTTTATTAGGCATACCACTTGTAAACTCACCCTGGTTATGTTAAGGTGTATAACTTATTTATTTATTTTCTTCCCCCAAGCACGTTTTTAATAATAATTAAAAAAAATTGGTAATCAGAGTGTGTTTGGCAATACAACTGCAGTTAGCGGAATATCTTTGCTTGCTGGACTGAAGTAACAATTTGAGGTGCGTTCGTTGTTTCAGGTGGCCATGGGCTACTCGCATTCGCTGGTTATTGCCCGTCAGGAAACGGATCAGGAGAAGGAGAAGCTCAAGAAGCTGCCAGAATACAATCCACGCACACTGTGATCCAACCAGGTCCTTTCGTCATCGTCGTATTCCGCAGAGGCTTCTGATTTTCCACACAGACGCTGTCTGCTCATTAGGTCACCAGTGTAGTTAGTTTGGTTGGGATGAAATTATTATTATTATTATTATTATTGTTTTTGTTTAGGACTTCAGATTACAAGTTGCAAGATGTGTATTAAAAAGAATCTGAACCTTGGGGCTTGTAATAAGTGATTCATCTGAGCTGGAAGTCCTTCACAGTGGCTTCAGGCACCTGTTTTAATACTTGGTGTCTGGAGCCGAGAGCGAGCCGTCGTGTGGCTCTCTCAAAGCACTTAAACTCCATTTGGATTTCTTCTTCTCCTCACTTATACATTCCTAAAGGAAGTTTTAAATTTTTTTGTATTTTCTTTTTCCATTAAAGTTGGCTGGGAAGAACTGTTGTGCGTCTGCTCTCTCCAAATAATTGGTGCTAAATCATTTTGAGGCAGACCGTTTCAGCTGATGATACATTAGCTGGCATCACTGAAAAGACCAACACTCCATGCTTGTGCCTTTTTAAGTGATCGAATTCAGGCTGTGGATGCTTTGTTGTCCCAAAGATCTTCCGTCACTGTTATCTGGGACCATGGCAGTGTGTTTTGTTTGCAGTCACTTAAAGAAATGTTTTATGTATTGTGCCATTTTTTTTTTTTGTGCGTGTTCTCACCTGTGCTTAATTGTTGTCATTTTCATGGTTCTCATTCTAGTGAACTACCTGTATTTAAGGTTTCTGACTACAGGATGTTGGGGTGGGTGGGGGGAACAGACTCTGTAGGAGAAATTTTTGTGTAATGCCCAAAAACATTTTTGTTTGGAAAATGTATGTCCGTTAGGCTGCCCAAATGTTTTCATAATTTTAAATAAAGGTTCATGTTTATGTTGGTAACTGCGTTCTTAGCTGCACTTTGATTCTGCATGGTATGTCATATACTACATGTTAGAATGCATACAGATAGCAAGAGTGCTGTATATCTTTTATACAAATGAAATGCAACAGGGTGGTGTGGTGAAGACTGGTACCAAGTGGTAGAGTTCTTTTCCTCTTATAGCAATATGCCAAAACTAATTTACATATTAAAACTTATTTTTAAGTTGCAGAACAGCTATGAAATGGACCGAATCCTTTTAATAACTTGTATGTAAAGTTACAGCAGCTAGAATCTATCCAGCAATAGTGTCTCCCCTCTCCTGATTAAAAAAAAAAAAAAAAAAAAACTAATGAAGCTGAACCATGATCCGTCATGTCGGTTTTAACCTACACTCTCATGGTATATGATGAATTCTGTGGGATTCAGAATCTGAGTCAGGAAAACAAAGAACACAGTGTCTGAAAAGCTGAAAAATCTTTAAAGGAATTTATTTATTACAAAAAAGAAACAGTTTAATCTTCATCCTCTTCGTCCTCCTCGTCCTGGTTGATCTGGAAGTAGCGAAGTTCATAGCTCTCCTTCGTGTTAGCCACAACACGCAGCCAGTCTCTGAGGTTGTTCTTCTTCAAATACTTCTTGGTAAGATACTTCAGGTACCTGAAGATAAAACAAAAGCATTATGAAGCAGTGCAGAATGAAGTTATGCACAGAGATGCAATCATATCCAGACGGATAACAATTCGGGGGGGGAGTCGAGTCTGGCAAACCTTTTGGAGAAGGGAACCTCAGAAGAAACTGTGATCTTGCTTTTGCTCCTCTCGATAGTTATGACTCCACCACCGAGGTTTCCGGCTTTGCCATTCACTTTGATGCGCTCCTGAAGGAACTGCTCCTGTCAGAACACACCACAACTTCAAACTTTAACCATACAAACGTCAATATTTGCTAAAGGGTTAGTTTTATGAGTCACAGGCGGGTGATCGTGGTGGGCCTGAGCCCATGCTTTGGGATGCTGAATCTTTCATTATTTTGTATTGATGCACACCTGCATTTCTATCCAAGGCATAACACAAGATAAGACTGCATCAATCCTGAGCCCTGACCCAGACGATCAGTGTGGGAAAGATGTGTGTCTCACCAAATTAAGGTGAAGCTTTTAAATTGTTTCCTAAAAGCACTGTGCACTTCTGAATGATTTCAGTACTTCCTAGAGAGCCTAGAAATTTGGATACATCTGTTTTAGTTTGTTCTATAGCGACGCTCTTACACTGCTCTTAGACTTGCCAACACTAGCATTATATTTTTATTTATTACAGAATACCACACTGCACTTTCATCCACTTGTGTTGTGAAACAAGCTAGTTCCTGTTATCACAGGCCTCACCAGATTCTGTCTGGGACAAAATTAATTTCCTGAGAATCTGCAAAGCCCTCCATCCTGCAGACATTCTCATGTCAGAAAACATAAAGGAAGAGCTTTAGCTTTGTCAGCACTCAAAGCCTCCGCATTAGCGTTACTGCACACTTAAATGTGGTTTTTTAACTTTTGGGTTGAACATGGCTCAAAACGCCCTCTAATGGTTAAAACAATCCTGAACCTTGCAAGGCCGGTGCGGACATGGAGTCAAATATTTGAAACATCTTTTATGTCATGAAATTTTTATTTAAGGAAGAAAAAAAAAAGCTTGCTAACACTGTCTAATCAGAGGTGGCCGTCCCTTGTCCCCCTCCCCTGAGTGAGCTCAGGGAGTCTGTGAAACTGGGTTAAATTCCTGTACTGTATGCTAATGAAGACTCTCTGTACCACCTCACAGAGCCACACACCCAACACAACTCCTCCTCCACAGCCTCTTGCCCACTTTTTTGCATTTTTCAAAACCATGCAGGGGACAGATTTAGGCTCAGAACTTGAAGTTACACTTTTAAATAAATTATTTAGACACCTGTACATGCTAAGAGGTAATGTGAGACGGCCATCGCGTCTATACGTTGTTTTAACATGACACAAGTTGTGCTTGCACGACTGTACTGGAGTGTGATTAGATTGTTATGAAATCAGTTCACGATGACTTTTGGAAAAAGAAACTGCAAAGAAAAAGAAATAAAATGTAATTACTAGTGAAATGTCTTCAATGTTCCCGCTGAATAAAAAGCTACATTTCAATAAATAGTGAAATTAAATGGGTAGCTGGACCACAGTAAGATCACACTACAGCAAGCTGTTTCTCCGTACAGGGGATGCTTCCGTCCTGTAAACCCTGAGTAACACGCATTACCCTGCTGCCTCTGCTCCCATTCCTCACATGATCCTAACTTTATCATACACTACAGCTGCCAGACCAACAGAAGAACTGGAAACAGCTGATCATAAGCAAACGACTAAACTCAAATCTCCCTCAGTAATCAGTTCAACAAAACAGTTTACGTTTAAATTACAGTGAATCTGGTGCTACACAACATGTGGACTTTTGGACCATATGACACATGGATGTAGATGTGAGTTAGTGATAATGGCACTATCCGGTGTCTCCCAAATGAGGACGGGTTCCAATTTCTCTCAAGGTTTCTTCCACTTGTCGGCTCAGGGAGGTTTTCCTTGCCACCGTCGGCACAAGCTTGCTCATTAGGGATAGATGTAGATGTATATATACACACACTTATAGATACTTTTATATATTTATAAACTTCTAATTGGACTCTATATAAGGTGAAGCTGCTTTGTAACAATGTCAATTGTTGAAAGCATGATCCTCTCATCTATGGACACTGCATTAACGGATATCGGATGCAACGGACAAAATCCGCTGGTCTGAATGCATAATCCTATCAAGTTTAAAAATCCCGGGTGTTGCAAACTGAGTCCAGTAGTTCAGCAATTGTCAGCTAGGCGGCGGTGGCGTGCGTGCTACTAATTACTTACAAGTGTCGGTTGAGCTGTGGTCGTTGTGAAGCTATACTGTTTTTTCAGCAATTATTTGGTGTTTTTCACCTCGATGTTTTCTCAATGTACTTCCCTATTTATGTTGGTCATTATGCTGCTTGTTAATAATAATAATAATAAAAATAAATAATTTGCTAGTGATCATCACATGTGAAACACACCACAGCATAGCATGACAGTGAAATTCTTTCTCTGCATTTGACCCATTCACCAAGTGAAGCAGGGGGCAGCCGAACAGTGCAGCGCCCGGGGAGCAGTGCTTGGGGACGGTACCTTGCTCAGGATACCTCAGTGTACCTTGTTGGTCTTGGACCTTGAACCCACAACCTTCCGACTGAAGCCCTGACCGCTAGGCTACCACTGCCCCATGTGTACAGTACTTGGGTAGCACTTTTACAGACCTTTGTGGTGTTTTTCCTTGGATTTCCATTATTATAACCCTCCCCCACACAAACACTTCACATCATCAGACTATTCAAGTCAACGGACAACCTCTCCCCCCAATTAGCCCGTTAATGCGAGGATCAACTGTATAATTCAAACTGTACTGAACTAAAATGTAACAATGATCTACACTGTACGGCTATGCAGAGGTTTATGGACAGCTGACCATCACACCCACATGCAGGTTTTACACAAACTGTTGCCACAAAGCTAAAAGCACACAATTGTAAGGCATGTCTTTGCTATTAAGTCACAGTTTGACAAGGTTGGAGTCCAAGAACGTGAGTGACCTGCACAGAAACTAAATCAGGAGTGGGATGTTCAAAAAGCACATGGACGTGATGGTCAGGTGACCACAAAATTCTGGCCATTTAGTGAATTTTGAGGTTGGTCAGTGTGCAACCTTTCCTCACAGCTTTTAATAAGAACTTGATAAATAATGCCTACACCCCATGACTCTTATTTTGCATGCTTCCTCACCCCCTAAGTTAATGAAGCCATCAAGGGAGTGATCAAGTAAGTGAGGGAGGGAGGTAGAGGTTAAAAAAGTGGTATCAGGATGCCCTCATAGCCTTGATGCTCCACCTGTTTTGTATGTAATTTGAAGCAAACAGGACACGTGTGATTATGCTAACTGTCCTCCAAACTAGTGCTCTGGTCATGCACGGGGATCACCAAGGGTGAGTTTCCCTTCCGCAAAAAGTCTACTCCTGAATAGAATTGCAGCATGCCTCCAGCCAAGGGGTGATTTCAGCGAAAATCTGCCCTCAGTCCCTCATCCCCTAAGGTACTGGGACAGCACTTCAACATCTGTTTTTTGGAGAACATCAGTCTCGTAAGGGAGGGAGGGAGCATGAAAAAAAAGTATAATGGGATATGTGCAGCCAATGACAGATTTGATCCAAAAGTCATTTGCAAGAAAATTTTTCTAAGAAAGAAAAGAGAGTTAATTTAGTTTGTTTATTTTAATATAAAATGATGTGAGCAGACTGCTTGTGTGTATTTGAGCGGTCTGTTATTACCGTGACAGGGTTACACTGTGCCAGGTGTAGACCAGGCGATCATATGGGCTACAACACATGGGTTAAAACACTACAAACAAAACTAAACAAAAACAAGCAAACAGACAAAAATAAAAGACAGCTTACAAAGTTGGCCGCATCCATGATGCCATCCTCAACCGGGTGTGTACAGTCCAGAGTGAACTTCAGCACTTGCTTCTTTTTCTTGCCACCTTTGCTGGGCACAGCTTGCCTCCTCTGTGGGGGGGGAAGTATAAAAAATAGGGGTGGGACTCGATTAAAAAATTAATCTAATTAATTAGAGGCTTTGTAATTAATTAATTTTGATTAATCGCACAAGAAAATTTGCCCCAAAGTGCAAATGTTTTTTTAATTTAATTTAACTTATTCACTTGGCACGTGAACTTACTTTGCCTAGAAATTCTACTTTTCTTGTACCTGACACTTGCACTTGTTGTATGTCGCTCTGGATAAGAGCGTCTGCTAAATGCCTGTAATGTAATGTAATGTAATTTACAAGGGTTTTAGTGGGCAACAGAATCAAATAATAGACATGGACACAAATATTGTAAACTCAAGCTCTTTTAATTTCAGGGGGAAAAAAAATGCATTAAATTTTTTTTGATGGTACTCAAACTGGGACTGCTAGTGCTAACAGCTGCCACAGTTTCTGTGCTTGCTGCAACGTTTTGCATTTAGATGGTACCGTAAGGTTGAGGTCCTTCAGTGGTATGCAAACTCCTTTTTGCACAAAACCACGCTTTTATCAAGGCTTCCACAGAGTAGTCTTTTGAAATTAAATTTGCCTCTGACCAGTCCAACAATGTGCTTTCTTCCAATTCTTTCATTTTGTAGCTCTGATGTGTGCATCAGTGTAATCGGTGTACCAGGAAATCGTGCATTGATTAAAGTTCCCCTTTCATTGGAATGCAAAGTGTGATTAAATGCATTATTTTTTACGTGTTATTTTTTTCAATGAATTAATCACAATTAACGTGTTAAATTCCCACCCATAATAAAAAATTAAAGAGAGAGACAGACAGACAGAGATAGACAGACAGACAGAGAGAGACACAGAAAGACAGAGAGAGAGACACAGACAGACAGAGAGAGAGAGAAACAGACAGACAGAGAGAGAGAGAAACAGACAGACAGAGAGAGAGAGAGAGAGAGAGAGAGACACAAACACAGAAAGACAGACAGAGAGAAACAGACAGACAGAGAGGGAGGGAGGAAAATAATGAAACACGTCCTGCTGTCAGTGATGCACGCTGACACTGGTCTATTTTTATATACAGTCCCTGAATGATATAAGACTCTCCAGTCTAAATTATTCCTCCTTAAAACAATTAAATCTCATTATTATTTAAAACAGGCCTAAGTAAAAAAAAAAAAATTCGGCCTTCGCTCTCAGCTAGCTAGCTTGTGTTCAGCGGTTAGCTTAGCTTCATTCACGACGGACCCACAAATGACCAAATGAGAGCGAAACCTGGTTTTAGATGTAATTTCGGTTGGTAATCCGATAAAGACATGTCCAACAGAGCAGTCAGTGCTAACAGGAGCACGCAGAGCGAAGATGAGCCATATACAGTCAAACTAAACCCCACCGCTGGATCACTCACCAGTGGAGCCATGGCGAAGAATCGGTGTGAGAGGAAGAACAGCGTCTGCGCATGCGCGCTGGAACCTCTGCCTGATCGAGCGCAGATGCAGTCGATGCAGCGATATAGCAGTGTTTGATTACCGAGAGCAAAGGTTTGTACACCCTCTATTACTTCTAATTTAATTTCTAACAAGTTAAAAATTAAATGTATCGACAGAAAAAAACATTTTGAACCGAAAGGGGAAAAAAGTTTAAGTGGTATAAAAGTAAAAAATGGACACAGGTGAATATTACATCTCTCAGAATGTTTGTCATTATTACAAACTTCTTATTGCTTCCATTATTAATGTCTTAATATAGACTACACCCTTAGTCTGTTATTGATGATTAACGCTTGGGGAAATTAAGCTGACAGTAAATTCTTTTGTTTGTAATCATTTCTTAATCATTTTCATTTTCCTTTAGGTGTCTGCAAACCTTTATTGTTGTTGTTGTTGTTGTTGTTGTTGTTGTTGTTGTTAGTAACATGTAAAATATCATTTACATTTTAAAAATGTATTTCAATTTTAATTAAAATATGCATAAAATAAATCTTTTTACATTATATAAAATATTAAAACAAACTTACTTTATTTATGTTATTAAAAAAATTCAAAAGAAGAAGAAATGACTAAAAACAATAGCAAGACTAAAATAAAGTAAAAAAAAAAAAGAATAGAAAGAAAATGAACATACATATATACATGGGCACACCTTCAAATTCAATGTTTTTTTTTATTAATTATTAAGCAATAATTTATTTATTAATTGTTATTCTTTTTATTAATTTAAAGACACTTTATGTCCTAAAGTAATGGTGGACTTTCATTTCTCTTTACTTAGTTGAGTGGTTCTGGACATAATATGGATCACTACAGTTGGTGAAGAGGGCTATTTATTGTATCCCAACACTACCTTGGCCTGACACAACTGATGATCTCAAACACATTAAGAAGCCAAGAAATTCCACTAATGATCAAGACAAACCTGGAAATGAGAAGCATTCCTGGTGACCACTACATGAAGCTGGGTAAGATCATGCCAATAGGTAAATAGGTAAATAGTGGCTACTTTGAAGAATCTAAAATATGAAACAAACATGTTTTGTTTTTTAATCCTTCTTCTGTTCACCACATAATTCCATAGTGGCATTTCATAGTTTGATGTCTTCAGTATCATTGTGCAATATAGAAAATAGTTTAATTAAAGAAAAACCTATAACCAAGTAGGTGGGTTTTTTTTTACTGGTACTGTACAATGAGTGTTACTACCAGCACTGGTGCAATTGTTTATAATCATCCCAGTAATGGATAGTAAATCTAACATGTCTACTTTTTTAATACACATTTCAACAGCAAAATGTCAATGGCAAATCTTTAGTTTTGAACTTAGATCATTGTTATTACAGTTTTTCTCGATTGCTAAAACACATTTCTTGAAACTATGCCTCGCATTCTCAGAACAGTAAACACAAATCCA
>JAQLOM010000015.1:8817724-8830525 GCA_030068315.1 Chrysichthys thysi
GCTAGCAAACTAACTCCAAGAGTGCATAGAAAACTTATCTGAGAAGTCACAGAAGACCTCAGAAGAACATCGAAGGAGCTGCAGGTCTCTCTTAGCTCAGTTAATGTCAGTGTTCATGATTGCACCATCAGAAAGCCACTGGGCAAAAATGTTCTGCATGGGAGAGCGGCAAGGCGAAAAGTACTGCTAAGCAAGAGAAACATAAAGGCTCGTCTGATATATGCTAAAAACACCTCAAATGCCTCCAAACTTTAAGGCTAATGTTCTATGGACTGATGAGTCAAAAGTGGAACTTTTTGGAAAACCTGGGTCCTGTTACATCTGGTGTAAAGCTAACACAGCTTTCCACAATAAGAACATCATGCCCACAGTCAAACATGGTGGTGGTAGAGTGATGCTGTGGGGATGCTTTGTTATGTCAGGGCCTGGACGACTTGCCATAATTGAGGGAAGGATGAATTCCACTCTCTGCCAAAAAGTACTAAAGATGAATGTCTGGTCATCTGATCCATGATCCAAAGCTAAAGCATAACTGGTTCATGCAGCAGGCAACAATTTGAAACATAACAGAAAGTCCACTTCTAAACAGCAAAAAAAAATTAATGTAAATTGTGGAGTAGCCTAATCAAAGTTCTGCCCTGAAGCATGTTGAAATATTGTGGCAGGACCTAAAAAGGGCATTTCATAGTTGCAAACCCTGCAATGTAACCTGCAATTAAAGCAATTTTGTGAAGCAGAGTGGGCCAAAATTTCCCCACAGCAATGCAAAAGACTGATCTTGTGTTATGGATAGCGTTTGATTGCAGTTGTTGCCACTAAAGGTGCTCCAAACAAGCATTTTGCTTAGGGGGCAATTACTTTTTCACACAGGTGAAATAGGTTTTGGGGAGATTTTGGTCTTCAATAAATCACAAGATCATTTGATAACTGTGTATTGTATTTACTCAGGTTGCCTTTTGTCATATTAAATTTATTTGAAGAAGAGAAACAGTTAAGTTATATTAATAAACAAAAATGGAGGAACTCAGGAAGGGGGCAAATACTTTTTCATGGCACTGTACGTTGATCTTAATAATTAACACATGATCTTCAGTGTCATCCGAGAGTTATTTTGTAATGAACTTGGCTTTTTTAGTTTCAACTTTCCGGTCTATGTTCACTATGACAGTTATCCACATTACTCACAATGCTATTTGACTACCTGTTTATAGTGGTGGCAGTGGGAAATAGCTCTTCTATCAAACTCAGTCATCAGGACTGAAACCAATCACTCACTCCATGCTGAACGTACAATGAGCGGCAGACATGTTCTGCCTCAGTGCAGAAGGGAACACTTTCGCAGGTTCTTCCTCCTGTCGGCAATCAGATTGTTTTAAATCATATGCTCAACTCTCCTGTAATTTCTTTCTGAATAATTCTTCTCAGAAATATCTTCACTTTCCTCAGTCCAGTGCTACATAGTGACATTTGCACACTGTTATAACCCAACATATACAGTACATGGGTGCAGTTTTATATATTCATAGTTTATTTTTATTTTCTGCTGCTATATTGCCTTTTGACTTTGTCTTTTATTCTCTATTGTTTCTCATCTGCTGTCGTAAAACCAGATTTTCCCCCTAACTAGCCAAGCACAGTCTCTGCTGTTATCATATAGCTGCAGTTATAGAACTCTATAACTCTATAATTCGCCCTATTTCTAGGGTGGACTTCTTATTAATATGACATCGAATGACGCTGGAAAATGGTGAATAAAGAAAGAAGCAGTTGATCTTTTTTTTTGTAGGAGTTAATAACCTGATCATTGTTATATATGTTTAAAAATGTTCTCTTATTAAACAACATAGTATCTGCAGTAGCAGTTTCCCAGTGTGACATCAATGTGGCATATACCCGACAAAGCAGCAACCAACAAATTAGCACCATAATCACTACACACATCACAAATACTTCAGTGTAATCATATTTAATGTGATTCAGGGCAGAGTTTTCTTAAAACAAAACTTCACTGAAACCTTCGTTCAAAATTTGAAATGAAATCTAAAATGAATGCCCATGTTAAATAAAACTGTATCATCTTATTCTTTCATTAATTCCATTTTCCTTTAGACTACAAAGGACCCAAGCATACATTAAGCAGATAAAGGGGGGCCTCAGAATCAGCTACCACTACAGTAGGATTTTATAGAAATGCAGTAAATGAGTCATATGTCTCAGTCAGAGTGTCACTGTTTAGCCATGGTATACATTTGAATAGAATTTTGAAAGTAAGCAGTGGTGTTCTTCTTTGGTTGTAATACAATGATGTACACTTTAGGCATAAAGTATCCACCAAGTATTCCAAGGACACTAAAAAGTATCGCAACCACCTCCAAGGCCATACTTAAAGTTCCTCTATTAATACTATAGGTGGTGAAGAAAGTGATCCAGGAGATTATATAGATCATCAGGCTAAATGTAATGCACTTGGCCTCGCTGTAATTTGCTGGTAGGTCTTTACCCATGTAGCTCAAGCAGAAACATATTACAGTCAGTGTAAATAAATACAGAAATTGTGGAAGCACTACAGGCATAGCTTTACTGCACTCCAGTATAATGCTGTCAAAGTAGAAGATGTAGTCTGCTGAGGGAAGAGGTGTATTTATGCTGGCACAGATAACAGAGATGAAGAACTCGGCCAAAGAGGCCACCAGAATGAACTTATCAGGGCCTCGATTTTTGGCCCAAGTATCGTAGAACTTGGGAAGCTTTGCAGACCACTTGAATATGCACACCACCTGCAAGAAGAAAGCACAGAGATGCACTGAAATTGGGAACCAGAATACTATAGACTCTCATCAAGACTGACTTCCTGATGAACTTTCAAACCTGGAAGGCACGGACAGTCATGCAGGTCAGGCAGATGGTGAAACTGAAGATGAAGAGAGACTTTCTGAACAGACAAGATGCTCGAGAGGGCGTACTGAAAAGGCACAACGAACTGCAGGCAGCTACGGTTAGAGAGGACAACATTACCAGACATGTCTTGCCACCTGCAGATTTTACAACTGGAGTGTTCAAGTTAAGCAGGAAGATGAGAGCAGTGCCCAGGGTTAGCAGCAGGGTCAGGGCCAGAAGAACCAGAAGAACAATGGCCAATGGCTCATCCCATCGCAGGTACAGAACTGTTCTCTGTAGACAATGCTCGCTCCCAGGTGGGGACCATTCATCTTTGTTGCAATGCTGGCAGCTTGTAGAGTCTGGTATAAAACAAACGGAAATTGGACATATTTGCTTGGAGACTTGCAAAGATATTAATTTCGATCTAGCCTCTTATGATTAGTGAGGTTAAGTTTGGACGACTTAACCATCCAGGCAACCCCAATCAGTCTGTCTGGAGCCCTGACAGCTTCCCTGAATGAACCCCCTTGCTACAACCCCCCTCCTTCCACCTACGTCCTCCACCCGCCTGATGGAAGTCCTGGGCAAGGTATATTATTTAATAATGGACTTTCACAGCAACATATCCTTTGGCTATATCATGCTAGAAAGCAATGCAGTGACCGCCATCTGGTGGTGTTATACCATACTACAGTTTGTCCTCTTACCATACACCTTAACATGGGTAAAATATGGTTAGTGTGTTCACCAGTTTTGTTGAGAAAAGTGGAAGCCGGGCATTCTATGCACTTGAAACAGCATTTGTGTTGTCCAATCTGCACTTGTCTGTGCCCATAAGGACATTCTGGGGAACAACGTGACTCAGGAATCTGGATAGGAAAAAATATACAATGTTAATATAGCATATGATCCTTTGGTGTGATGTGATAACTGTTTGTAATGCCAGATTATATTTTAATGTTATATAATTTCAATTTTCTGCCCCCCCCCCCTTACTAGTGGATATAAAACCAAAACTGGAGATGCATATCACATATATAGTAAAGGTTATATTTGAAACATGTCCCACCCACTGTAGCTGCGAAGAATCCACCTGAAGGTTAGAGGTCTCTGAAATAAATGATCCCACCACTCGAAGGGACCATGCTTTATTAATCCATGCCCATGTGACAATGTCATATCCTGTTGGTGGGTTTCCATACGCATCGAAAAATAATGTTGTGTTTCTGATGGAAAGCCGTACTTGTTTTAAATATTGGAAGAGCTGCAAAAAAGAACAAGTAAAAGATCTATACAAATCTTATAAAGCTATGATAAATGAAGTTTAATATAAAACCTATAAACTATAATTTGAACACAAAACTGAGAATACAAAAGAGATTCCTAAATCAAGCATGTATAAAACACTGACCTGCCATGGATGTATATCGGTGTTCAGACATTTTCCAGAATCACACCTGAGAGCCTGGTGCAATGAATGAGCCGCTGCATATACTGCCTTATACACATTAAACGAAGAGGAAATATCATATTCCGACAGAGGATACCGTGCAGATGCCATTGTGTACAGGTCTGTATTCTGCAAGCATGGGACGCTCATTTCACTGAAAGTGTTTTCAAGACTCATGTTTTTAAGCTTAGTTATGGCCTGGTTCACAAACTCTTGGAAACCATTAAAAGGTGTATATTTTATAGACACACCAACAACAGTTCCAATTGTACTGATTCCTGGGATTCCAGACACTAAGGTTGCCACTGACCAGTCCTCAGATCCGATCCACACCTTCCCTGTCACATTCTGCTCTATTACAAATGGGAAAAACCCACTGGCTATTCTCTTGCTGGAAAACACTACTATAGTATTCACTTTGGTTTTGATGATGTTCTTGACGATATTTTGCATCCGCTGCTGTGTGTCAGTGCTGAGGGTTGGAATCACTGCTTGATATGCAATGCAGATGTCGAAATCTGATGCTTGCTGCGACAGGCTCAACATTCCCTGCAAGCCGTACGAATTGTCACTGCCAAGAAGGGCTATCCAAGTCCAGTTGTATCTTGCGAGAATCTCGAGCATGGCTTTCACCTGGTTTTTATCACTGGGGATGGTGCGAAAGAAAGATGGGTACAGCTGTCTGTTGCTCAGCAGTTCATTTGAAGCTTCATATGAGATCTGTAACATTCAAGGAATAAAAAAGACACCAGTGAGTTAAACAGGTCTGTATGTAAAAACGCAATGTATCTAAATCAGTGATGCAAAACTTATCTTAGATTTGTTCCATATGGCTGCCCCCAAGACTCTCTTTGGTATTATGATTTCTTTTCATTGGTTGTAATTACCTTCACCAGATTGTCTGCTCCAGTTTCTTTAATTATAACTGTTGGTACTTTTACAGTCTGCTTTTTACTCCTCCCCCCCCCCCGCCCCACTTCTCTCTATATTTGTATTGTAAGGATTCTAAAGTCTTGTAAAGATTAGCAAAAAGGATTAGGAAAAAAATCCACCTTTTGGTGAAGTAGCCGCACACACTAAAGAAATGAGAAAACACCAACCTTTAACTGAAATACATTTATTCACAGAAAAACCAATCCCTTATCAAGAAATTATTGCACAACCCTCTTATCACTAATCATTACATGGGGTGCCAATAATTGTGAAGGACACTGTACATAAGGAAAATAACCTTACTAAGCTAAAGCAGACATTAATTTATGAGTTGTTAGCCTGCATATTAGCCTTCTATCTGTAGAAAGTGAAATAGGCTATAAAATGTATAATAATCATTACAATATTTAGGACTAAGACCTTAATGTTCAGTACATGAATGAAAGTACAGCGGACCCTCGGCTCACGAACTTAATTCGTTCCAAGACTCTGTTTGTGACCCGATTTGTTCGCGACCCGAATCAACCCGAATTTTCCCATTAAAATGAATGCGACAATTAATGTGTTTCGGGCATCAAAAACATGTTTTTAAAGAGTATTAAGGGGTTATGTGTGGCAATAAAACATAGAATAAAATGAACATAACCTTAATTATAGAAAAATAAAACTAAATGAAATAAACAGAATGCACGTTTAATGCACGTTTGCGATTATTTCTTTCTTTATTTCAACTGTTATGTTCAAGAAGCTTAGACTTCTTACTCTCACTACCATTTCCACTTTCTTGGGACCCATAATGAAGACTTATAGAGCAAAAATGCACAGAAAGACAACAAAAAAAATGCGTTGAGCACGTTCACACCATGAGTACTTGACGGGAACTTAAGGTTCGTGCCGCAAAGTGTGGGTTGGCTGTCTGTACGTCAGTCGAGGATTTGTTCGTCAGTCGGTACAAAATCGGCTCGGGAATTTAGTTTGTACCTCGATTTGTTCACCATCCGATGCATTCGCGAGCCGAGGGTCCACTGTATTTTATTTTAATACCCATATGATAATATGTTTAAGAAAAGGAAATATGGTGAAATGTTTTTGCAATGTACAACTTTTAAAAGGAGGCAATGGTGTGTGGTACCTCAGGCATCAGAAAGCTCCCGAGAGCAGCAGCTGGAGTGAAGCTGTAGCTGCTGCTGTCTGGTCCGATGAGGGCAATTGCACTAGGCTTCATTTTCATTTTGTTATATTGCTGAGCTGAAAGAGTCACTGTGCCCAGAATACTAGCCTGAAGTGAGCAAGTGTCATATGCCTGGTAGCCTAGAGTGATACCAGGCAGGAGCTGACTGTTGCTGTTGATCTCCTCCACAGCATAACGCAGAGCTTGCACCAAGTAGTAGCCGTGGCTGTTGGCAGTTCCTCTGCAAAACCCAAAGCAGATCATTCAGTCAAACGCAAGTTTTAATTACAAGCACATCGCTTCTGTATACATAAATAAGTCTTACCCTCTACAGTCAGCCAGTTGCGGTATAGTCGAGATGGTGGAACCTACATTATGGAGAGGAAACATGCCATAGATGGTGATATTTCCTTTCTGCTGGAGTCCAATGCCATAACAGCAGCTCCAGACACACACCAACAGCAGAGTCATAAACAAGAGCTCTCCCATAATGTAAACACACAAGCTCTTTAGAGATCACACTCGTATGCTTCTTCCCCACACCCCCATTTCCCTTTTCTACCGTCTGATGGATGAAGATTTGCATGTACAATAGTGTTATTGTCACTGAAACATTAGATTTGCATAAGCCCATTTGTTTCTAACCATCATGGTCAACAGTTAAAGAAATAGTACATTCGTTAAACCAGTGTCAGAGAAAAGGGACTGATGTCACTGTCAAAGAACCAAAACTGATTTCCTTGCGAATATCCTGGGAACCTCATAACATAGTAGAGACCTGAGGACCGACCCCTAATAATTCAACCGTGTAGCCATGAATGTTAAATTATCAAATGAACATCAGGTATATATATATATGTAGTCTGTTTAATAGAGAGTCAAAACAGACAGCAGACAGCTGCAGTCAAATGCATCCAATTTTGAATATGAGCCTTACAGGCTTGTTTTATTTTTCCCTGCAATATACTAATTAGGAGCTCAGAGATACAGTACTGTGCAAAAGTCTTGAGCCACCTTTTTTTTTTCTTTTTTTGAAGTAAAGTAAAGCGGACTTAAAAAATAATGGCATTAACCTTGTAGCACCCTGACCCTGACTTTTATTTCACCCTTTTATATATATATATATATATATATATATGTATATACTGTATATATTTTTAACCTTCTTACTGGTAAAAAACAGACATTACTGGACATCTCAGGAGGTCTCATGAGGACCATTTCAGAACATGTAGGTGGAAAGGGGTAATTAAAAAAAAAACACTTGTTTTGGGAGTCTGTATCATCATTTTAGCCAACGGAGATATTTTTCCTATTATGATAAGGTGGTCTGGTTTTGATAAGGTTAAAAATCTTTCTATTTAATAGAAAAATACTACAACATGCAGTAAACAGTAATAAAATAAACAGAGACGATATTTGTTGTGATGACCCTTTGTTTTTTCTTCATCTTAAATAGCCGTCTCGGGTATAATTTGAGCTGGTCAGTTTTACTGAGCATCTTGGAGAATCTGACACAGTTCTTCTGGACACTTTGGGGTCTCACTTGCCTCGTTTTTGCAGCAAAACCCAGGAGCCTTCATTGTGTTATAATTTTGTCTGAAAAGTAGTCTCCTATATAATACAATGCTTTCTTTACTGACATAAAAAGGTTTTTGAAATGCAAATTATTTGATGGAAAAGTAACGTTTGGAAATCTAGAATATTTTTGTACTGCCTCAAGGAT
This sequence comes from Chrysichthys thysi, assembly GCA_030068315.1. NCBI lineage: Eukaryota > Metazoa > Chordata > Actinopteri > Siluriformes > Claroteidae > Chrysichthys > Chrysichthys thysi. The sequence continues at coordinate 8,825,885 of JAQLOM010000015.1, forward strand.
GCAAAATGTATAAAATAGGTATCTATAAGAAAATTTGCACAGAGAAAAAAATAGGATAAGAATAGGGTGGCTTAATACTTTTGCACAGTACTGTACATTCTCCAAGGTCGTAACTAAATCCTTTATCCAAATTCTGTTGACTGAAGGGGATTGAATTACAGCCCAGTGTATCATCATTCAACCACTGAAGGTCAATTTGCCTGAGCCCCAGAGCATTTTCACAATTTAGTATAAACAAGAGACCATCAGCACTTGACACAATTGCTGCCTGTATGTGAGAGAGGCAAATTCATGTAAAAGAGGTGACTGAACCTGAAGAACCTTATCATGTGTCCTTAATGATTTGATTTTCAAGTGGCCACAAACCAAAACCAAAAACTAGGACAGGTCAGTGTGCAAGTATACACACAAAGAACATCATCAATTGACAGAAATCGTTCAGAATTGTCAAAATGTCCAGTTATTAATTATCAATGTTTAAAACCTTTCAGGAGACACATATTTATAAATCATTATAACTCGACTTATAATCGTTTGTAAGCTGGTGATGATTTCGATACTACTAAATATTATTAAATGCTTTACCGCTGATGATAATGAAGAATTATATGTTGGTCTGACAAAGCCACGTCACTTCCTCTCTCCCAAAATGTCTTCCATTTTAATGGGTCACAATTTTTGATCTAGAACCATGAACCACCAGAGTCAGCCCAGTAATAAGCTGTACAGCAGTAATGAGCTCATGCTTTCAAACAAAGATTAGAATTACAGTTGCCATGAAGCAATGTTTGAAATGCATATTTCTCCCCCCAGAAATGGAGCAAGGGTTTGGCTAAGGTTTGATGGTCAGTGTTAATCTAGATATACGGAAGAGAAAGAAGTCTGCCTTGAGCCTCCTTTTAACACCTTAGCAACCCTGGGGATCAGACAGGAACCAATTAACCTTGGCCTTGTGTGGCAACCACCCAGCAAACAAACAGCAGTCACACAGAATAAAATACAGCTGACATTTATACACGCTCATCACGGTCATGAATGTCACGGCAATATAGAGCTTTTAAGGTTTTTTTTTAAATTTTTTTAATATATTTTATTACTGTGGTGGAATGATTGTATACCATGCATCTTTAATCGAAATAAATAAATAAATAAATAAAATTTGGTGCCTCCCATTAACTTGCACTTGCATTTATCAAACTTTTTTTTTATGTTTTACACTCAGTTAATAATAATAATAATAATAATAATAATAATAATAATAATAATAATAACAATAAATGTTTGTATATATAATATTGACCCCATACTGATTTCGGACCCCCCCCCACACACACAAATTAAAACATGTTGTTTTTTCCAATTAAAGATGTACAGTATGTTGTTCAATCATTCTCCCACAGAAACACAACAGTTCAAAGAAATCACTGAACACCCAATGTTGACATTCAGGTCCATGATGATGTTATGTACATTTCTAACTACAACTGGAGCAATCACCTAGCAACCACCTGAAACACCATACTTACCAATTAGCAACATGGTAGCAACCACCTGCAATATCATTGTGACTACTCAGGATTTAATAGCAACCAACTGCCAACACCCTCGCAACCATCTGCAACCAACATACCACAGCGACCACCTGGAATATAATCGCAACCAGCCAACAACACCCTAGCAATTGACCTGCAAGTTCACTGTAACCAGCTAGCAACATACCAACAACCACCTGGAATACCATAGCAACCAACTAGCAACACCCTAGCAACCACCTGGGATACTACAACTAAAATGTAGCAACACTGTAGCAAACCTGGAATATTATAGCAACCATCTAGCAACACCAGAACAACCATTGGGAATATCATAGCAACTGCCTAGCAACCACCCGAGATAACATAGCTACAACTTACGATTGTTTCAAATTAGAGTTCATTCACAAACTTAATAACTAGCCTTCTAGTTAACATTCACCTTACCTCAAGCACTCAGTGCTGAGATTTTAAATGTTAATATTATAGTTAATAATTATTATTGGAAATCTGCAGTAAACCACATGGCATTATAATGAATAGTAAAATGTTACAACTTTATTACAATTTTAACATTATTATAAGTTATTAAGGAATTATTTATAGGCTAGTATATTACTAGATCTTTTTGGAAGCAATATTAGAGCTCATAAACATGCCTGCAAGGAATCATCATTAATGTGCAAACTCTTATAAGGAAAACTATAAGGATTTATGAATATGGGCGTGTTACCCTGAATTCCATATACTATTCAGCTGTCACTCAAGCAGTATTTCAGATTTGTATCATATAAAAAAAACAAATATATGGTTAATGTAATTTATTAGATTATTCTACACTACACTGATAATAAAGAATCTAAAAGAAACGCAAGAGAGAGTAATAGCCGTGTATAAATTATGATTTATTATGTGATCATTAAGCAGAAGATAAAACATAAGGAATGACTTTTTTCCATAAATTAAAAAAACAAAAACAAAACTAAAATCAGTGATTAAAAGTCTCTACATAATTCAGCATCATAATTATAGTAAACTCTAAACAAGGCCTCTATAAAGATATAGACAATACACACACAAAAAATACTCCAAAAATTAACAATAATGATAATATTAATAATACTAACAATCAGCACATTTTACCTTTACTGATGACTCAAAAGTATATTGTTTTGCTTGATACTTTTGCACCTTTCACAATATTTTCTGCTATTTGATCAATTTTGAAATATTTTTAAAAGCACAGCTGAAGAAAAAAAAAAATCTAATAAGGCAACAAAGTTACTGTACAAAACAGAGTTGCAGGCACAAGGGCTTTTGGTTTTCTACTGTTTGGCATCAGCTTTCTCTGAACACTGAACCTTCTGCATTACAGGTAAAGTAAGAGCAGGGCACTTTTTGACAATACCAAGAATGTCCCTAAAAAATACACAACAAAACAAAACCCAAACTGTTAACTGCATGTCCATAGCAGCTTGTTGCATAGTGCTCTGTGCACAATTGTGCAATGTAGTCTAAGCCTAGTGTAGAAGCTCCTACTGCATGGCTTATATGTTGTGCCTATGTGATTACCTGCAATATTTCAGATTTAAGAGCAACGTTTCTTCTAAAATGTACAAAACACAGTATTTCTGAGTGAATCACAACAAAAACTGGTGAACGGATTTTATGATTGCCTCTGAAGCAGACGATAAAAAAAAAAACAGGAAAGAATGTTGAATGACTTTCTGTATACTGTAGATTTACAAGCCAGTGAGAAAGAGGACAGGAGAAGATGGAGCCATGCCATGGCAGTGCTGATTTTAAAAAAGTTTCAGTAGATGAATCGATTTAATCCCAATTTGGGACAGCACACGTAGCACCGACTCGGAGATCCACAGAAATGCATACCATGGAAGACTGGGTCAGAGATTCTACCCCCTGTGCCACTGTGGATGAAGAGGGATGTGATGTGGAGGATCATCAACTGACCTCCCCATATACATCCGTCTCTCCGTCACTCTTTCCAACAACGTCCTTCTCCTTCTCTCCGTCTCTGTCTAGTTCATCCTGCAGGTCTTCTGCATTTCCTGAGTCACTGCTTGCTCCAGAGTTAAAAAATGGTGAGTGTCTGTAGCAGAGAGCAACCAGATATTAGTAACGTTATAACATGGAACTGAAATGGACTTAAACCGGATTACATTTAGTACATCAGAAATCAACATAAGATATCCCATAATGTTGGCATTATTCCTGTATTTATATTAGCAGAATGATAAGTGATCACCAAAGCTAATCTCTTGGTCTGAGCACTGGATAGTGTAGAGATCAGTGCGGCCCTGCTCTATAACAGTGGTAATATGGGCCATGGTGTGATCTATGACTTTATTAATAAAGCCACAGTTCTAAAAATAAATCACATCATTTGAAGGAAAGCTTTATTCTGCAAATGTGTTTAAGTCGCATTAGCTGAGATCAAGGAATGGACTTTTTGCAGCACTTGGATAGGAAAGAGTTGTACTGTAAGTAGGAATGAGAGTTTATAGATTTATATTAAAAGATGTTTTAAAAGAAGAAGAATCTTTTTCATATTCATATATGTGCAAAAAGCTTATATTCAAACCAGGGCATGATACTCTATACATATTATAGCTGAGTACTGTTTAGAGTAAAGGGCTCCCCTTGGTTTTTAAATGAAAAGCTGTTTTACAGCATAAAACAGAATAGCATGATCATTTTGAAAATCCCGATTGAAATATGATTCCTATTTGAAACCCATTACAACATAATCCAAATATTTGAAAGGGACACTCTGTGGTGGCTGATAACTTAAAACCGTCAACACGTTTATTTTGATAGGACTTATTTATTTAAGCATTAAATGTTTACAGGCTCACATTTTTAAGGGGCAAGCTTGCTTTAAGCTATCAATTTAGACACCTAAAACAACACCTAAAATTTAAAATACAGTGGAATCTTGGATTGCGAGTAACTTGGTCTGCGAGTTTTTCGCAAGATGAGCAAAAATTTGTAATAAATTTTGACTTGGTTAACAAGCGAGGTTTTGCAATACGAGTAGTATTCGTCTGCTGAGCCTCACGTGATCACAACTTCTCTCTCTCACTCACTG
>JAQLOM010000015.1:8851488-8869857 GCA_030068315.1 Chrysichthys thysi
ATGGTCTTTATAATCATAAATTAGTTTTTGAGGGGCGGGTTGATTCAGACCAGTGTTTAAAGTGGCTTTTGTAAGGAAGGGGGGGGTCCTTTCCAGGGTGGGGTGGGGGGGGTATGGCTGGTCTACTGAAGGCCTAGGTGTTAAATGCACGACCCGCCACTGGTTAAATTACATTAATAGCAGTAGATACTGGCTATCAGTATACGATGCAATGATGAGAGTACTTACCACAGCGCAGCCTCAGTTCCCAGCAACCGCCTTCCTTCGCTATGGAATCAGTGAGAAGCAGCATTTCATACTGTAGACTACTGACCTAGAGGGGAAAAAAATTCACACAACCATGATAAACAATTTTTCCTGTCAAATGTTAACACTTGCTTAGTGTATGGTCTTAAGAATTGTAATTGATTTATTAAACTGTTACATTTAAAGATGAAAATTTGTATAGGGTGAGACGGTCACTTTCTGGGATCTGTGTAATGTTCCTTTCTTTTTTTTTTCACAACTGTGCATGATTCAAAAATATCATATCATATAATACACTCTGCCAAAACAAAACAAAAATCTACTGAAAGACACTGAAATGAAACAATCGAGGTTCATACCAGGTCAGGGTTTGCCCAGTGTCCCTTCAAGGCAGCAGACACCTTCGCAATGATAAGGTCATTCATCTGCTGAGTAGCCTCAGGATGATCTCTGGAAATAACATGACCAAAAGAAACCATTTACTTCAAATACAAATGATTAAGGGTTGAACATCTAAAGCAAATGGTACCTGGTTTCAAATGGTAAAAAAAGTTCAACGTATTTGTTCACGACTGTACCTTGTGAGCAGGCAGATGAGTTGACGCACTTCTTCCCTCATGGCGCTGGTGCCACGGCGAAGGTTGTACTCGAACAGCTCTCGGATGAGGCCCTGCAGTACCAGAATCTGTCTGATAGCAGGGTTTGTGGCCAGTGCACGCAACAGAGTGATGCAGTGACCCGTGACTGCAGATGCGCAGCCGTAGCATTTGGTGGAAGATGTGTGACCGCAACCGAGCACTGAAAGGGCCCGGTACTGGCTGGCAGTAAAGGTGGGTTGGGCGCTGCTGCGTGAGGACTTTGTAACCGCCTCCCTCTGCTGTAAGTCGTACTCCAGCAGCTCTTTACGAGATGCAAGCACTTTCTGCAAGGAGTGGATAATAACGCAGATTACAGATCAACAACTCCAATTCCTTTCACATGGAAGGTTTCTAAAATCTGTTTTAAAGACAACCAAATGTTTTGAATATTAAATGGATGTGGGTCCTTTTTGTCCCCAGGTTCTAGGAACCGGAAAAAGTGGAAATTTCCATTTCGCCTATTCAAGTGTCTAGTTTTTATTTAATTTTTACTTCAGCCATTTCTGCAGTGACCAGTGACAATTTTTGCAACAGTATACACACTCAACTTAATCATATTTAATCAATTTCCTGAAACTCGAGAATAACAATGACAATTGAGAGAAGGGTAAGAAGGGCAAGTCTGGTGATGTGGGAGAAAAGAATACTAGATTTTCTCCTACCTGTATAATCTTGGAGAGCTCATCAAAGGAAGTTTTACAGTCCCCACTGTATTCCTGAGCCAGCTGCTGAATGTACCTGTTCACACTAGCTGTAGAGCTGCCCAGGCCTGCTCCTGCACCTGTATCATCCTGATCAACCCATCAGTACATCATTAGTACAATACACACTTCCAGCACATAACAGCACCATGCTAAATACTACACAGAGCCACACTCTTACTGACATGCCAACTCACCTGAGGTTTCTCTGGAGCAGCTTCATTCACCTTTGACAGCAGACTCTCTAGCTGAGGGCGATGGCCCATGAGTTGGTGATATACACGGTCAGCTTTGTCAAGCAGAGTGTTAATGTTGGTTACAGCCTGAATAGTTCAAAGAAAAAAGAGAAAGAGACACAGCTTTATTATTTTTGTTCTTTCCCCAATTTTAAAATGGAAGAAATACAGAATATTTGTGCAAAGACAAAGCTTGTTGCCTTTTTCCTGTCTTCCTCATTCTCAATGGGATCCACAGCACAGCAGGGTTTTGCATAGAGCATGAAATCAAAGCGAGCATATTTACAGAAGCCACAAGCATTGCACAGGAAGGGGTCCTTCTCATCATAATTAATTGACCTATATATATATAAAAAAAAAGAAGAAAAACCTTGTGTTAACATATGGCATTTTGTTTATGCAAAAGTCAATCTTACGTAGGGCATCACTGTACCTGCACTTGTGACACTGGTAGACATTTTCTCCACAGTTGCCACACACTCCTGGGTTGGCAGGTACAGATGCGCTGCAGCGTGGGCACTGCAGGGTCTCTGTAGATGCCTGGTAATTCTCATAGAAGTCTGAGAATTCGATCATTAAATTGGAGGCCACGATAGGGAGAGGCAAGTCAATCTTCACCTCCGTCTGCCCAGGGGTCAACTGCACCCTCTTAGCCTTGTGCCAGCGGGCAGGCCTAGAGTGGAATTATAAAAGACGTTATGCAACTTAAAATTATACTAGCAAAAGATCTCACATGATTTGATTCCAGAAAAAAAAAATTAGCAGTGGTTACTTATTCTTTAGCTCCACGATGGCCTGAACAGTCCTGTTGTTATAGTACAGATTAATAGTGCGCACCATTTTTGTCCTTTTGAGGTCACCAATCTTTACAGTTACTTTGCTGATGGTGTGGCTGCCAATCAGCTTCACCACTTGCTGTGTGGTTGTATAACGGGTGTCCACTTTGATAGAGGACAGTTTGATATTCTGTCCAAAAAAAAAGGCACAGTCAGTAATGACTTAGCATTATACATCACCAGACTGCACTCTTAAAAAGTGTAAATGAACTCAAATGCACTGCCTGACTTACAGAGAAGGGCACTTCAGGATTGTTGCATACTAAGCAGGGATCACTTTCAAGATAAAATCCATCAAACTCCACCAGGCCAGACAGGGTACTTAAAGTAGGAGGATAAAAGAAGAAGAAAAAAATAATCATTGTTCCTGAGCACTGTGACAAATTATACATTATGGATAAAATACTTTATATACACTCACCGTGCACTTTATTAGGAATGTCTGTACACCTGCACATTCATGTGGTTATTTAAATCAGCCCATCATGTGGCAGCAGCACAATGTAGAAAGTGGGGGATCATGCATATACAGGTCAAGAGCTGAGGTAATGTTCACATCAAACATCGGAATGAAACCAGTGTGATCTCTGAGACTTGACTGTGGCACGAGTCTTGTGCCAGATGGGCTGGTTTGAGTATTTCAGAAACTGACGTGGCTGACTGAACAACTGCATGAATGTGCATGTGTAAAAGGTATTCCTAATAAAGTGGACAGGAAATGGCGATAAGACAGATAGTTACTACACCAGATAAAGGAAAATATCTTGTCTACTTACTTGTAAATGTTTGAGTTGGGATGATTAGTAAGTATGTGGTTTTGTGCCCTCAAAATCTCAACAGCTTTTTGTGAGTACTCCTTCAGCTATAGGGAACAAAAAAAGAATAAAAATTATTAATAAAAATGTATTTATTTCAGCAGGAAAAAGCAACACCATGTATTTATTAGTACGAATGTCCTGATCATTCACATATTGCAGAATGATGTACACCTGTATGAGTATTGTTAACAAAACCCACCTTCTTTTCTGTTTGAGGGGTTTTGAGGGAGAAATAACCCAGCAGGTCCACAAACTGAGCAGCTTTACGGCCATAGGCCGGGAGCTCAGGCCAGATAGCCCAAGTCAGGTCCAGCAGTAACTCCTGGTGTGCCTTGGTAGAATTCCTATAAAGACAACACTTAGTGTGACTTAGCAGACTTTTAATTTTAAAATGCAGCTGTGGTAACAATGAAATTAATGCGGATGATCAAGCAAAGCAGTACGCTGAAGGGAGAGCATCAATAAGCTGCGTACCTGTAGATGTGCAGAGCCAGGCAGTGGGCTTGCCAGCGGACAGAGGAAGAGTTGGACTCCAGCAAGAAGCAGCGCAAGAACTGAATCAAAGTTTCTTTGTCTGCAAATTTGTTGAGCTGACTGACCAGAGCACTGCACAGCTGATCTTCCTGACTGCCCACTCCCTCACCTGTACAGGGCAAAACAAGATGCAGGAGCGAAAAAAAGACAATGCTGAAGCAATTCACCCCAATATTCACAAAAGAGAAGAGCAGTAAGAATGTATGCTACCTATTTAAAGAGTTATGCTGTACTTGGCATATCCTATTTAGCACAAAATGCTTCAAATCTAAAAGATCCAATACTTTATTAAAAAAAAAAAACCAAACAAACAAAAAAATATGCATGTACACAAAACCACAGATTCTAGAGCGGAGCAAGATGGATCAGTTAATAGGCAATAGGCAGAAGTACTCCCGAACCACCGTGGACGCCATTTTGATAAGCCCACCGTAAGTTATGTTTCGGCAAACAACGGCTAGTGCCACCTCTTGGAAAACATACGCTAAACTGTCCAGTCATTCAAGCAGTCACGAGGAGGTTCATTGTTGTCAATACTATCTGAGATAACAAATCGACGTCTGAAGTCAAATGCAATCCACTATGTTGATCCATATCCGAGGCTTAAATCAAATGGGGCTAATTTTGCAATGTAGCTGAACTTACCTCAATTGGGTTACAATTATTGAGGGGGAAGGAAAAAAAAAAAAAAAAAAAAAAAAATCAAACAATCTGCTCAAATAACCTATTGATGTCGTCTTAACACAGGATGTCATCATTGCTCATAATGCAAACAAGGCTAATACATCAAAACAAGAAACAAGACGATTTCAGAAAAATGCCGCAAGTTTCCCCACGGTATCTGGCCTCTGTGATGAAAGGTCAGCTTACTAAAATGGCGCCCATAGTGTTGAACTTCCGTACTTCCTGATTATCAATGTATTTTCCGGCCAGTAATCCATATTGTGCGTAGTGCTTTAGAATCTTTGCACAAAACTGTCAAATCTCTACTAAAGTTAACAAAAGGGATAGTAGGCCACCGGCACAGGACCTGATTATGGTGCAAATGGAAATAAAAAAATATTTCTATAACAAATAAAAGAAATTGTTGGAGTTTCGCTTTGAGCAGCATAATTAAATTAAAATCACAAGTATAGCACTATCGCAAAAGTCAGAAAGAACAAGAGCTTAGCGCTACATTGAGAAAACTATCTATATACAGCCGAATGCTGGAGTAGCGCTGTAAAAACAGCGTTTGTTGCACAAGCTTTCGGAACACAGTTCCCTAGTCATGTGCTATGATTTCATAATCATAATCATAGCACATGACTAGGGAACTGTGTTCCGAAAGCTCGTGCAACAAACGCTGTTTTTACAGCGCTACCGCTTGTGATTTTAAATAAAAGAAACTGTAAAACCTGAGGTGGAAGGAGTAATGCTTATTGTTTCTCATTTTAAATTTGGTCCTAGGTGTTTGTTAGATTTTGCCCCACGTTCCTAACCAGAAATCTCAACTTTACCGCTCCACTGCACCGTAATAATTGAAGGTCAATATCTCACCAGTTTCAAATACAATGAAACACAGCTTTAACCAAAAAACATTACACATGCATTGGTTATAATTTGTTCTTAGGAGAATTTAATCATCACCATCTTTGTCCTTCTCTTTGTCCTCCTTTTTGCTCTTCTTGCTGGACGACTTGCTCTGAGAAGACTGCGAGGCTCCAGCCCCTGAAGACGAGCCTCCAGAGGATGAGGCAGCCATAACTTTACTACCACACAGTGCACATGAGAGGAGCTGAAGCAGCACTGGTGAGACACCCTCATCTACCAGGAAACTCACTTGCAATAGGAAGTACAGCACAGCTGCAAAGAAAGACAAAGACAGTACCATTAAACACTTCAATCAGCCAAGCAAAAAAATGAGTGCTTAAAGCTTCTGCAATGCAAGTTAAAACAAGAACTAGACTGTCTTGTGGCTGTTCCACAGTATTATCCATGACCATATACAGATAAAAACTATGATGTTGTACTTTAATGAAAATGATTTATTCACTGTCAAATTGCTCAGCCTCAGGAGGCCTTGCATCACATAATGCCATTACTGTACAGCAGGTCCTCAGTTTACGACTTCCTCGACCTATGGCGTTTCGTGGTTACACTGGACAAACACGTCATTGCGCGGCACTATACGAGGAAGACGGCTTTGTTTACATTCGCCAGACATAGATACTTATGTACATTACGGACATCTACTACAAAAATGTACAAGTTATAGATACGCTTTTTTATTATTATAAAATATTTTTAGGTTGCTTCATGGATCCATGCTCTTTAATGATACATTACATTGTTGCTGTCGCCAGTTGCCCGGATGCTCTCGGAGCACCAGGATTCTCTCTGTGCTGATATTTAAATGAATGCGGCGCTCAGGATCAACCTCTCAACCAAACCCAACAGAGTTCATACGAACCCTGAGCACAAACGTATGGACCAATCATAACAGAGTCGTTCGCCATGCCAGCCATTTAGCGTGAGGTTTTTGCAAGGTGCAAAGCTAGTTTCACCGCCGTACCTTTTTGTTACCCAGTTGGAGATCCGGGTGCTGTAGTAGGCTGTTTTAACAATATACAGTATGTGAGTTCTGATTCATGGTGAAAAATGCATTATGTCGCGCTGTAGGAGCGAATTTCTGATGCAAGTCAAGACCCCACTGTATTTTATATACATAAGTCTTGCCATACATAATTGCAGCACACCCAGTCATGCTTTATGCACATAATACACACGAGTCTTTCATTACATTATTATACTGTTTGTAAAATCTAAAATAAAATAAAATATAATAATAATAATAAAAACTCTAAGACTTACAATCATCCTTCATACAAAACTTTTGCCAGTTGATGGTTCTCTGGGTTGCGATTTCAGCACAAGCTTTCAGGTGTTCCATCTAAAGCAGACAGGCAAACAATCAAAATGTTAACTCAAAAAGCAATGTCACACCAGACAACCATACACAGCATTCCCAAGGCCCCATTCACTCACCAGACTGATAAGCGTGTCGTACTGTAGCGCAGAGCCAGAGGTTGCTGTGACAATGCCTCCCCTGAGGAAGATGCCCTGCTCTTCAAGAAGTTTTTTGATGCTGCGCACGTGAGAGTCTAACGTATGGAGATCTCGCAACTGGCGATACTTCTCCTTTGAACCACAGATAAAGAGCAGCAACTTCCTCACCTGCCTCCTCACAAATGGAGTCTGTTGGATCATCAGGTACTGCAGAAGGGCAGGAAAAATTTGTTTAAATGGTGGTGATTAAATCTAAGCCCAGAAAAGCTAAAAATGCATGCCAATGTGGAAACCTGACCATCAAACAAAATACACGCTTGTTGACCATCCAACTCCAGGTTTAGTTCCCTTTTGCTGTTATAACATCATGTCACTCTTTTAGGAAAGCTTTCAACTAGATTTAGAAATGTGCAAAGTCATCATGGACTTTATTTTGTGCACAAGGGCACTGCACCCGAGTTCCCATGAACTGAAATTTTAACGCTACAGTATGCAAGAGATATTTAAGACAATTGTGTGCTTCCAGCTTTGTTGCATTATTTTGGGGAAGGTCTACATATGGGTGTGAGGGTCAGGTGTCCACACAATTTTGGCCATATTGGTATATACTAGGCAGCATAAGGTTGAATTACCTCAGATAGGAAGTAAAACCAACAGTGATCAAAAATGGGGGGTGGAATGCGGGGGTTTGTGTCAGCAATCTTCTTGATCTGGTAGGGCAGCCGCAGGACCATTTCAGTGAGTAGCTGGGAGTATGCTTCAAAAACATCAGCTGCATGACCCTGAGGAAGCGGCACAACAGGCTTAGTCGTTTCCCCCCTCTGATTAGTTATCTTTTAGCACCTCATATTACATGAAGAATTAAATAATCTGGTTAACACTGAAATCAGAATCATCGGATTGTTAGAAAACAATTTTGGAGTACCTTGACATACTGCCTCAAGAAGAATGGGCTCATGTCAGGTGGAGAAGAGGAGGTGTGGGGTTTGAGAAGCTGACTGGCAGCCGCAGGTTCCTCCTCTCCCTGCTGGGTTTTCCAGAACTCTAATAAAGACTTGAGCACATGCAGACAGTAGTCTATCGCTCCCAGACTCAACAGAGCAGTAGCCGTTGCATTGGAAATGAGTGAGGAAGACTGCAAAGCGAGGAAAAACAAACAAAAACAAAAAATCGTGAACACACTGCTTTTTGGAAGTGCCACTTAATAATATAAAACAAAACAGTTTATTGTAGATTTGGTTGTTAGGCTTATGTTATTTAAATCTATATTGTATATGGTAATTATCATCAAGAACCTGTAAAGGCAGTATATAAAGGCAACAAACCATACAGAATCAAATGCATTAATTGTCGAAACCGGCTAAATTTGATATAAAAACCCTGAGTTGTTCGGTACCTCAGAGGAAGGTTTGGAGCCAGATTTTGTACGCGACATGAAGACACTAAGGAGCCTCATGATGACCAGATGCACTTCGTTTACAGGGCTGCGCTCATTCTTCTTTGAGACATCCTGAATGGAAACATGGAAAAGTTCATATTTAAAATCTGGTAAAGTTGCAAATATGGTAATTAGAAATTCACCAAGTACCCTCACTTTCTGCATTCATTATGTGGGTGGGAAGAAAAAAAAAGAACAAAAGGGGACCGGGGGGTTGATGACCGACCCAGCTGACTTCTACTGACCTTCTTATGCATCCCAAGCTCTCCAATGAGCTGAGCCAACAGGTCATCTAGTGCTCCTTTGTCCTTCTCATCCTCTCCATCCAGGTCAGCGGTCAGCATGAGGATCACCTGCATGTAGGGAATGGCACGTACTCCACCCACACTGTGCAGCTGAGGTAGATGCTGCAGGAGCCGCTCCAAGAGCATTAAGCGTACCATGTGCAGCCTAAAGAGTGACATACGTACAGAATTTCCAACACGGATTAACTGCCGAGTCTGTAACTTACTATGTAATATATATAGCCATCTGCTCTATAGTGAACTTGTATTAAACCATTAATTAAAATATGTCTACTGCATTTCAGTGCAGTGCTGAGTGGTTTTGTGCAAAGGGCAGACCTATTGCTAGTGTGAAGATCCCCCTCATTTTCTCCTTCTCCATCGGAGCCGTCTCCCTCCTGCTGGGCTGTGGTAGTGCTGATAGCTCCTGTGCTGGAGCTCACACTGCCTGGGCCTGCATGGTGGCCCTCGACTGTGGTATCTCCATATGCACTGCTGCGCCCAGACACTACCAAAAAATTTTAAATAAATAAACTTTTCAGCCTTGGGTTCAGAAAGGAAAAATCATGGAAATGTAGTTATAATCCTGTAATATTAATTACAGCCCACATTAGGCTACTGCCACTGAGGAGCAAACAACTTAGTCACTTAAGCTACAAGCCAAAAAACATCATGAAAAACGACAAAATACACACAAACAAAAATGCATACGGAAACAAAGGCCAAAACACAGAACACAAGCAAAGCAAATGCGAGTTTTGGATCGAAGAGAAAAAGCACAGGGTACACAGGAGCTCATGAACAAACATCCTGTGTTGGGAGCGATGCGTTTTCATGACAGGTATCCAACAAGCCCAGATTGGCTGCATGTCCCGTCATGTTCTTTTATCACTGAACATTATTTGCATATATGTCATGATGAATATTGTTATTGTAACAAAGGGGTGGGTCACCGACCCATGCTGAGCAACGGGACCTGGGGGTACTTGGCCAAGAGGCCTGGATTCTAAGCTAAAACTTCTGGGATCTGTGCCTTAAGTACTACACAGACATGGCCAGCCCAGAATATCCCGGATTCAGTCATTCACTTAAAAACACCATTCCATAGACCATAGGAACCAAAACTCCACCCACACAAAGATATCTAACGGGCCCATAACCAACAAGAATGTAACTTGTTTAGCCAGCCAAGTGTACAATCTATAGACTGACTGAGGCTGACACTCCGCCAACCAAAAATCCCCCTCACCGTTATGTTCTCCAGCTACTGAGTCAATGGCGCTGCCTCCACTCTCAGAGCCCACACTGCCCCCGTGCTCGGCGGGAGAGGTGCGCAGCGTAGAGCCGTCTGTGGCCGCTGTGCTCCCCTCATCATCCGAGGCTGGGGCTGAAAGTATAACCAGAGCTGTTACAGGAAAAAAACACCAGGCTTTGCAAGGGGGTTTTCTAATGGTACAGGCAAAGATATACAAGCAAACAGCCATTGCAACAATTACAATGATGCAACTGTTTACTACACACTCAACTGCTTATTAGTTAAACCACCCTGTATCTACACTTATGGCCAGTTTGCATTATATTCATATAATATTGGTGCCTTTTATAAGTATACAATTACTGAGTATAACCCTATAATCAGTAGCAAGAGACTCACCTACATGCTAAGTCTCACACAGTCTCACCTACATGCTAAGTTTACCGAATAAAATGGTAAATTGGTGTAGCTATGGAATGAGCAACTGAGTTTATGAATACATCTGAATGTTCTAACAGTGCTTCATAAGTCTGGTCCTGGAATAACCCCTGCTCTGCAGATATTGCCATTTTACCTTGTGCAGAGCAGGAGTACTCCAAAACTCAGAGCCGGAATTTTTTTTGAGAATCGCAAGAATAAACTTACTTAAAAATGAAGAATTTACTTTACTATGAATGTACCCAGTTACCTGATGCAGTTGTGTCTGATAAGGTGCCTGCATCCAGAGAGGACGAGCTTGGTGCTTGGCCAGAAAGGCCCAGACTCTGTAGTCCCAGAGCACTGCTGCTGCTGCCTGTAGCAGTAACATACACAGACACACATCAGAAACCAAACTGTGATATACCACATCATTTGCTTATAGTCAGTGGTAGCTCAGTGGTTAACACATTGGACTACTGATCGGAAGGTCAGGAGTTCAAATACAAGCCAAGCTGCCACTGCTGGGCCCTTGAGCAAGGCCCTTAACCCTCAATTGCTCACTTGTATAAAAATGAGATAAATGTAAGTCACTATGGATAAGAGCGCCTGCCAAATGATGCTAATGTAATGTAATGTAGTCCGTATACATTCACTGCTATTCTTCCACCTTTTTGACAAAGCCGAGATTACAAAAGTCTCAGTTCATAAAACCAATTTCCGTAAAACACAGAAATACACCATATGGAAAAAAAAGCTCGTGGACACCTGACCATAACACTCATAAGTGCTACTTAAACATCTCAGTTCAGATTTAGTCCTCCTTTGCTGTTACAATAGCCTCCACTCTCTCCACTCGGTTTGGGGTGTAGCTGTCAGAATGTGTGTTCATTCAGTCACATGAGCACCACTGAGGTCAGGAGTCCTGGCGTGCAGTCGGCTTTTCAGTTCATTCCAAATGTATTCAGTTGAGTTGCGCTCATGGTTCCGTGCAGACCACTCGAGTTTTTCCACTCCAATCTCAGCAAACCATGTCTTCACTGTGCTCACCTTGTGCATAGGAGCACTGTTATGCTGGAACAGTTTAGGACCTCTTAGTCCCAGTGAAAGGAAACAGTAAAAGCTACAGCATAAGACGACACCCTAAAAAATTGTGTGCTTCCAACTTTGTGGCAACAGCTTGGGGAAGGACCACATACTGGGGTCATGGTCAGGTGTCCACAAACTTTTGTCCATACAGTGCGTCATCTCACGTATACCCAGATATGAGAATTCCTACACTCCTATGCCTGTCTACTGGTACAGTCTGCAGTTTTAGATTTTAACCTTGCTGATCCTGTTGAAGACTGAGAGCTATGGCTAGCTCAACCATGGTCTCATCATCAGCATCAGGAGGGATGTCCAGCATTGGGGGAAAGCCCTCAGCCCCAGCCAGCAAAGCCTCTAGAGGAGATGGATTTCCATTGTTCACATTCTCTGCAGTCTCCAAAACCATGGACTCAGACTGCACAACATAGACAGAGAAGGGGGGGGGGGGGGACAAAAAGGAGAAAATTATATAATAACTGCCTTTTTCAAAATGAATGAAATAAGTGACTTGTTTAGGAACCCATGAGGGCCAATATTTGGACAAAACTCACCACCATCTCAAAATCCCCATGATCCACTTCACTTTGTTCTTGGCTCTCCTGCCTGCCGCTGTCTCCTCCAGTCATACCAGAAGGCTGCATTTTGTCATCAGCATCATCATCATCTTCGTCATCTTTATCACCTGAGAAATTAAAAGGTAATTACCAGTGTTAAAATGTTACACTATAGGGCACCACCATAAGCACAAGAAATAAGAATAATGATTTTTAATTTTATTAATTTATATATATATATATATATATATATATAAACAAAAAAAAAAACCTCTTAGCACTTACCCATGGGGGTGTTGGAACGTGGTGGTGAGGGCAGGGTCACATGCCTACGTTTATTTCTGGGCCTCAGCACTCTTATCAGGGCCTGTTTGCATGCAAAACTTACTGAGGTGTCCTGAAAAGATCACAAATATAACCATTACTTACTGACTGCTTGGATTATAGCCAGGGTGATTTAATATGGTTCAGGTAACTAAATATGAAAAGTGCATCAGCACCAAATATAAATCTAGCTCTTACAGGGCAGAGCAGCATCTGCATGTAGATTTTAGAGGCCACATTAATGTAGTCCAGCTCACAAGTGCAATAGCCATGAATGATGTCCACAAGTGCATTCACTGTGGCTTCAATATGGGTAAGTCCTTAACAGTCCAAGAGGGGAAAAAAAGAAGTTAATTTTGAGCATTTTTTGTAAAAAAAAAAAAAAAAAAAAAAAAAAAAAAAAAGAGCTAAATATGGTCTTGGAATACTGAGATGCATCCATTTACCAGGCAAACAGGCTGGAGCCAGGAATGCATTCTTGGGTTTGAGAGCATGGAGCTTCCAGAAGTTATTAACAAGCTGCATAATGAAACTGCAACCTTCTGTGTCTGCTTGCTTCAGCCCATCCTCACTCAGATCTGAGAAAAAGAAAAGGTAAGGCAAGAGCACAAACGACACAATGAAAATCAGGAACAATATTAAGATACAGATAAAGTGTTCACCATTCTCCATAGCATGTCTATTACGGTTATAAAACGTTAAGAGCATTCGCTGTTATGTACCAGATTCTAGATGAGGTATCTTGGACTCTGTGAAATGCACCAGGTTGTTGGGTCTCATGATGGCGATGGAGCGGGCGGTTATGACAAGCCGCTGGAATACCTCCGGGTCCAAATCCTTGCTTTCTTTACTGCAGTTACTTAAACACTGCACTGCATTACTCAGCAGAGACTGATCCTGCAAACAGGAAACCCCACAGTCAAATAGCAACCGATACTATACAATAATCAGTATAGAAAAAGGAAATGCCTTGATTATCTAGAGGTGGGTAACTTGAGTCAGTACCTTGTGATTATGGTAGGCTGTGCGGCTAGTGTGCAGACTGGCCAGAAGGCCTTTAGTCTGCTGCTGGACTCCAGCAGGAGTTGGCATGGACAACAGAAGAGTGGCCAACTCCAGAGCTGGGGCTTTGCTCTTCTCCTGAACAAGTGAACAGTCGTCCACAAAAGCATGCAAACAGGAATTTTAACATTAACAAATATTTTCTGCAAATTCCCCTCTTGAAACCATTCCCTATTGGTTCTGAAAATGCCAAGAGAGTTCCCAAGTTTTACTCACCTTCTCACTGGCTGAACCAATTGCATAGCAGCTCTCTAGAGCTTCAAGAGAGCTGACCACCAACCTAGAAAAAGAACAGGAGGTAACAGTGCATTAAGTCAAGTGTATGTAAAAGTGAAGGAAAAAATATAAACTTTAAAACCCACACAAATCAGAGCAATGCAAATAACTTAAACATTTCTAGCACATCACTGCACCAAGAATACACCCAGTTAAAAGCACATCAGTAAGCAACACTATGAGATGTCATGAAAGTGAAAACTGCTTGCATTTTTTTTTCTAAGCCATAGCAAGTTTAGTATAACTGCTTTGTTTCTGCATTTGTTTTGTATGTGCCGACACACTCACACACCATGCAAACAAGCAGAAAAAGGGCGGTTACTAACCGGTCCAATGTTGATAAGGACTCAGTTTCGCAACTTTATTTTATTGTTTTTGGGAGCAAAGAAAAAGAAATATGTGTGAGGATCACAGAAAGAAACAAGTAAAAAATGATTTGTATGTAACAGAAGACATGTAGGCATGCAAGCACAAGTCATTATGAAGGTAGCCATGCACTGAACACAACACACGCTCCTCCACTCAACATCTCCCTCCTCTCCTTCTTGCATTGTTAAAGAAACTTTAGGCAAAATATACTAATTACATGAAGACAAGACTGTTTACAAACAGAGAAATTAAATTAAAGAAAGAAAGAATTTCAGATTCAGGTTTACAGATGTGTAGGCTATACTGAGGTACAGATTATGATTGATTTAGGGGTAAGTAGCAGAGGCCATGAGAAGGCTAGGCTCACCTCTCCAGCACTGTGCCATTGGTGGAAGTGGGTGTGGTTATATCATTGTCTCCAGTGCCATTGCCTTGGTTCAAGTTGGGGCTGCACACATTGTTGACTGAGGCAGAAGGGAAGTCCTCAGGGGGTTCATCAGGCCACCCAAACTGCTCTTTGGTTTTGCCATAGATCTTAATAGAGTCTAGCATTGTTACTCCTGTAGGATCTACAGATGCTCCAACTGTGAAGGTCAGACACAAACAGAGGAGAGGAAAAACGTTGCAGATATTGCAGGGTGACATCACAGGCCTATGGATCGACAGTATAAAGTCCAGAAAAGTGTTTACTGAAAATGGAGAGCTTCTTGTCAGCCTGCAGGGCCTCTTCTCGTGTGAAGGGCAGATCAAACCAGCGAGAGCGTGTCAAGTTCATCTGCATCGTGCGGCCGAAGATCTCAATGTACGACGGAGCTCTTTCTATGGCCTGAGTTCCAACTTGCACCCTCATACCGGTCATCACCATAGAGCTGTTATTGTTGACCACCTCCACTGTGAATCCACCAGGCTGAGAAAAACACCACAGTTGCAGCTATTACTCTGAAATACACTGGCTTGCTGAACATGCAAGTAGTCTGACGAGAAAATATTAATAATGAACACAAAATCAATGCAGTATCATATTCAAAATGGCATTTTTTTGTTTGTTTTTTTTCACCTTGGTGTTGGCCACATACATCCCAGAGGAGTTGAGGCGGTGTTTGATCTGCTGCCCATTATAGACCTGCAGTAGATCATTGCCTCCAAACTCCACTTCTGTGAGCTGCTGATTGTGTTCAAAGAAATCCACAGGGAAGGTCACCTGGCTAGATGTGCGTGTAGCTGCAAGGAGTGACAAAGTCAGAGATTTAACACTGGGGTGGGGGGTGGGGAATATGTTGAACTTAAAATGGTTTTTAGTTTGTCTAAAATGGTTTAGTTCTAAAAATTAACCTTAGGATGTTAGGTAAGTAAGTTCGTCATACTGTAACTGATGATTAATTGGGGAAGCCAAAAATGTAAACATTTAATTTCTAATTAACGAGGATTAGGGCTGCACGATATTAGGAAAACATGCAATAACATTATTGAATATTGCGATATTTAAATATTTCATGTTTTTGTTCACTCTACTTACTGCCAACATAGACTCATGTAGTCAATTAAAAACAGAAATTCACTGTTTCCAAAACATTTATATGTATAGGGAAAAATGCAGCTACACCTGCAATGCTAGCCATAAATCACCTTGCCCCCTTAATCATTTTCTGCTTCTGTAAACAAAATTAAATTGGAATAACTTAAAGCATTCAAAATTTAAAATAAAATTAAATCATAATCACTCCAACTGCAATGTCTCAACTTAAACTGGAAACCTTTTTTCTAACCACTGTTGAGCCAAGAAGGTGTTGCAGAATGGGGTCTGGGGGGGCTACGTGTGCTTAGGCAATGACATTAAAACATAAAATAATAATACAACGACATACCTTTATTGTGAGTTCTTAGCCGAAAAAGCTAGCACAAGGAACAAATCAGCAACAGTTATTGGATACCCGACAGGTTGGGCCGGGTTCGGACAAATATTTCGAAATGTTACTCCGGTTCGGGTCGGGTACAGTCACGTCAGCACAAAAACGTTTGATATTTAAAATAGTAAAGTTACATTTTTATTTAAAAAAAAAAAAAAAAAAAAAAACCTACAGTAGGCTCCCAGCCCGAAGTGCACCTCCTTTCAGACCGCCCGAAAACGGTTGTACAGAACGTGCGCTCTGTGTGGGCAGATTCATGACAAAGGAGGATTATCATTATAAATCACTTAGCAGCACCTGTTTCAGCCAAACATTACAATTCCAATCGGGTTCGGTCACTGCTCTGTCGGAGGCGGGTCGGGTTCGGACAGAAATAAGAGGCCTGTACAGCACTCTAGTTTGTAAGACGTCACATTTCATAAAACCAAAATATTTCCAAATAACAGACGTGCTTTTCCTTTTAGTCACCAATTCGTCCTCGCCCAAGTTTGCCTCGCTCAACTCACTACCTTCAGCCATCACGAATACACTCTCCATACCTAAAACACCATGCGCTATAAAGAGGCCAGGGGGCGGGCTTCTCGGGCAGCATGACAGCATCTGATTGGCCAAATATATTGACTACATTTTATCGAAATTTAAGTAATCTTTGTGATACGTCTATCGCAAGCGTTGATATTGCGATAACGATAAATTTTAGATATATCGTGCAGCCCTAACGAGGATAAATAAAAATTTCAATAATCATCATTTTAGACATTTCTGAGCTTAAAAACTTTTAAATTTAAGTCTATTTTATAAGCAGTAGTGTGACTCACTAGCCGCAGCAGCTTTGCGTTTCCGGACAGGCTTCATGATACTGATGACACCACTGGGCTGCAGAGATGGCTGGAGCCAGTAGGACGTGTTCTCCACATTGGCCATGTAGATGCGGAGGCTGCCGTCCTCACACAGCAGGATCATAGTAGTGCGCTGCTGCTCATTACTGGCTGTGTGACGAATGGCCACCATGTCCTGGATCTGTGCAGCACAGAATAAGCCATCACAATCATCAGCCACAACTTAAAAATTATTGCTATGCTTTTACTGAGCCACAAACCTTGGCTTTGGCAGGTAACGTTTTGATCTCCTGGATCAGGAAGGTGTCTGGCTTCACCATGATGACCAGTGGGATCCCTGTGGTCTGCTGCACACAGCACACCAGCCCTGGGTGATTCATTACCTCAGACCACTGACACAGAGCTGGAGAGGTTTTACTGCCTCCATTTGACCTTCATTTAAGAATGAGAGAGACCATAAGTCACATGAATGAAATTAGTAGATGGTTCTGATAGCATAGGAATGTCATTACAGTTAAAACATTAGCCAAAATGATGTGAAGAAGTAAGAAAAGTAGTATACCCTTTAACGTTTATGGTGAACAGTCTTTGTGCATCCATGTTGCTGCGGTTGACTGTGGCAGCAAAGGACTTGCCCTGACTGTAACTGAAGAAAAGCATCTGCAGCACGTGGGAGTAGTACACAGACACGCCTCCTCCTGCCACCTGGCCATTGCTGTCCTATAATGTACAACAGCACAGCAAAACTATTAAGCTTTCCACTAAATACAACCTTGCAATTATACATTTAAATCATCTATACATCTGTACATACAAAGTAAAAGCTGAATCACCTTTAAGTCTTCATGGATGATCTCTAAAACGTTGGTGACATAGAACGGGCCATGCTGAGCACTGCTGGTTTCATCCATCACCTGAGTGTACATGTAACCCGCTGAAGACATAATGACGATGATGTTTTTACCCTCTTCGTTGAACAGGAACGTGGCGTCTCTGATCTTTGAGCTTGGAAGTAGGAAGTAATACATGGGGCTCAGAGCATCCACAGATAAATCGTAGATCTAGAAAGAAAAGCATGACAATTATAAAATGATTAAAAATATGCAGCATTTGAGCTAACTCCCCCGATTATGCTAGTAACACTGTATGCGAATTTAATGCTGAAGTATGAATATTAGGAGAACGGTTCACCTTAACAAAGTCAGCTGTGATGATGG
The DNA here is from genome assembly GCA_030068315.1 of Chrysichthys thysi. Lineage (NCBI taxonomy): Eukaryota > Metazoa > Chordata > Actinopteri > Siluriformes > Claroteidae > Chrysichthys > Chrysichthys thysi. The sequence continues at coordinate 8,869,577 of JAQLOM010000015.1, forward strand.
CTAGTTCTGTCTGAGATCCTGGCAGCCAGATGGCCTTGATTATGAAGTTGCCAGTCGCCAGCTGAGGGTGCAGAACCAGGTGATCTGACACTGAGCCTGTACTGCTGAACGTGAGCACATGACAGTCCTGCAAATTGGAGAGACAAAAGAATTGACGCACATGTAAGTTCAAACATTATACTCATTAAAAGAGTTTCTATTAAAATTATATATACTCAGCAAAAAAAGAAACGCCCCTTTTTCAGGACTGTGTATTTCAACAATAATGTTGTAAAAATCCA
>JAQLOM010000015.1:8936954-8949397 GCA_030068315.1 Chrysichthys thysi
TGAGGGCCCGAAGACCACGGGCATCCAATAAAGGTCTTCAGCCTTGTCCCTTACGCACAGAGACATCTCCAGTTTCTCTGAGTCTTTTGATGATGTTATGCACTGTAGATGATGAGATTTGCAAAGCGTTTGCAATTTGATGTTGAGGAATGTTGTTTTTAAAGTATTCCACAATCTTTTTACGCACTTTCATAGATTGGAGAGCCTCTGCCCATCTTTACTTCTGATAGACTCTGCCTCTCTAAGACATCCCTTTTATAGCTAATCATGTTACACACCTGATATCAATTAACTTAATTAATTGCTAAATGTTCTCCAGCTGAATCTTTTTAAACGTTTTTGCTTTTTCAGCCATTTGTTATGTTATCTATGTTCTGCTGTGAATAAAACATTAGCGCATTTAATTTGAAAGTCTTTTAGTTTTCATCTTATTCAACTTTAAAGAATGTCCCAACTTTTCTGGAATTCGGGTTGTAGAAAAGAACAGAGCATTAGGATAATGACTTTCTCCAAATGGGTGTGCTGAAGATTGAACGATAATCAGAGGGAATAATAATAAAAAAAAAGTAAGTAAGTAAGTAAGTAAGTAAATAAATAAATAAATAATGGGTGGCAAGGTGGTGTGATGGTTAGCACTGTCACCTCACAGCAAGAAGGTCCTGGGTTTGATCCCCGGGTTAGCCTGGGTGCCTTTCTATGTGGAGTGTGCATATTCTCCTCCATGTGGGTTTCCTCTGGGTACTCTGGTTTCCTCTCACAGTCCACAGACATGCACAGAGGGGATGAGCATAATTGCGTACCGTAGGTGTGAATGTGAGTGTGAATGGTTGTCTATGTCTGTGTGTTGGCCTTATGGTGGATTGGCAACCTGCCCTGGGTGTACTCTGCCTCTCGCCCGAAGTCAACTAGGATTGGCTCCAGCCCCCTCCTCCACCCCCCCTCCACCCCTCCATCAACCCCCCCACCCCCCGACCCTGAAAAGGATTAAGTGGCAGAAGATAAGTGAGAGTGAGTGAGCTATCTTAAAAAACTTGGGGACATGGCCCAAGTTATGAATGAATTGTGCTTAGAAAGCTCTCCCCGGTCTCCAATAATAATTCCAGATTTAACACTGGTATGTGTGTATTTAGGTGCCGATCTCTCTTTGTCTTTTACAAAGTTAGTTGTGACTCTTACAATCTATGCCTTCACTCCTAAACCACTTTGGATAATAGCACCTGGCAAATGTATAAACATAAATCTAAATGAATATCATTCCAATCGATGTTATATTATTCTTTTGGTAACTATATGAACTGTATAGCGTTACTAACTCACATAAAGACTATATTACACATGTGAAAGCATTCTGCACTCCTATACAGTTCTGCTGATATTTCCAGATTTGCCCCGAGGAAATAAAGGATCCCCGGGTGCCTCAGAAAAAAGGAACATCTTGACTCATCTGGTTTTTGTATTTGTTCAGATTTGTGTCATGAAATAGCAATCAAATGTAGAGTTTACTGCAGAAACCATTTGTGGTTTTTCGGATGTTGATCTACCACTACCTAGAATCACTCAATTCTGACCACAGACTGTGTCCATCCAAGAGAGCCTCAGTATTTTAGATTTGATGTATCATCTGCAGATTATAATGTCGCTGTAACTCCCGTTGGATGGTAAATATTCCTGAGATTCCTGTTTTTGCGGAAAGCAGCACACATCTTAAAGAAAACCCACAGCACTAAGGTTAATGTTACAGTTTATTTGCTTTTGTCATTGAGAAATTAATTACATTTCATCAGCAAGAATTAGCAGAAGAAACCCACTGCTTCTCTAACCTGAACTAGATTATGTAAAATAACTTTTTTTCCCATGATGAATGTAGAACATTGTGTATTTGACAGCAATTCAAGAAGGTTGTTGATATATGATTCATGGCACTAGCAGCTGTGTGTGGGACTCAAGCCCATGGACAGGAAATGAGTTGACCCTCCAAATGGGAGTTTGGCCCACCACAGCATAACCCCCACAGCTCCCAGGCTTGCTGAACTATTGTCCCTGTCCTCAGGGACGAGAGGCAACAAATCATGGAGCTAAGAAGGAAATATTTACGCTTGTTGACTACAAGACATACTTTCATCTTTCAGGCACACATCAGGCCTCTTTTTGTTTAATATTATTCTCGATTCGACATATAACATTCAAATACATAGCTGTGTGTGAGACCTGGTTTCATTTTCTTTTGCTAAAAAGCCAACTTCTAATCCCTACAGTTTATTTCTGTGATCTCTTCTTGAACTTTAAACACTGACTCTTTCAATATTGACAGTTACACAGTAGTGTGCTTTAGGACCATCTAATGTTTCATTACTGTTTTTATATGCTCACTTACAAGGACTTTGGTCAGCCCTTATAAATACTGACATGATGCGCCTAATGTTCTAAGTGGTTTTGCTTTCAGTGTTTCTGCTGTAATGAGAAGCCCAGTCTCTGGAACACGACCAGCTCGTGACCAGGCTGAAAAATAAAACGTACAGTGCGTCAACAGGACATGAATTGCAGATTCTGCGAAAGCACATAATCTTCCACAGAGCTGCCCCTCACTCCCGCTTTCCTACGCCCACATGCAATGACAAAATTGCTCAACTCAACGGTCTCCTGGCAAACACCACTGTCAAAAAGGATTGATAGAAGCAATAATTAGAAGGAAAGAAAAAGCACCCAAAAGCAACTTATGATCCATGATATGTTTGCTAACCCAGTTCAAAATACTTATTATACACTCAAGAACGTGTTGGGTTTTTTTTCTTTTTCAAAAGCCTTTGTTGTTGCATAGTTGTAATGGCTTGAAAATTACAGTAATTCAAGACTTGTGCTTTAGGGTTCTTGTGTATACACATGTGTTGATGATTCTGAGATGATTTTCTGGCATATCATTAAAAGAATACTATGCCCCAAAAGAAAAGGACTGATTTACAGCAGCTTCAGTTCAAAAAATGGTTTACCAGACATATAGGCAGATTTCACCAAAATCATGATTCATATGCTTAAAAACTATAGCACAAATCTGCCTATAGTATGCCATATAGCCATGTTTTTCATTATTAAACTGTCTGCTTTAGCTATATAAAGATTCTATCTGGTACAGAATTGAATTACCACTCATAATAATAAGCAATAAATAAAAAAACAATAACTAATAATCATTTTTTTTTAAATGTGGCACTGATAAAAGCGTATGTCTTCCATGTGCCACACACCACATACATTTCCAGTGGGGTATTATCATCACCTCACAGGTGCCATACTGTCCCAGGGTTCGATCCTGTGCTCAGGGGACGGTATGTGTTCCACATGTCTACATGGTTGTCCTTTGGGTCCTCAGGTGTTCTCCCACCTCTCAAAAACATGCTAGTTAGTACAGTAGGTGGGACTGGCTACACTAAATTACCCCTAGGAATGAATGAATGTAGGCCTGTGTGTACATGATAGACTACATCTGACCTGTTTTCTCCAGCTTTGCAGCTAGTGTTCCCTGGATAGGCTGACCAGAATAATAACACGGTTACATAAGCTGGATGAATGAACATAGTTTCCTATTTTTGTTCCCTTTTTTTTTGGTGTTTCTCTGTAATGTGTATGTGTGTGTTTCTCTGTAATGTGTGTGTGTGTGTCTGTGTGTTTCTCTGTAAAGCTTAACCAGTGACGTTTCAGGTTGCTAGACGTACTGTGCCTTTAAGAGGGGCGGGGCTAAGAGTGAGGCGTCACCAATCCATATAAAGTGTTCCCACTGCGCGCCTTCGGAGTATTTGTACAGCCCTGAATCTTGTTGGTTTTATTTTATTTTATTATTTTTTTCTTTGGGTTTCCGAGAGACTTTATTCAGCTCAAGTGCCCCCTGAGAATTTCACTGATATCAGTGAAGTTGTGAAAACTCGCCTTAAAGAGGGATTTCAGAGAGGAGCTCTACGGAAGCTGTGAGTAACGCTGGGAGACTTGTTGTTTCTCGTGTCGTTTGTATGAAGAGAAGCTTGGGCTTTTTATGTCGATGATTGACTCGCGAAGGTCCTAAGGAGTCATTTTATGCTCTTGACTCGGAGTCGTGACTCTTTTCCCCTTCCTGACTCTTGGCTTGGGCTGTGAGGGAGTCGAGTGTAGGCTGAGTGAGAGATGAGTCGCACCTGAGTCACAGCTGGATCCTGGGAGCTGTCAGGTACTGTGGGCGGAATTCAGACCGGGTAAACCACTGAAAAAAGACCCAGGGTCGACATATTGTTATTGATTTATCAAGTTAAAACAAAAGTAAACAAAACTAAGAGCTGTGGGAAATCCAGGGAAAGACTCAAGAGCATGTGATGCTGACTGACAGACACTTGGGACTGAACATTAGGGCTTTTACTTTCAGGTTGTTTGTTTGTTTGTTTGTTTGTTTGTTTGTTTGTTTGTTTGTTTTTGTAAAGAGAAAACCTGTGATGAAGTTCATTTTTCATGCTGAATGGAGAGAGTTCAGCTGTGTAACAGAGAAGACGTAAGCCTGACAGAGTACATCTTCATGTCTGATCATGGACTGGAAATGAAATTTCCTCTTGTGCTCAAGAACTATTGTCAGATGTCTACAGTAATGTGGAATATATCTGTGATGTTCTGTAATACCTCTGTGACGTTCTTCCCGTCTCTAGTGTTCCTGTCGTACAGACTTGTAATACTCCTACGATGGCCAAAATGACTATTAGATTCCTAAAGGAGTACTATAGATATTTGTAAACTCCTATTTCCTGTGTATTAATCTTATAATATTACTGCAGTTATTTTCCTTCATAACTCGAATGGAAAATCTAACTGAATTTGACTAAGTCTGTGTAAAGAGATTAAATGGAATTTTTCTGAGAGCAGGGGGTAAAACGAGGCATGAATCTGTTGGAAAAATGACCAACACGGTGTTATGTTAGGGGTGGCACTGCGGTGCGGTGGTTAGCACTGTCTGCTCACGGCAGGAAGGTTCTGGGTTCGAACCTGAGGGCTTTCTGTGTGGAGTTCTCCCCATGCCTGTGTGGGTTTCCTCGGGGTGCTCTGGTTTCCTCCCACAGCCCAAAGACATCCAGATTAGGTCAACTGGCTGTTTTTACATTGTGCTTAATGTGAGTGCGAATGGTTGTTTGTCTCTGTGTTAGCCCTGTGATAGACTGGGGACCTTCCCAGGGTGTACCCTGCTGCTCTCAAGTCAGCTGGGATTGGCTCCATCTTATATAATATATATATAAAATCAAAGACAATATTGTGGTATTTGGTGCATCAAAACATCTGGTCACAGCTGTACATGTTTACATATTATAAAGAAATGGGATGCAAACTTTTGAGCTTGCTAGTACAGTTAAATCATTGATTAAGATGCAGTTGCTGTAATGTTTCTGTTCTAACAGGTTTCCAACAGGAAACTACCATTAAATAGATAAAATATAAAGATAAAATAAAACAAAAATTGCTGATAAACTATAAAAAGATATAAATCCAGAAACCAAGCGGGATGCGAACTTTTGCACTCGGTTGTAACTGGGAATCATAAGAACACCTACGGCATATGGCTTTTATAAAATTCCGAACAATGGAAAAAGTCATACTGTAAAAAGAAAAGAAAATTCCTCCCTATTACCAGAAATTCGGTTCGACACTAATATGATGACTCCAGGCAATTTGCAATTCCTGTTCAGAGTTTTAAAGTAACAAGTCGAACTTTAACTGTGTTCTTTAAGAAGATTAGTTTTCAAAAAGCATTTACTACATCAGTACTACATGTCTCGTGTTGGTGATGATGGGAATTCCTGTGAAGTTAAATCAGGAAGGATTTTATTTATGATGTCAGGCATTTGCTCAGCACGTAAATGTGAGGTGTGAATGCACTCAAACACGTCCTTTATCTCAGCCATTTCATAGTAAAGCAAACACTTGGGCTTAGGTCAGTTTGAGTCACCGCTATGACACAACACAGGCTTCAGAACATTTCACAATAATTCATTCACTTATGTTAAGAATGAAAAAGAAAGGAACTGTCATAAACCTGGCACTATATTTTTTTAGGACACTTTTAAGTGACTGTATGACAGAACAAAAGTTATCGACCTTAATACCTCATAGTGAAATATCCGCATATGTTAGGGCCAACTGGTATATTGAAAACCTACAGTCTATGTGGTTGTGATACTTATGCTAACCATACACTAATATAACTGATAAGACTTTTAAGAGGTGGTGTGCTGTGCCCTCATCACACAGGGACATTTCTCGTGCACTTACAGTGGTGCTTAATCAGAGCTAAAATATTAAACAATCTCAAACATAAGGCATAAAAGCCAGTTTTTCGCTGTCAGAAGCAGCTTTAGTCACTTACCAGCTTCTAGCGATGTTCACAGAAGTAATGGAGGCGACAACCACTGGAATCAAGATTTCAGAATGTAATACAGATATAACCCAATTGTCCTGATATATGGCTGAAGCTCAGTGACTTTCAGCAAACAGCATGACTGTACTGATGGAAAACGATGGTATTAGCATGAAAGATGAAGCTTTGTTTATGTTTGAAGGAGAATGTACAGATGAAGTGATGAGAGAGCTGAAGAGGATAACGCACTAAAGCGCTGCTGCAGCAGTCTCTTTAGGTAGAAATGAGTTCCTCCTCCTGACACCACTTTCAGCAGGCAGTCGAATGGCATTGTGGGTAATGAAAATAAGGCACCAAAGTGATATGGATGAAGAACATGTAACCACCAACACCCCCCACCCCATAAAAAAAAGTCCCTCATCGACATGCGAGTCATTCAGGATTGAACTCTTTAAAGCTCGTATCAGTGATGCAGTTTTATCGCAGAAAGGCCCTATACCCGATACTAGGGTTAGTGCCCATGTTGTGTCATAGTGTCGAGTCACATAGCCTTGCCCAGTGTTTGTTTTAATATGGGATTGCTATGATAATGGATGTGTGTTAGGGCATTCATGTGTCGCTCCTGTGTGTCGCACACGAACCTGACCTCATGCATGGATCCTTCCTCATCACCATCACGAACATACAAAGCACTATTCAGGCACTGAAGCAGCTCGATTCATGTACATGCGTGGTGGGAGAATTAATGATCCTAGCCTCAGCCTTTCCCAGTTCAGCCTGAAGCAAAGCATGTGATACGTTGCACAACGTGGCCTACCTGGTATTCTACTGACTTTACTTCTACTGCGTTTCAGATGAGAATGCCAGCACTGCTTTTCCTGAATGGGTTCGGGTTTTTTCGAAATACAAATAAGTTATTGTGTTTTAAAGCACTTATGTCATGGCGCCTTGGCTGACTGAGGTGTTTGGTATTCCTACAGGCATGAGTGAAGCTGTGTGTGGGTCTTTTGTTTGTTATGAGAACATTCATTCATTTAGTAAGGGTGACCAGGAATGGGGATAATTAGAAGAACAACAAAAAAGTTGCATTGGTTAAAAAAAGAAAAGGTATGTCAGCTGAAAGATTGATTGTAATATCGGTTATAATATATTTGCATTAATATTGGTAAAGTTTCATTTGCTTTTAGATCTAATCCATAGAACAACAAGGTGCTGTCCAATTTAGTTTGTTTTCTATAGTTTATTTTCTATTTTTATTTTGAGTTTATTTGTTTATTTATTAACGTATTTATCAAAAAAGGAAAAGTTCATTCCGCTACATCTAAATTGCGCCTTATTGAAAGGAAGACACACAAAATGCAAAAAATCTAAGGACTATATAACAGTGTCATATGTCAAGTTGTTAGAGTCTTTAGACGAAATATGGTTCTACATAAAAATAGATATTCTATTAATCAAGATAAGTAGACTATCTATCTATCTATCTATCTATCTATCTATCTATCTATCTATCTATCTATCTATCTATCTATCTATCTATCTATCGGAAGTGTTCATGTATTTATGTTAATTTTCCAGATTTTTAAGCATTCTTACCTTGTTGAAAGGCATTATTATTATTATTATTATTATTATTATTATTATTATTATTATTATTAGTAGTAGTAGTAGTAGTAGAGACCACCATGCATTCTTTCCCAGACTGAGAGAATGTAGGATTTCTGTCTGCAGAGCTGATTAAAGTAGGGTACTGCTCTGTAATTAAAGGAAAACTCTAGCTGCTGGGGCACGGAAGGAGGGAGGAGAGAGGTTTCAGAGGCCATTCCTCCTGATGAAGTGGGTGGTGAAAAATGACCGCACTTCAAACAAGCGTTCCTCAGTTTGATGTACATAAAAGGAGCTACAAATTAAAGCGTTAATAGCATCCCAGACAATGAGCACTTTGAACATGCTCCAGCATATGAAAAGAAATTCCATAACTTTTCGATTTCTTATGGTTTCAGAGCACAGACTCAGATGGTCTCTGGGTTTGCATGGACCATGGAGGCTGATCGATTATGAATTCTCCAGGACTGAGATAAAGTGAAATACCTCTTCAGGTCCCCCCCCCAAAGTATGGCTTCATCCCAACCATACTGGGACCAGTATGAAGATATGAACAGGTGAGCGCCAACATGAGCACAGACATGTATTGTATGCCAAATGATTAACTGTTATGTTAACCAAACTTTAGGTAAAAAAGACCCGTCAGATTTGATAGAAGTGTAGTCTCCAATCCTGCTCCTTTAGACCTAACTTCTTGCAGGTTATATCACTAATGAAAATCTGACACACCTCTTTTAGTAAATCAGGAACTTCATACGGCAATGATTTGGATTTTCAGCTATGCGCGGTTATGGTGGAAATCTTCAGGGAGGTAGATCTTCAGGAACAGTGTTGGTCACCACTGCTATAAAGGCTTTATTCCACTGGACTGCGCAGTGAAAATAGATTTTGTGTAACTGTGTACATAGGAGCAAACCAGTGGACTTTAAACCATTAAACACATCACTGTGATTTATTTGCATAGGTTTGTTGTATTGCAAAATGTACTGTCTTGGCCAGTTTGTACTGAAGGACTCCTCTCCCGTTTGTGTTACAGCATGTACTTTTCTTTTGGAGCTGACTACACAGTGAAAACACATCCGCAAGACTTGACCTCTCTGGGCTTTGAAAGTAAGTGAATGACTCTGAAATGTACCAGCAGTAAGGGAGGGAAGGAGCGTATCGCACAGTCTGGTCACTGTGTGCTCTGCCTCTTAGGCGGATGTTTTTCAGGAAATTTAGAAGGTTATGGGAAGCCAGAGGACTGTCACTTTCTTGGCTGATAAGCACTTTCTGTTCAGTTGATGCTTTTTTTTTCTTTTTTCTCTCCCCTTAAGATGAAAGCTTTTATAAGATGCACAGTGTGATCCAAAATCTTGAGACCACTTGTATTCTTTTTTTGTGGTTTGTTTCGTCAGTTATATCAAAGTATTACTAGCTTGTATAACTTGTCTCTTCAACAAGACACCATTTTCACGGAGGTAATAAAACATATTGTATAAGTATGAATTGATTGTAATTTTAAAAAAGATATTTTACAATGTAAACAAACAAGCTGGGTTGTAGCACTTTTAAAGTACCAAAGAAAATTGTGGCAATTTTCAAATGACTAAATAATCCATACTTTATTTCACTTACCCACTGAGTACTCCTCTTATTGATGAAGGAAAAGCTAGTGGTTTGAGACTTTTTGTGCTCTGTTATCTTATGTTTGCCTGTTGTAAATGTAACCTAAATGGACCACACATGATTCCAAAAGCATGCGCTTTTGTCCCTCTACTATCTTCCAGGGAAGATGTTTGGCTCAAGTGTCTCCCACAACTCCAGCCACCACTGTCAGTCTTTAAAGCCCGCTGATCCCACACAGCTCCTCCTCTCCTCCCTGCGCAGCTCGCCTGAAGGAGACCAGGTCGTTCCATCCTTCCAGAAACTCTCTGTATATGAACAAGCGCCCCCAAATTCTCCCAGGAGAAGCTCTAAACCTCTTCCTCCTCTCCCGGACATGGGGGATATGTCTTCTGATGAAGCAGCAGACAGCGAAGTGGAGTTTTTCTCCAGCACCAGCGAAAGCCAGCTACTGATACCAGAAAGTGCCTCTAAAACGTCAGCCTTCCAATACAGAGCGCAGAACAGGCGGAGTTTCCGCGGTTGCGGGCAGATCAACTATGCGTACTGCGATGCGATGCAGGAGAATATGATTGGACAGAAGTGTGAGAGGGAGCAAGTGGTGCTTCGAGACAGGGACAGTCTTAAACAAGAAAAGCCCCAGCGCAGGCTGCGCCGCTCTAACTCAGGACCTGCGGCGTCTTTTAAACCTTCTAACCTTCGAAATAGCCACACACAGGAGAAGCCTGAGGTCCCTCCACGTGCTCCCATTCGGTCACTTCCTAAAAAGAGTGTCGGCCATCAAGGCATTGAGGAGCCTCCTGAGATCCCACCCAGGCGGCCAATATATTACATGGCCCCACGCACTCCCAGTCCTAAAAGCCTTCCCATTTATGTCAACGGAGTGATGCCTCCCACTCAAAGCTTCGCCCCCAATCCCAAGTATGTCAGTAAAACCCCGGGCAAGCCAAAGTGTGAAGGGTTGCCTGCTTCACATACACCATGTATACTGCCGATCATGGAAGATGGAAAGAAGGCCAGTGCTACACATTACTTCCTTCTTCCACAGCGGCCAGGATACTTAGACAGATTTGAAAGATTTTTCAAGGAGTCCGATTCTGAAGCTGTGCAAAGTGGATGTTAGGTATAAGCAGGGTTTTTAGACTAACTACAAATGTACTTACTTACAGTATTCAGGTGCTTATAGATTTATTCATCGCTACGCAGTGCCACCTCAAGTTGAACCCAGAGTACCGAAAAGAGGCCACAGGTCATAAATGCTGGACGTAGTGGAGCTGTTTTTGTTTTTTTGTTTTTTTATTTCTTATTTTAATTGTTGTTCATTGGATCATGCAGTGTCACTATGATTTAACTGTTATTTAATTCTTGTGCTTCGAGTATTCCTTTTTGAAACATTTTAACATCTTTGCTCTTTGATGGTTTACAAGTAACACTGGTTAGTATAAGCTGGTCTTGTACTGCATGTTGGGGAAGGGCCAGATTCCAGCACACTCTGGTGATAATTTTTTTTTTCTCAAAAAAAAAACCCCCAACATAATTTACCAGATAATTACTAGCTTCAGTAGGTGTGTTTGAACAGAGAAATGACCAAACTGCGTTGGAATAGAGTTGAACAGCCCTGATAATATCCCTGTCACATCATTATCCCTCACCTGAAAGCATTTTAAGTGCCATTTTTATCATTCTGCACTGCATGTGTTATATCCCTGGTTGTTTGTGTTGCTGATAGATCATCTAGTATTTGCACTCATCAACTGATTGCTAAGGTTTCTGTTCCACAGTATTTTCAGTGGGACCCTTTTAAAAAAAATATATATAAATTTGTTCAAGGAAACATAAAAGTTTATTAACGAAATGACTCAACTTATTACTAAACAGAATGCCTCTGAAATATTGAGCTAATTTTTTTGGATCAATGTCCTTTTAACAAATAGCATGTTTAGTTGCTTGCTATTACAGTTAGAAATTCTGATTATGCTAAAGAAAATGATTGCAAAATATCTGAATCAGTAGTTTTCTTTGTTTGTGCAGCTAAGCAACGACGGTTAAACTCTTAAAGTGTGTCGGCTTCAACCTGCCTGTTTGAGCCAAATGAGAAAAGGTCAATGTTCCGTATTACTCTCTGACACAACCTGTACTTTAACACGTACATGTCATGTTTCTATCCACCCATCTACTGTTGCTTCTTTCTTAGTTTCTTAGTTCATGTGCCACCACATCTGTTTACATGTTTTTTTTTTGTTTTTTTTTGTTTGTTTTTTAATCTGTCCATTTTTGCTATCTTCCTCATAACAGAAGGTGAAAATGTATTTATCCATGGCTTATTTATTCACATATGAAGGCTCGTGATCATTAACTGTTATTGCTGTTGTTGCACTGCATTGCACTTGTCTTTACGTGCAGTATTTGTAGTTTTTCACGTTACATCTATGATCTATTTAAAGAAATAAAGTGACTTATTTATCAGTAAATGAGATCCAGTTATGTTGCCTCATGTATCATTTACAAGTTAAATGGTGTGATGGAGTGTTTAGTTCATCTAATAGAGATACTTTCTGTTCTGGGCAGGTCTAAATGACCTATTTTGAAATGATGGTAAAATTGAAGCAAGTTTATATCATAAAATTTACACTCACACAAAACTAAGAACCCTTGAAGTCCCCTTTTCCCTTTTTCTAAGACTGTAGTGAACAGAACAAGATATTCAGTGATCCCCCGCCTATTGTGGGGGTTATGCCCCCCCCACAACAGGTGAAATCCGCGAAGTAGCCCCGTCACATTTATTCTATTATTTATATATATATTAAGGCTTTATAAACCATTTCCACTCTCTTATTAACCTTTTCCACACCCTTATAAACACGTCCTATGCTCT
>JAQLOM010000015.1:8979066-9015690 GCA_030068315.1 Chrysichthys thysi
TTTTTTTGTAAAAAAAAAAAAAAAAAAAAAAAAGCTCAGAGAGAAGACGAAAGAATCAGCACTTTGAGTTAAACATTTAGGTGATCTGAATCGAAATATTATTCAAAAGTGTGTTTTTCTGTAAAAATATAAAATAAATAAATAAATAAAAACCTTGCAATAGGAAGTGTCTGGTGAAATGTATCAGAAAAAAGTGGCCAGTAGCAAGTTTGCGAAGTAAAAGCCAAGTATAAGTACTTTACACTCAAGTAAAGTAAAAAAAAAAAAAAATTAAGAAATCATTTGTTGCTATACATAACTATTAAAAAGATGAAGCCGAAGATAGACAGCAAGCCTGCTCTAAACATGTAGGATGGGCGAAATCCATATGGTTCTACGACCTCACAGTGAGGGAGGGAGAGGCCATTTTGGAAGAAGGGTTAAAGTGACCAAATATGGTTCTTTGCCCATTAAACGGTTAATGTATGGCAATGTAAGTTGCTTGTACCACATGCCTTTATTTAAAAAAAAAAAAAAACTCAGTTGACTTTCCTTACACTGCATTATGCAGGATAGAAGGTTTATTTAGAAAAATGGAAGGAGTATTAGATGTTAGTCACTCCAGATGCTCTACAGAGACAGGCGCAGGGCTGTTTTCACTTCTCCTGTCTGTTCTGACGCTCTTTGATCCACTCCGGATACAAGACATCCAGGTCATGAGTGTAAGCTCCTGTGTTGGGGAATTATATCGCACGAGCCACAATTGGGCCCAGGAAAATCTGGAGCCAATAGACCTGTGCTTAATCCTAACAAGTCATGGCGAATGGGAACATCCTACAAAGGAAAGCCTTAAATAAATGGCAGAGTTGGACTCTCTCTCTCTCTCTCTCTCTCTCTCTCTCTCTCTCTCTCTGTGTTTGTGTGTGTGTTTGTGTGTGTGTGTGTGTTTGCACACTAAAGCATTACTCAATTCCTCTGTAAAGTAGGAGTGCAGTATATTTGGGGATTCGGGGTCGTAGAAGATCCTTTGGGAGAGGGGTTTGTTTTAATCAGACTCTATGGCAGTATGACGTCAGGACCTTGTGTAGTCATATCTTCCCTTTTCTGTGACATCCGCTCAGCAGTGACCAGGCCGGCAGCACTCCAGTCCACTGTGTCCAGCCACAGAGAGATTGATGTGGACCTTTTCTACGCCTCTCAGCCACCGCTATGTTCTTTTTTGCTGTGAAATTCAATCACGTTAGCTAGGTTTTACTCCTTTCTGCCCTCTTCTCACTTCCCCCCACCCACGTTGCGGTGCCAGAGCAATCCTGGAAAGACATGTAGAGCCCTAGCCACTGGCTTGTGAGTGAGACGGAGAGAGGAATTGATAGGAAGACCTGGCTGATTGATACAGGATGAGAGTGGATGGTGCTATCCTGGGGCCGGCGTACCTCAGGTGGCTTCGGCTGCCATCTCTGATGTAGAAATGCACACAACAATCAGATTTGTCTTCCATTTACCGTCCTTCTTTCCGTCTTTCCACTCGCTCGGCTCCGCTCGGCCAAATGAACTGAGGTATATTGAATTTTTCCACTTATACTCTCTCGATACTCACCAACGACAGATAACAGGTCCTTCAGCTCCAATCAGACCTGTATCCCTTCATAAATGTCCTGCTTCACACCTCCCTTTTGCTCTTAGGGAAATTCGGAGAAATATGAAATGACTCTCAAGCTTGGGCTTCTTTTAAGCCGTGCCGGGCACGGTGTGCTCCTTTTCTGAGGAGAGGGGGAATTAGAGACAGCAAAAGAGAGAAAATCCCTGCTCAAGGTGCCTTTGTCACCAGGGTCCAGCATTCATTCGACTTCCGTCAAGCTTCTTTTGAGGAGCTGGGCCAGTCATTCTAGCTCCTTACACAGAGATATGTACATCCTAATGCCCTAGGCCTTCTCCTCAGTATCACAAAGATCCCTCCTTACCAGCACATGTATAGTAAATGAAACCTGAGTAAGTGGGAGTGGTAGCTCTGCGTAAAGGGGTTTAGCGCTGTAACGGCTAACACCTGTGAAGCACGACCACATTATTGAGGAAAACATTATATAATGAGATACTGGATGATCACTAACCTGCTTCTCTATTATTTGCTTTGGTTGCATTTAATTTTACAGAACAGTAACAGCCTAGTATTTAATGAATAATTGTGTAGTAAGTATATGAAATGTTTGGCACACGCTGGGAATGGAAGCTTGCACGAAAGGACTTATTCACACTTCATTTAGTAAAATACTTGGTGCATACCTTGGAAGCTGACAATGAGACTACATGGTACCTAGTATGAAAAAGCACTCGGTATACAACAGTATTGGATGCTCTTATTGGCATTTGGACATGCATTATTGTTATAGTTCTATTCAGGGGAATGTTGAGTAAATATAGATCATGACAGCCCTTAATGAATATCTGTTACCTGTACTTTCCGTCTGTTTTCTGTCAGATATATACTGGTACACGTGTTTGCTGGTACTTGGCACTGTTACCTTCACAATAACTGCAGAATTGTACCTGGAATTTTTCCCATTAGTTGCTGTGTATGTGCGTATTCAACGCTGAAAGCGATATTCAAATGAAAGATTAGAAAGAAAATGGATCTTAATAATTCTATATGTTAGAATCCAACATGCGAGGTATTTACCGAAAATTATTTATAATCATACCTTGCTGTTAATTCGCAGCATTTTATGGTGAAAGATTAGAAATTCTTTTGATGTCCAGACTTGGTGGTGTGGTCAGGGAATTGAGGTTGATTATTCCTAAGCACACATAATAACCATTGATTAGTTCCCCGGTGGGTTAATAACACTAATTTATGCCTCTGGAGTTGGGTGTTTCTAGGATTTAAGCTCATGCTTATAAAAGGTCAGTCATTTTGCATGTCCACCCAGTGCTTCAGTTTAAACCTTGAGAACTGGAAAGAACACATTCTGATTTAGCTTTTAATCGTAACAATGATTAAGTGTTTTTCGTTTATTTTGCTCACAGAAAATTCCATTTTTACATCTTGGTAGCTCAGGAACGATTTTAATGCCTCCTCATGTAAGCTTTCCTGTTTCCGTTTTTACCTCAAAAACACAATATATTGCCACAAAGCGTCCCCCCCCAAAAGAAATACACTCGAACAAAATACTTTTTTGCATACAAAGCTTCAAGAGGAGCCAAACAGGCTGCCAGGAACAGATAAAGAGTGTGTGCACATACAGTATGTCTGCTCGAGCTCCTTGATCAATGTCCTGGCTGAAAGCATCATTCTGAAGGAAGCTGTTTAAAAGGGACACCCACTCTTTGTGTCCGATTCATCAGGAGCCCATTGTCCCCCTCTTTCAACACCGTTCACAATGGCCGAGCACATTTGAAAAACAACAGTAGATTAACTGCGCTGCCAGTGTATTAAAGTCTAAAGAATGGCCCCTCAAAGGCAATGTCAGTCACTCTTTTGCATACACAGGGGCAGGGCCTTGTCCCCCATGCACCAGACAGATTATTAGCGCTGCTCTAGTTTTTAAATTCCCAACATGACCCATTGAAACTGTGTTAAATTTGTTTGGACTCTTTACTCAAACATCACTGACTTTTCCTGACGTCTACAACTATGCTTATTTTTTCTGTGCAAGCTAAAAACATTTCAGTGATTTAAGTATAAAATGTTGGTTTATGAGTGTAGTGCTCATACTCCTGTTCATGTTATTCTTCTTTCACAGGTTTGGTTTAGCAATAGACGAGCCAGATGGCGCAAACAAGCCGGAGCCAATCAGCTTGCAGCATTCAACCACCTGTTACCAGGAGGTTTTCCAGCAACAGGCATGCCCACACTGCCTACATACCAGCTCCCTGAGCCTAGCTACCCTGCTACCACACTATCACAGGGTACGTCTCCAAAATCAACCCCCTAACCCGAGGCGGGCATGATTTGTGCAAGGAAGATGCTAACGGTATCACTGTTTTCTGCAGATGGCAATAGCACGGTGCACCGGCCGCAGCCTTTGCCCCCCTCCACCATGCATCAGGGCAGCCTCTCCAGTGACAGCAGCTCTGCCTACGGTCTCTCGTCCAATCGGCACGGCTTTTCCAGCTACACTGACACTTTCATGAGCCAGTCGGCATCCAGCAACCCCATGAACCCCGTCAACAATGGCCTCTCTCCACAGGTTAGTAAGGGTCATTGACCAAAGTGTGTAAATATTCCTCTCTATAGACGGACGTCAAGGAGTTTCTCAAGTGGAATTACGAGAGCTCTGTGATGATAAAAGCGAGTGCGCTTTGTGCGCTCCCATGTCTGTGCTGTGATTAAATGCATCGCTTGGGTGTGAAAGAGCGTCTTTCTAAAGCAGAAGCGTTTCGACAGCAAACGATTTCCCCTTGTGTTTTCTCAACTAGGTGTTTTGAAGATAAGATTGTTGTTATTAATTTTCTTCTGGTTTTTTTTTTTATGTGCTATCGTAATTAAAAGAAAGCAATACTAGTTTGCTTTGAAAGATTTTGGAGCCTGAGTTTGAAACAATAGTGGGTACCCTGCAGAGAACAAATCCGCTGCTGCATAATGAAAGCAGGGGAAAGAACAGCGCCGTGGCTCACGGAGAAAAGGAATAATCGCTCCAAACTAATTAGCCTATTCATCTAATTGTATGCAAGTAATTTTCCGGAGTTAATATATGTTTAAGAAAGTCAAGATGCTTTAATTAAGTGTAACAAACGAATCAGTGTGGCTGAGATGAGGGCAGGCCTCTGTGCTGCTTGTGCAGGGTTTTTCCAAGAGTGTTTACATCGTTATATATGTACGAAGCCAGTACGTTCATTTGATCTAACTGGATTTTATTCTGAATAACAGGATGCATTATCTGATGTTTGCTTTGTGTCCATTTGTGTGGCTTTGCATGAGAGGATTTTTCATGTATTCTGCTTTGTATCATCCATAAGCCACGATCAATATGTATTTGAAAGAGGCGCTCTCATTGTGGTTAATTCCTCAGTAATCCAAAATGGCTGATGTTGATGCTAATCACTGGTAAAATGTACATTCTATAAAATTACACACCAGCACTGGGCAGTTCTGCCCACCAGAAGAAGCAACATCTGATTAACAAGCATTAAATAAGATTGAAATGGTGTATAAGGAACTGAAAATGAAATTCAATGCCTTATTTGTCTGCAATTATCCCCTCATTTTGCACACATTTTAGTGCCACTTGCTGCCACCATGCCTTCAAGATACACCTAAAAGCATACTTGAGAAGTGATATTACTCTTTTTAGCATTTGTTGATTTATATTATTGATCTCCACTGCATGTTCAGGTCTTTTTTTTATTCAAAATTGCCCTTGTAATACATTTTTCTTTGTGAATATATAGCTTAGAATGCAATTATTATTTTTTTTTTTACAAGAGAACATAAACTATAAATTCAGCAGATGAAAATATTCGAATCAATATTTTGCATAATAAATACTAAAGCTGCCATTTAGGTAAAATTGTGATAAATGTAATGGTTAAAATGAGTAGTCTTGTTTGCCTTCTCTGGGTTTGAATTTGAGAATGTGTGAGGTTCGTCTCCCTCCCATCTCTACGCTGTGAATATTCCCTCCCTCCACTTTTAACCCTTTCACCTTCTTGCACATGGCACATGTGGCAAGTCCATCAGGCCCTTATTGTGAGAAAAATTATTTCCTTTTTGACACGAGTATCATAGTTCAGCCAACCATCACAGTATGGGGCAATGACCATATGAGACCCAGCGGTGCTCCCCAACACCAAAACACCTCTGTTCTTTTCAGCTATTCAGATGACACATTGCTTTTTGTACATTCTTATTTTCTACATTATCATTTTCTGCTCCGATTTCACCACCCAAAGATTAGTGTGCTGATTCAATCACAGGGCAACATTTGCTAAACAAAAGTAGCACATTATATTGCTACACAGTGTGATTGCAATGTGATGTCATTTAGATTTAGCAAAACAAACAGATGATTGGCCAGCATTCATTTGAAATTCATTATTATTTTTCTTATTATTTTATTAACATACACATAGTGAAAACGTATCTGAATGTTCACCAAACACAGTAGCTTGTATGCTAATTTGCAAATTGCTGGCTTCTATGCTATCAACGTTGCAAAAGCTAATACTACAGTATTTACCCCCGCAATATCGCGGTTCACCTATCGCGGGTTCAGGGCATCGCGGATTTTCACATTTTGATTTGCGGAATTTTTTGCCTTTCGCGGGACTCTGGAATATAAAATATAATTAATTTTTTTTTTTTTATTCAAACATTAAAAGAACATTTAAATTGAAATAAAACAGTATGCACTGTATTTCATCAGCGGATGAATACACAGTGGCGGTGTACGCCACTTCTGCTTGAGCTAGTAAACAGGCTATAAACAGGAAGTGACCTCACCGACAGTAAGTACGCACGTAGGATTTTATATGTTGTTAAAATAACGTACGTTTAAGAGTGTAGAAAGTGTTTAAGAGCATAGGATGTGTTTATAAGAGTGTGGAAAAGGTTAATAAGGGAGTGCAAATGGTTTATAAAGCCTTAATATATATATAAATAATAAAATAACTGTGACAGCGCTATTTCGATATACAGTGAACCCCCGCCTTTCGCTGGAGGGGGGGGCGTAACCCCCGCGATAGGCGGGGGTTCACTGTATGGACAAATGATATTCTATACAGTACTAATAAGCCAAACACAACTATAATGAACCTAATAAGCATGAGGAAATTAGGATACAAATTTAATAGGTCAGTTAACATTGATATTGATATAAATAAATAGATACAAAGAGAATCTTTACAAGTTGTGCTTTATAGATGTATAGAAAAATGAAAGGAAAAACGAAGTATGTTTCAATAATCATACAACCATGAAGTCTCTTAATAAAGTCATGGGTTGCCACGGGATGCCGGAAGAGCTTCAGTGCATCTTGACATCTCTGGAACTACACTGGAGGGATGAACACCAAGTCTTCCTTCTATAAGGTGTTTTGGGGATGGTGGTGGAGAGTGCTGTGAAATCTGCCATCGGTGTGCAATTGGGTTGGGTTTCGAGAGCCCTGTGGATCTATCCTATGGAAGGGATTCTGGAAGACATCACTCCCATCAGAAAAGAAATGGTTTATCATAGGATAAAGGTGATCTGTCAGAATAACTTTGTATTAATATGAAGTGGGTTTTCACTTTAAAGGGACAAGAGGACCCAAACCATGCACGCAAAATGCCTTTTACGTAACAGAGACACCAGACCTGCCTTTACCGTTCTCTTGATGTTTGTCACATGTCTATTTATCCACTTTTCAAAGATATGGTGAAGGATGACTCGTCTGACCATATCACCTTTCCTTGTGGATTTTTTTGTTACTATAAAATCCATCTCTGTGTAGTGGTAGGAAGATTGCTCTTGCAGACAATCTTATTATATCATGCACTGACGTGGACAACTGAAGAACAGTTGCTCTGCTGCGCTTCCTTACATATCACATTAATGCGCAAGTATTACAGCTATTGAACGTACATTTTTGTCAACGATTTCAAGCCCTGCTTTCTGAGAGATGCCATTTTATTCGCTGTTTCTTTGGAAGCGTTCACCAGTGGAGCTTTCTTTGTGACTGAAGCTCCTGCCACAATATTGAACCCATTAGCAAAGCCACATAGATCTTTGTCTTGCTACCTTGATCCAGCTTTATAGACATCACAGAACATGGTAGGACGTTAGCTTTGGTCATATACACTATGTGTTTAAATTGTCTTCTTTAAATCATCACCTGTTTGTGTAAATGTCAGCGAGCTCTATTTTTCGTTTATTCTTTGCAGTGTCTTGATAAATTAACCCTTTCTGGAGGTATTTGTATCAGTGTAACAAAAATGGCCCACTGATTTTACTTAACACGTCTCCTAACACACACGTGTTAACACACACCTGAATGAGACTTTAATGTATTCATCACTTCTCTTGTCTCATTCTATGATGTAGTTGATAGGCTCATTCCTATGGCTGCTGGATCAATGGAAGCGCCTTGCTCAGAAGTTCTTGCCACAGAGAACATCCATGCTGAAACCCAGATGGGCAACACTCTCTCATCGAGGTGCAGACAGACCACTTTGTTAGCAGGGTGGGATGGAGGGAAACGCCTGCTCCATGGTAAAGAGGTGGCGGTTTGCCAGGGTGTAATCTAATCCAACTGGGCTCACTACACCAACAGGTGCATGCTATCGGCTCACACATAGCACTTAGCCTTTGCCAAGTATGCACTTTCTCACCGCATTTCTGAAAAACGTGGTATGACCCAAACGCTTTTATTGCTCTTAATATTTTCTTGCCATAATATCGTTTTAAGTTCAATCTCCAGACTAGGAATGGAACACTTCTGAGACGAACTTCGTACCTGTAATTATGGTCTTATTAATAATAATTTTACTTTACACTCTGTCTCATAGGAACAACTGTTGTTGCGTTGTAACTTTTTTTCCTGTAACCTTTAACCCAGTTACCCTTTTGAACTGTATCCTTTTTTTAAAGTACAGAAATGATAAGAGTAGAAGTTCAGGATTTGGTGCAATGTAACGTAGAAAGTATGAAATAAATGCTGCAAGTCATCCACTTTTTATGCAATTAAATCTCTTGCTCTCGGAAACATTTATATCCATCATACAGAAAGCAACCTGTCACGGCAAAAAAAGAAAAGAAAAAAAAAAGAAAGAATAAACATACATATGGACTTGCAGTGGATGTGGAAGGAAAGGAGGGATGTGGTGGAAGAGAATGTAATTTTGCAGTAGGAAGATTTGTGTTTTGGAATGAAGGAACTCTGGCTAGCATTTGATGTTGGGAAGGGAGAGTGCCTAGGCTGGGTTTCAGCACTGGGGGATCAGAGGCAGAGCAGCGTTCACCCGCGCTCCCTTTGATCTGTATCCCCAGGCCTCGGCGCCTGAGCCGCACACACACTAGCCCAGGCCTCTCCAGTGATTCCTGACAACTGTCAGCTAGAGATAAGGGAGGGGGGACTCAAACCTCGCTCGCCTCTCCCATTAGCACCGCTGCCACTTTAAACTGGATGAATTATATTTAAGAAGCCCGCACAGGGGTTGCCAAAAAGGAAACTGTTATGTGATGGGGGTTGGGGTGTAGAGAGAGAAAAAAATATGATTGAGTTTTGGCCGCTCCCGTTGTAGCTCCCTTCTTTCTGATGACACCTCGCGTACCTGCATGTCAACGGGCGAGTTCACCCCCGGTTAGTGGTGTTTTAAACTTCTCACTGGGAAGCTGTCACAGTTTTTCTTCAGCGAGTCAAAAGGCGTAATAGATGCACACATTTACATCACTCCTATAGTCTGAGAGCAATGGAGGGAAATGTTCATTAATTAACACTCATCTTAAATATGGATGCTGTTTCAATTTGGCAAGAATTAAAAAGTAAGCAGCTTTAGGGAAAAAAAAAAGAGATGAGACCTGCTTGGAAGCTGCCAAAAAAATCAGGGAATTTAAATCATGCCCACTGGCGGAATGTTTTCTGCACAAATTTATCCCCTCCTTCTTGTGCGCAAGCTCTTTCTCTAGATGTGTTCACTTGGCCTGAGTGGAACTGTAGCCTCCATGCTCACAGTAATCCTAGGTAGTAGGGTTCTCAGGTCAAACAGACTGACTCTCTATGCGCCTGTCCCATAACAGTGGGATTTTAATGACACTGTGGTCTGAGCTGATGGACAGTGTTTAAAGGGGTTTCTTTACAAGTCTGAATGACTGCAGAGGACTTTTCTGTTGTTTGTTCTCTTGGAGCTGCAGAATGAAGGCTTTATCCAGGTATTATTCACATAGTGTCCTGACAGGCGTAGTAAGCATTCTCATGAGAAACCTCCCGATGTCTTAACGACCCATTTTGCTTGCTAGATAGGCTAACAAGTCTGATGAACAAAATTGCATGTGATGGCACATCTCCTTTGTGTCCGGTGCTGTATTTTGTAGTGAAAGTCTTGTATCCTGCCAAGTCGTGCATCACCTTCTTTCTCTCCTCACATCTCTTCAGAGAATTTCCTCATTTTTAAAAATGCTACCTCAGTGGTCTGTACTACGGCCTCCTTCTCATGTCACCATCTCATTGTCCTCTGTTCCTCGCTTTCCGTCTCCTCCCGGAGAGAGTGCATTATTCCCTGCGCATAGATGAAAGGCCATGGTAGGCAATAATACCACTATTTAAATTTGTGCGGATGAGAGATATTTCCCGCAGAAAGTGTGCTGTTGCATCCTGATAAATAAGAAATATATTGGGATGCAATTTATATTTACCACATACAAGTGGCCAATATAAATTTCACCAAATCCCAGAAGATGCTTTCACATCACATACATTAGAAAGTTCAAAGCTACTGCTTATTCAAAGGCACAGGACAAAAGGCACCGTTACAGTTGCCTTCTCTTGTTAAACGATAACCTACAAATTCGATGCATTCTGTGTTTTATTCCCATTATATATTGTCTAATGTGAATGAGTTACACTCTAAAAAATTGCCGTAAATTTTTACAGTAATTCACTGGCCGCTTGGGTCACTAGTAAAATACTTTAAGGTACAGTAAATTACTGTAAAATACTAAAGGTACAGTAAAAGACTCTAAAACATATTTATAGTAAAGTACTGCTACATGTTATATCATTTAAAATGGCACCTCACATTCGCTTGATGCAGGACACAAGTGATCCAAAGAGTCTTGTTCAAGGAGCCGATCAAGGTAGTTTGGCAGTGCATGAAATTGAGCACATGACCAATTTACCTGTACCACGAAGCCTTAACCACTGAGCCAGCCCAACTAGTCAGCCATATTAATTCAGTGCTAGAAGTAATTGAATCAGGCAAGCTAGTTGGAGCACTGTTGTTGTTTGTGTTGCTCAACCTTTAAGGTGTTGATTATGGTCAAGGTTGTGATGATTAAGGTTGCGCGTTCAAATCCTGAAAATGGTAGGGTTGGGTAAGACCCTTAACCTCAGCTACAGAGGGGGCTCAAAAATGTATATTGTACATACTTCAACATGAAAAATATTTGCCTAAAAGCTGTATTACTAGGCTTTTATAGACATCAAAGGGTAGAATGTCCTTGAGGTGCCGTCTTACTTTAAAAAATGGGCATGGATAACCACTGTTAAAGTGTGTATACATTTTTGGGCCCCTCTCTATCCAGCATCAGGCAGTTGTTTTATGTAACATTAAGATGTTACTGTACTTACTGTAAATATGTTTACCAGTGTTTATTGTAAATCTTTTCAGTATTTTACTGGTGACCCTAGCTGCCAGTAAATGACTGTAAAAACTGAGAGCAGTTTATTAGAGTATACGTAATTTACCCAGGTAAAAAAAAAGTATGCTAAAGTGTACTAATTTAAGTGTACTTATTGTACTTGGATGTACTCATGCTATTTTCACACACTTTTTTTGTACTTAGTATGCTGATGATATATCATTAGTTCAGCTAAAGATATATTTAAGTACAACTGAGTGTACTTGACTGTACTATTTTGAGACACCATTAAGTTGCACTTAAGTATGTTTAAGTACAGCTTTTCAAAATGCTCTAAAAATATACTTAATATTACTTGGAACATATTTATACTTCATATGAATACACTAAAAGTCAATTTAAGTATTAGTCTACATTAATGTACTTACATTTAAAACACATAAGTATTACTGAGACAGAAATATACTTATAAATAGGGTATTTGTAGTATATTTTTTGACTCGGAAATTTAGCACAAAAATAAACATGTACTACAAATGTACTGCATAAACTTACAGTACATTTTTAATACATTAAAATTCGTACATATTTTAATGCGTCGCCAGGTAATATTCATGTTATTATGTGTTAATAATATTAAGAATGTAAAATTAAAACTATGAATATATCTTTATTATCATGGTACAAATAGAACGAACTAATATGAAGAATATTGTAGGTTTTTTTTTCTTTGGGTAGTTTGCAGGATCACTGTGTCTGAACAGGAGGAAAGCGCTTAAAACATGCACAATTCACCATGCGCAAGGTTGATTCAGTGCGCTTGCTGTCTATTTGTTATCAGATACCATCCTGACAGGCGTGAATCTGTGATGAGTATTACAACCTTACAAACCACTAACTTTCCACTACAGTCTTCTGCTGTTCTTTATTTCAGTCGTGCTGACTGGATTTAGATGGTTTATTGTATCACTGGATCCTTGTTGTGATTTTTTTTATTATTATGTTATTTTTTTACATGTATATTGCTACAGTGGGTTTATGGCCTACACGCTCGAGCTGTACTATCTCTCTTTCCCCACACTAAGCCCTGCCGGAGTCCCCATCTGGCCTCCGCTAACTGTTCTGCTCTCGCTCCCGGTCTCCAGCTGAGAGTTATTTCACTGTTTATTTACATGTAATTATCTCTATGAGGTGCCGATATTAACACTGTCAAGAACAATTTGACCTGACATTCTTCACTGTGCCTGCTGCCTGCTGTTTATAGCAAACAACACCCCCCCCAATCCCCCTCCTTTCCACCCACCCACCCACCCACCACCAACTCACTCCAGCCTCCACCTTGCATTATTCTTGGAACCAGTTCCCGTGCCTTGCCCTCCTATCCACTCTTATGAAATCATTTTAAGCAATCGTTTAATTTAGCGGAGGCGGCCGTGCGAAGCAGACAGACCGAAGCGGCTTGGAGGTCAGAGGGGGATGTTTGTTCCTCTGCCTGAATTCATCCCACACTGCTGCAAACATATTGGAAAAAGTAATCGGATTGCAGTACGTTCTTGCACTGCACATCAACCCAATAGGGCGTATTAACCTT
Source organism: Chrysichthys thysi (assembly GCA_030068315.1). NCBI lineage: Eukaryota > Metazoa > Chordata > Actinopteri > Siluriformes > Claroteidae > Chrysichthys > Chrysichthys thysi. Next base: position 8,991,906 of record JAQLOM010000015.1, read on the forward strand.
TGGTTAGCAAGAGGCCTCGTAGCACTTTAAGATATTTAGGAAGTGCTGTTGCTGGTTAGATGATGTATGCAGTGCACTCTTTGCTGTGTTTTTTTTTTGAGGGCAAAACAACCCAGGTCTTTATTTTAATGCATCGTACCACTTGCTAGGAATCCTGCATTTATGGTGTGCTACAAAGCATACGTGTAAAACTGTGTAAAAATGCATTTGCTATACATAATGAATCTCGAAGTCTGAGCAAATGTTTTTTTTTTATTGCTGTTAAAGAACAGCTAGTTTAGGTACAGCAGTGACTGCTAAAATATGATCAAATAAAAAATATCAGGTTATACTGGTCAGTAGCTCTGTAATACTAGTCACATCTAGTTAATAAGTAGAAATGATGCCCTATGATTTGACCACCCAGTCTTTCCTAATCCATCAGTCATGGATTAGGAGTCTGTGAGTAGACTGTGTTACCATACAGGGTTAAAAGAGCCATATGCCCAGTATTTCCCATAGCTAACGTGTTGCTAAAAGTGACAGCTTGTTTGGCTGCATGCTAATCGTTCTCATCAGGCCCCAGCTTGTCAGTGCCCACTTTCTGTCACTGTCAATCACATACCTAATTTGAAACAATTAAAGTCTCCCTAAGCGCCTCTCTCCTCCTTTCCTCCCCCTGCCTCTCATTTTATTTCCTTCTTGTCTATTTCATAGAGCAGCCTTTCCCCCCTTTCCTCCTGTAGCACCCCTATCCCCCTCACAGGTTTTTTTTTTTTTTTTTGGCTGACGCCCCTTTTCACTTTCAATTAATGTGCAGTGGCCCATTAACGCAATGACACACGGGTAGGGGAAGAAATCATCTCTGTCATCTGATCCTTACCACTGGGGGAGAGAGGGAAATTAGAGGAAAAGAGATGGAAAGAAATATTGACTTAGGGAAAGAGGAAAAAGAGACAGAGGATGAATCCTCCAATTATCTACAGCCATGACAATACAGTTAATTGAATGTAGGTAACCGTGTTTATTTCCTCTCTGAGATGACCACATGTGGGTTTTTTTTCATCTTGAACACATATTCATATGTATTAGGAAGGAAAAGTGGACACATCCTATCATATGGTCAGTTTAGCTCCTTTGGGTCAGTTGCTTATATCATCTTGGCATTTAAGTCAGACTAATGCCAAGTGTAATGTCATTAATCCATATTCCAATCTATGCATTCAGATGATATTTAAATATGGCGTGATATTTTAGACGAATGACCTCTGAGAGTTTCTCAGATCAGACAGCAGTTGCATCAGAATCGTACATTTCCTAACCATAAATATGTTTGTTTGCATCCAATCCTTCGAATTGCCATCATTTGCTGGTAGATGGGGGTGTTGGGATTTGCAGAAGGATTATGGGTACTCTCTGAAATGCATCTGCCTGCTGGAGAATGGCATTATTTTCTGCTTTAATTACAGCTGCGTTGCATCAGATATTCCTGCCGAAAATGAAATGTCGCTGTGTGTGAGTGAGATGTTCTTGTGTTTGTGTCTCTCAGGAGCACAATGTGTCAGGCCTCCTAATCCGACAAATCCCATATCTTTGGGGAGGTGTGTCATTTTAAAAATATATTTATACTGAAAATGATCATTCCACATACTCGCTAGTGAACAGTCTGTGTGGGTGCGGTATAAAGTGTCTGGATGTGGATAAAGGGAGGATAGAGCTCTGTGCTAGGGAGATAACCTTCTCACACCTTGTGTGCCGCTTAAGGCTGCTCTTTGTACAGATGACCCTTCCTTGGCTACACAACATCTTCCTCTGAGTGAAATGTGAGCCTACTCCTACACTTCTGCAAATCCAGTGTGTGCGTGTGTGTGTGTGTGTGTGTGTGTGTGTGTGTGTGAACTGAGAGAAGTCCTATCTGCTCTGCAGGCAGGCATGCCCTTAGGCAAACACAATCCTCCAGGAGTTTTTGTCTCCCCCTTTCCTCCCCTCGAGTCTTTTCTTCTTGCTGTCTCTGTCCTCTTCTCCGCCTGAGCGCGAGGAGACGCAGAGCAGGTGGACAGGCCGATTGTGAGGATGCTGATGGCCTTCTTTATTATCATTAATGCCATTGTAGCACTGAGCTCTGCAGGGTGCTCACCCTCTCCTGCTACAAAGCGCCTACATACTTAGACCATTTGTTCATCGTTTATTAAAAGTGCTCAGTTGGTGAGAATGTTTGAAGGAAACGTACGGTTACAGTTTTATTATGAATTCCGCCTTAAGGAAAAGAAGTAATATGAGTTTTCTATTTTTAAAATATTTTTACTACTATCTTGCTTTGTAATATCGGTATAAAGGAAGCGTATACTCTACTAAGGAATGCTTTACTTTCGGTTCATATTCTTCTCATTTTAGAGAGAACTAGTGACTAGTGGAACATTGTCCTATCAGTGATGTGCCATTAAGACCGAGCCTGTCTGTGTTACGCTTAATAAAATTGAACAAGAAGTAAACCTACGCCGAACACTTAGAACAGAAATTGTAATTTGACAGTTAAGGAAATTAGAAAAAAAATAAAAAATACGCACCCACCATTCATTTATCTGAAAGGATGCACATGGTATCAATTTCCAATTTCGCATTTTACAAAGCCGTAGCCTTGGGTTACGGTTAGGGACAGTTAGTTGAGAGAATTAATTGCTGTTTTATTGTTATTTATAAAGAAATCTCTCGGTAAAAGGGAAAGGAAGAGTAAGAGAAAAGGGATGCCTGGAGCTATGTCTTTTAAACTGGATCCTGTGTGGCATTATCTACTCCTGCAGTTCTCCAAATGAAAGGACTGAAAGCCCAGCTACTGCAGAGAGAGAGAGAGAGAGAGAGAGAGAGAGAGAGAGAGAGAGAGGATGGGGGTTGTAGCGGTGGAAAGTTTGAGAGGAATAAAGTTTAGGGCATTTTAGGCTGCTTGGCACTTATATATGTGTGTGTGAGAGAGAGAGTGTGTATATGCATGCATGCTCATGTAGGGCTTATGGGTTTTGAGAACTCGACGCCTCAAGGATGTTGTTTGTCATCCAGGATGATTGGCAAATACTCCTGCTTCCTTCTACGACCATATCAGATACACGAAGGTTACACACGTGGAAAGAATATTGATTTTAACTTAGTGATGGTAGCACAGCATTAAGTCATTATAAGCATTATAACTCCCACCATGGACAAGCTTTTGACCTTGGTTACTCTCTGTCCTTATATTCATCTTCGGTTTATTCTCAAATTCGGCATCCCGTACTATTTTTCTACCATGGCTCCATTCGGTGTGAGAATTGAATCATTATATTTCTATATAAAAATCAATTATTTAAATTGATATCTGTGATTATCGTAGCGAATTTTCTGTGATAGGCAGTGAAGACTGGCACCTGTGTACAAATACTTCTAACCAAGTCTTGCTTGGTGATTCTGTTTGTTTTCCAAGCTTATTGTGTGGCTTTTAGAACTCCTGTGCTAATTTCCTTGCCCCATGATACCCCTGGCACCAGCGCACTGGGCAGAATGAGAAGACTGAGCTGACAGCCTCCTCCTTACCCCGTTCTGATCATGCTGGAAGTTGCTCGCTACCTCTCGCCATGCCGGAATATTTTCCATTCGCCACTTTAATTGATGTCAATAAGGTTATGCTAAATTTGAAGATTTGAATAATTTGTCTTTTAGAAGCATAATGCCGTCATCGAGGTTACAGGCTGCTTAAGCACAGGGCTGAATAGAGGTGTCAGACGCCCGGCGCTCTCTCTTAGCTCTCGTCCCGGCATTCTGCCCCGACACCCGTCGCGCTGCAGCCTTCGTTCATCTGATTAAAACTCCACTCCTGCCGAGAGTTTGAGAATACACATGCTGCTGCATTGCTATTCCCCAAAATTACCTCCAATTACACCCAAACGTAGGTTTAAGGGAACACAGAGGATTATGGGGTGTCATGACTTTATTATAGCTGATATCCTGTGAAAAATGCTAAGCAACTCTAAAACTAAAAAAAAAAAACATTTAACTGCAGTTCGTACTGGAAATTGGATTTTTTTTAGTGAAATTACGTGTATTTAAAATGGATATGAAGGTTATATAGGAATGCAAAATCAATGCTCAATCAGTTCCCCCCTTATCTATCTGTTGTCTCCCCTGTGAGGCAGGACATCGGATGAGTGGGCACGACCCCACGGCCCCATGCCTCGGGTCACACTCCAGTTCCTGAGGCTGAGACAACCGTAGGCCACTGCTCCGCTGCTTCACACACTGCTTCCTTTTTCCTTTATTCACATATCACGTGCAGGAACTTGCTTGTTGCTTTGTGTTTTTAATATAATTCTTGTGATGCAACTTTTTCTTTAGGCAAAGGATATTAAGCTAAATTCACTTATAGGTATAGGACTCGCGTTAACCTCTCCATATGCCCCCTGGTTTGCCTAACACACAGTTAGGATGAGTTTTCAGAATTAGTTTATGAACTTGCAGGTTGTGTGGACCTTCAGCAAATAGCCCATGGATGTTGTCAGAGCTGCGCATGTGGGCCTGGTTTTGCTCTCTGCAGTCCTGTGAAGGGCTAATTGGTTTAGCAGGCTGGGGCCTAAGATGGCCAAAGGCCAGTGGGGCGTAGCGAGACGCAACGGGAACCTGATGTTCAGGAGGATGCTTTGTGTCGGCCTGTGGATGGGGAGCATGTGGCAGACAGAGCAGCTTCTACAAGTAGCTCTATTCTCTCTCTCTCTCTCTCTCTCTCTCTCTCTCTCTCTCTCTCTCTGTGCACTCTCCTGCCTTTCTAGCTCTCTTCTTACCTTATTCATTTTTCTCCATTTATTCTACCCATAGTCTGTCCAGCCAAGTTCCCTTGGTGCTTCAAAAACATGCTTGTGGCTTTTTTTTTTTTCCCACTTTGGTTTTGAAGAGATGTCAGGTTAAAGTTGTGACCAGTTGGAAAAAAGAATAATGAAGAACTCTGTGCAATTTGATTCGCGACTAATTTAAGTTAAACCTAAATGATAGCCTGTACTCTGAGACCAATACTCTAAGCTGGCGCTGGTCACCAGGGATACCTAATGTGAGCATCTATTATTTGAAACATTTTAATCATTCATGAGGTTTGAGGCTGTGGGATGACTGAAGGCCTCTGATTAAACCCTCCCTTAGAGCTTGTTATGCAGTCAGCCTCAGGCCACACGAACCTGGACCGTGCATATACTGTCTCTCTTTCTGGTACTTTCTCTCCATCCTCCATCTTTGTGTTATTTACTCTGACAGCTGTTTTCAGGCTACTAAACACTCCCTCGGGATGCCCTGAAAAGGCTGCTGCTGTGCTTCCACTTAACCCTTTCCGGAGCTGAGACCTTGTACCTTGTGTGCTTGTTGTAATACCCAGTGAATGCGTGGAAATAAAGGGCTCTGTCGATTATAAGCCAAATATGTCATTTTTTCAGGTTATGAGCATCCTGAGCAACCCAAGCGCCATGGCTCCTCAGCCGCAGCACGACTTCTCCATCTCACCCTTGCACAGCGGACTCGAGGCTTCCAACCCTATCTCGGGAAGCTGCAATCAGCGATCCGAGCCCATCAAGACGGCAGAAAGCCTGGCTTCATCTCAGTCCTACTGCCCACCCACTTACAGTTCCACAAGCTACAGTGTGGACCCTGTTACAGCTGGCTACCAGTACAGCCAGTATGGCCAGAGTGAGTACATCACCACCCAAACTCATAATAGGCCCTCAGGTTTTTAGTCGTGCATGTTCACTGACCCAGGTTATCGCTTTTGTTTTGTTTTTTTTTAATAGTAAATTATTTGGAACTACCTACTGCATATTGTCCTCACCTGAATGGTTAGCAATGTAACCAAAATGGGTAAAATCACATAAACGCAGCCTCTTTTCAGGCTTTCTGATCCTTGTTTGAATGAACTCTTACTCTAGGTCAAAATTGTTCTAATATAAATAAAGTGATTCCAATTTTAATTTAAAGGGTAAGTCTGAATGGGCTTAACATGTCTCCGAGAACACCTGTCTGATTCAGGAAAACGCACTGGGGAAGATGCATGAAGCTTAGAGGGTGTGTGCTGCAGGGAGATGAGTGTGTTTCGTGTGTGCTCCATGACTGGGAGTGCCAGATAGAGCGTCTCCTGAAGGAAGAGGTGAGACAAAGTGAATATTTGAGGCAGATTTAAAGAGTAAACCTGGGATGACAGAACGCAAAAGGGTTCCGACAAGAGAGCGAGCGAGAGCACAGAGTTAAATCGTTGGTGAATACTTTGCCAGCTGTCAGGCTAAGCGTCTGCAGTAAGGACAGTTGGCCCACCCACAGGTATGCGCCTGCTACCGTGCACACTACTTGCTCATGACAGGCTCAGTTCTCTGCATGCTAACACACGCTAGCGCGTGTTAAACCTCACTTACTGTCACACTGACAGATGCCTGGCAACGTCCGACGTCTCTCCGCCCCACCCTGTTGCTGCTGCACACCACAAAGGAAGCGGGAGAGGTGAAAATTACCTTCTCCACCAGCCAGCGATATCAAAGGACGTGCCACACATCTGACACACTTGACAGGCCAGCAGATAATGCCAACATGCTAATTCTCCTAACTGGGAGAGGGTTTTTGATCATTAATAATGAAGGCTTCTATTTTCTATTTCCTCTGGTCCAGGTGTATAGTCTTTGTGATCACAGATGTCATTTTGATTCCGTAATTATTGAGCATAAAACTTCTCAAATGGCTTGTAAATATACCATTTGCTTCACTTATGTTTTTTTTTTTTTATATATAGTACTTAGATGAGACTCTTTGTATAAAAAATTACATTGAAAGTCCTCACTAGCCCAGCCTTGTGCTAACTTAATAATAGCCATTTCCATGTGAGTGTGGGTTAAGGACCGAGGGAGGCCTGGGTAGCTTTTCCTGTTTTAAATGGGAAGTAGCAAGAAGGGGTTAATTGGTGTTTCCTTAGTTTTATCCCCATGCTATACAAGCTCAATGTTGCCCTTGGTTTGTCCTCACGACCTCCTGCTCAATCCCCTTTGCCTTTTTACACAGAACCAATGCGTTTAATGTTTTTACCTTGTGCAGTTAAATTGAAAGCGTATGAAGTGTAAACCAGATCAATGCTGCAGTCCCAGGTAGTGGGCAAGACTCTCAGCACCTTTTGACCCTGGATGGGCTTGCAGCTTAGTACTCACACATGATCCTGATAAAGATCTCCAAGCAAAGCACGTCTGCGAATCAGGCAAAGAGCCTGTGCCCTCCAGTGCTGTGCTACTCACACCAGGCTGGGTGTATCAGGTCACCTATTTGATGGAAATTTCTCTGCTCTCTAATTTGTTGCATTTGGTGTGGAAAAATATGGGCATTATTGTCCTTATTAACATTATGTGAATGTAAATACCATTCATTCGTTCATTCGTTCATTCATTCACTCGGCTTCATTAACGGCTCTATTCTGGATAGGGACCACACTACGGATGGGCATGATGCACACACTCGTTCATACCTTGGGACATTGTAGTCTAGCCAGTAAACCAAATATTTCTAGAAAATGCCAGGAAACTGAAGAATTTGCAGGAAACCCATGTGTACATCCACCGAATCTTCACACAGACCATAAGTCAAGCTCATAATCAATCCCTGGAGAAAACCGTGGAGGGAGGGACCCTGGATCTGTGCAATTCGAACCCCTGTGCCACCGTGCCATGCTGTAAATGGGGTTGAAATTTTGTAGCAGTTTACTGAAGAGGAAGTGGCAAAATCTCGCACATTTTTCTGTAGTGACACTAAAAGTAAAGATGATCTACTCTATAGTAGCACATGAGAAGGATGTCCAGATCTGATGCTAGATGATGGAGTGTGGAATGCAGAAAGCAGAGATGACAGAGATAATAAGAGCTGCACAGAGGAAAACTCTGGATGACAGGAGTGAATGACAGCAGGGAACAGGTGGCTCATTTATTTCCCCAAACAGCCATAAGCTGCATATTAGTAGCCAAGAGATACTTTGAATAATTCTGCTCTGAATAATGGCTTGATGTAAGGACTCAAGTGCATCTCAAAGGAAGAGATGAATTCTCTTCTCGGAATTCTCAGAATTCATATCCTAAAGACATTCGTTTTGTTTGGCTTTTCCCTGCAGCTGCCGTAGACTACCTGGCTAAGAACGTCAGCTTGTCCACACAAAGGAGGATGAAGCTCGGGGAGCACTCAGCCGTCTTGGGACTGCTACAAGTGGAGACGGGCCAAGCCTATTGACAGACCCGTTCTCTGGAACATCACTTCTCTCTTTCACCAGCATCCCTCCATCCGCTGTGCTGTGTGAGAAAAAGAGAAGTAGAGAACGTCACAGACAGCCTTAGACCCCTAACCTATGGCTGAGTGAATACAAAAGCCATTTAATAAACAGACACTATAGTGCCACTTCTCGTCTCTCCCCTTGTAAATCCCACTTCTCATCCCCCAGTGATCATTTCCACAAAGAGAGCCTTTCAGGATCTTGGACGAGAAAGCAAGTATCACAGCAGTCAATGTTAACACGCAGGCCACGGTCCCATTCGGACATGGTTTGGACCATGTTAATGTTTAATAGGATTTAAAATGATGGTATTACATTTATATTTGATATAATGATTGTGGTTGTTTCTATTACTGTTACAGTTATTATTGTTAGAACATTTTGTTTACATCTTATATTTGTCTCTTTTTGCTTTCTCAACCAGTTGCTAATACACTATACATAGAGAGGCTGGGAGCAGTTCAGGTTGCCCCACAGTGCAGGTTATTTGACCTTTTAATCTAAGTTTGATGGTCAGAGAGATCTGGACCTGTCAGTGGGGTGTCTGGCTTAGCGGAGTCTTCTGGGAGGGCCTGGCCAGTAAGAACTCCAAGAGTTTCCAATCCTTGCCCCTTTGTTCCCACATGGATTATCCACTGAGAAAAGCAACAACAGTTAGAAATGAAAACGGTCCTAAAGCAACCCCTTGATCTATACCATGGGCAAGTATTAAAGAGAAAGACAGACATTTATCAGTATTATTTGTGGTATTTTTTTTTTTATGGAGCAAGATAACATTACATTCCTAAAGCATTAAACCCAGATTATTATAGAGAAAACAGCCCAATTCTTTTACGCAAACATAAACAAGTAACATGTTATGGGTCAAACACATATTACTTTTCAAATCTGCATAAGGACAGTACGGTGTTATATTTTTTAAGATGTCTGTTTTACTAAAAGGTGCTACATTCCAGAACATTACATGACTGTCACAGGACTTATCCAGTGTATTATTTAGCATTCCACAAATGTCTTGCACTTTCCTTTTCTTTCTGTTTGATGTATGCAGTCTTGATACTTCACAAATTAAGCATTGAACAAAGGCATTACCTCACAGGTTTTATTTCATTCCTATAATAAGTTTGAAATTGTTAGCCTTTGACAAGGTATTCTGTTGGTGCATATACCAATACCAAACATGTATTTGAGCTACACTAATGTCATGGCACTTGTGGATAATTTGCCACAGTTAAATATGAAGGGTATTATACAGGGTGAATATGTTGTGTATGAACCAGAAGGTGTGGGTGAAGTGACCAAAGGTTATAATGCATACATTTTTTAATATATTGCATTCTGCCCTCCCTCTGTTAATGCATCTCTTATGTCAACTGCATCAAGTATATAATGTAAAGAATGTAAAGAAAGCAATTTTCCTTCATATTAATAATTAGCGGTTGGAATTTACTGTGCCCTCGTCTCTCCCATAATGGAATGTCTTATCCTACACAAATCATTCCATTTATAAAAAGACCTCTAAATGCACGACAAGCCAAGAATAACGTTTATCTGCTGCCCAGGACTTATGCTCATTCCTATCTTGTTTGGCATCCCATTCCACAGTTTGGATGTATACACACACCATTCAATCAGGACACCATAATGAGGCCAATCTAACAGGACAACCAGAAAACAAGACGAACTCACTCAGGCACACGACCATGTGCCGTTAAAGACTGATAACATTTCATTTAACACTTCGAATATTTTGTAAAAAAAAAAAAAAAAAAAAAAAAAAAAAAGGAAAAAATCTAAAGAAGGAGTGTAAAAAGTTTTTAGTGTGTAGCACTCATTTCTAACACAGTCTACCTTTTAAATATTTAAAGCACTATTTGAGTTCCAACATTTCTTTCTAGCCCCAGTTTTTCCCCCCTCATTACATTCCTATATAGTTCTTTCTTAAGCAACTGTAATTTGCTTTATCTCTTTTGTTCAGCATGTATGTATATTATCATGGCATAATTTATTCTGCTGTATGAAAAAATAGCATAATGGGAAAGTTGTATTGGTTTTCCTACATTCAGCCTGTTGGTGTCTTTACTGTAGCACTGTTATTGATTAAAGCTTTGAAAACTGGACAAGCATTTCTTTGTGGATTCTTCTGCAATCCTGTTGCTCTCATGAGCCAGTAATGCATTCGTAATAGTTGAGAATCTTGGGTAAATATTTTTTAACTTGCAATTTCCCACACTTATACGCCATTACATATTTTCCAGAGCAGATGCAGGGCTGACACTGCCTACATGCAGGGTTTTTCTTTCCACTGAAATTTGTATTCAGGCATTTTCAAGGGGTGAAGCATTTATTGGCATGTATCATACATGCATACTGCCGTTTGATCTCACTACAAACAGCAATCATGATTTAATCCTCTTCTCCACAATGCAGTGTTTTTCAGCGTATTTGAAGTCAAGTGCATCTTGACAGTCAGTGATTTAAGATACTAAAAATAGTTGGCGGTAATTGAGCCGAGCTGCGAGGGAATAAAGAAGAGCTTAAAAGCGGTGTCACAACACAGATGCTTCAGTGCCACTGCCTTCACAGAAGGCTTGTGTAATGGTTCAGTAGCCCCAGGCCATGTGCCTCAGACCTGACCACAAGGGCATCACCAAGGCACAAGGCCTCTGAACACTTGCCAGTGTGTGCTGCCTATGGCCTGAGACTCATGAGCTTGAAGAGTTAGCAATGCAATGCCTTCTTGTTCCAACACCTTGAAACACCACACAGAGACATTCCATTTGTGATGAACAGAATTACAGGAAAATATGTATCATGAACAGTCAGTCAGGAGCCAGCTGCGCATCCTACAGCAGTTGCATGCGATGATGAAATCTCACTGGTATGTGGTTTTGAGCTGTGGAGTCCCTCTTTATGATTCAGCTGTCCGTGGCATTTTGTGCTGTCATAAAAAGTCATTTCACATGTGAGCAATATTGCTATCAAGAAAACATCTGTTGTGTTGCTTAAAAAAAATTTAAAAATTAGATCTTTCTATCATATGTTTGATGAAAAAATGTTAAAAAAGGAGACAGAACAAATGACCGCAACAAAACATGCACTCGAAAACGATGAGAATTCTGGAGTGATGAGAAATTAAAACGATGAATTGTGCATAATAATAATAACAATAATAATAACAATAATAATAATAATAATAATGATAATAATAAAACTATACGGCTTTCTAAAATAATAAGCAAAAGCAAAAAGGTGAAAAGGCTACAATCACTGATGGATATAATTATTATTATCAATGCAATCATAATAATAATAATAATAAAAAAAAAAAGAATACGTTTAAAAGCATTTCAGAAGCCCTGTGTTTAGTTAATAATGAGTATTTTGGGTCACCAAAACATTATCATTACAAGGAGAAAAAATGCCACAAGGTATGAATTGATTAAAACATGTCTGAAGAAGTCTGACACCCCTCCTCTCAAACAGAGCCTAAGGCTATTGTGTTGTAGAGGCTGTGCTGTGTCAACCACTCGAAAATGTCACAAAGAAAGCACTTACAAAGCCTAACATCTCCTTAAATCCCATAATTATTCCAGGATACATTATGTACCTGAGCCTGCCTGTCTGATCTCTACTGAGGGGATTCTACATTCCCACAATCAGCTTACGCCGACAGATCGCATGATTGCCTAATAACCTGGATTGGTAAGTAGACTACTTAGTAGGAGATTGTTACTGAAAAAGAATGTATCCTTTCAGCCAAAACCATTGTTAGATATATTCCTTTTTTTTCCCTGACATATTATACTCTTACACAATGGCGTTTTTTCCCCACTGTCGATGTCAATATGGCTAAGACAATTTTATTCCTCCCTTCAATTCTCAGGAAGTTTTTCCTCTTAAGCCAAGCCTTTCATTTGCTGTCTCCAGGCACTGGAATACAAGATTATAGTCCTCCATAGTAACCCTGGTATTCCGTAGGCAGCCTCCTCCGTGTGCCCCTCCCTGCCCCCAGTCTCTAATCTCCACACGCCAGCATCACTTCAAAATTAAGCTGTGAGCAAACTGGAAGTCTTGCTAACACTACTCACTCTCAAAACCACTCTATACACCCTAGTGAAAAGTCTCACTTTCCTGCATGAGAGCAGTCCACACTTGAATGAATGACCTTAACCTCTCTCTCTCTCTCTCTCTCTCTCTCTCTCTCTCTCTCTCTCTCTCTCTCTCCCCCCCTCTCTGACTGTTTCATGTCCTGTATCCTATAACTCACTCTTTCTGTTTCACCTGAGAGGGGAAAAAAGGGAAATTGAAGGTGGGCTTGTGGATCCAAGACATGAGTTTGCCATAAATCACGCAGGCTATTTGTATGTTTACATTAGGAAACCGCTCAGCTTCCGGACTAATTCATGTTAATAGCAAAAAATGGAAATGACCTGCAATGCTGAATAATGCACAAGCCTCAGTGCATTTTTACAAGGAGATACACGCATAAAAAGTCTTCTTTTGAAAACCAGTCAGCACCTAACATGCGTGACGCCTGGGCATAGACTCTAATACACAGAGACAATTTTGCTAGATAATGGCCTATCACGCAGGATACAATTTAAATTAAAAAATGCAATTTTCACCTTGAAATGAACAAATGATTACAATTTCTATACAAATTAAGGCATCTAGGCGGTGCCTCAGTGCACTGCTCAGGCCATGAAACTTGACATAATTGCCATGAAATACATTTTGAAATATTTGTATTTTTTTGCCCGTTGCTTTAAAGCATGCCGCTTTGCCTTCTGCTGGATTGTGATCTCACCTTCTGGGAATAAAAGAGAGGGAAAATCAGCAGAGATGAAAAGCCCTTCAACAGGCGAGATAAAAAAAAAAAAGCCCATAAAAAAGATGAGGAAAAATACAAACAGTAAATTGACACTGTTCAGCCTGCCAGCGTCTGGAGTTATCTGTAAAAGCCAAATTATCGAGCCTTATCTTGAAAATCATATCTAATAGTGATCTGCTCTGATGTTTTTCTTTCTCCCCCATTCCCTTTCTCTTTACTTCTACTCCTCGCTTGCATTTATTACTCTGTTTATAGTTATGAATATATTTATAAGAAATGCTAACGTGTGTGCTTGAGTTCGGAAGTTGTGGCGAATTGCAGACAGCATCATAGGAGAAGCATATAATTCAGAAGTTAGAGACTGTGGATGATATGAGGATGCATGCTGATGGGTTTTTTCTTTATACAAAAACATGCTAAAGGTGGAAACGAAAGAGTTTCACATTATTTTTTCAAAAAAAAAAATTCCTTAGATTCTGGAAGCTCATCTGGTAGTCAGTAAATAACGGTGTATTTTTCTGTTAAAAGAAAAAAAAAACATTGCATTTTTATTACTGAGTGGCAACAATGCTCTTATTTAATGATGTTGTGTAATTGCTCCATTTGTGAAATCCAGCCCCCTTTCCTCAAATAATACTGCGAGAGAACTTGTAAAGTGACCCTGCTTTCTCCCACCGCCTTCCTCATCATCTATCTCTGAGCATTGTCAGTGTGATTCCAGTCTGTCTGAGAGGCACACATCAGATTTCAACACTTGACCTCATAATGCCAGAGGTCAGCACCACACCAGCACCAATTTCACACACAAGATGAAAGGGAAATTAACATTGAAGTTGTCCAAGGCAGCAGCTCCGGGCCCCGCCCGCCTTTGGCCACATTCTTCTGGCCCCTTGCACACTGTGAACCACAAAGAGTAGGAATGAGGAGCAAGGCTGCTGGGAGCTGGAGGAATTCAGCCTGCTCCTGCTGGAGGCTTAGCCACCGGCTCACACTGCTCTGGGATGCAAGCGGCAGGATGAGAGCACAGCTCTCTGCTGCAGAGCATAAATGTGGTATTAAAAACAACCAGAGTGACTTTTTCAATAGATATACACTACTGTACCCAGACAGTTTACTATATTCTCTTGAGGAATATGTAGCATACACTTTAAAAAACCAAATCCTGTAAAAAATCAGGTAGAAAACTAATTACAATATAAATCATATAAGCCTATACGTGTAAGCGCAATTGCAAAATTTTTCCCCTCTCTTATTTGCATGCGTCTAGTTTCCAAACTTTTCACAGTACAGATTTATTTTATGAACACAATCTAACTCATTCAAAACTATGCATTATTTGGGTGTACAAATACAGTATATACAGTTATATTTTGCGCATTGATTGGAGCCATAGGTTTTTTTTTTTTGTTTTTTTTTTTTTAAATAACTCCTTTACTTTCTACCAACTGAGCACATTACGTCCAAGGTGACATTATTTATGCCTAGTTTGAGTTATTGAGGTTTGGATTAAAACCAGTTAATTCAATTAAGATAGACTTATTAGTTTTTAACTTAAAGAACCTAGTAATAAATATGATAACTCTGATAATTGTTAGCTGTGATTTCCACCACCGTCAATGAATAAATAAATGATCACTGACTCCCGGCCCATGCTACATGGATCCCTGAGGGACAATTGAACTTAATCATGTTTGGGATACAATATCAATGTTGACTTTGCACTTCCCTATGGAGAATGCATCTCGCATTCATAACTTAATTTACTCTAAATCTCACTGTAATTATTAAATAAAATGGATGATTTTACTGATTAATATGCCTTAAGATGAGTAAGTAAATATTACTTTCATTTACTACTTTATTTAATGACTTCAATTTTATTAATATCGGCAAGATGTTCTACACTAAAAATAAAAAGAGAGACAGACTCATACAGCTATTGGAAAGCACCTGTAAACATAATAGTGTTAGCCAAATGATCACAGATGCAACACAAAAAGAAAAAGGGCGCTTACTGCCACACGTGCACAGGAGCCTGGAGCACCCAGTTGACTAGGTCAACTGCTCTACGCAGGACAAACACCATGAACCCAGAAGTGACGCATAAACCAGAGCACAACCGGAAGCGATGAAAGAAAGAACAACGGCCATCACTTTTATAGTCCACTCGACCACTAAGTAGCCAATAGCGACACTCCAATAACTGCAGCCGCAGCCTCCCAGAGGACAAAACTCTACCCTGCTGCTCTGCTTACTCACCAGGTACCACAGAAATCAATGCGAAATCATCACGATTTACTGTGAAGCTATAAGAACAACATCTGAAATGCCAAAATTCTAGTGATGTTTCATCAGTCCCGTGACTTTCTTGACTTCTCCCGTTTGCTATCATAACACTGCTCATAGGCACAGCTGGAAGCAGCTCCTTTGCATTCATGAGAAAAGCAGCAGATAAATAAAAGTTTCATTACGGTGCTAACGTGTTACTAATGATACGTACCTGCCACACGGCACCACTGAAAATCTAATGTGACACACTGGAATGAAAAATCTATTTCATCCGCTCTGACTGTGTGTCTGTGCCCTCACCTTAACCCCGCCTCCTCGCTTAGTGCTCCATAAAGCCTATATTTACAATTCTGTTGATATTATGTCCTACCAAGACCTGTGTGGCCTCTGTCATGACCTTCATATTAGCTGAAAATTGGACTTTGCAAACTAAACATGAAAGGGGGAGAGTGAGCCGAATCACTCTTGCATTAGAGAGCAGAGGGGCTCAGAAGCCCAGCATGAGGCCTGAGAGAAATCAGCCTCCTACAAGGAAGACTGACACATATTTCTGCACACTAATGCCAACTATTATGTTTGGGTTTATATTCGTTACCATTTTTCTGTTTTAGTTTATTTTTTTTTATCTACTTTGTTCTTGTAGGGAATGTGGGTTACAAAACCTGGGATACATGGGACAAGTACGTCTGTTTTATAGAATTTTCATGTCACATAGTTGCATTTTCGAATCAGAAAACTTTATTGATCCTGATGGAAATTGCTATAAAATAAACAGATAAACAAGGAATAATGTAAAAATATAGAGCTAAAATAAAGCTTATATATATATATATATATATATATATATATATATATATATAAAACCTTTGTTAAGAACATGCTTATCTGTATTGTATAGGATGATGTGCTAGGTATTAAAATGAATACAATAAATATTAAGGCCCAGCTGATAGATTCATCCATACTTCACAAAATTCTTAGTAGTCTGACAATTAAGAGCCATTATTTACAGCTTACCCCACTTTTGCTTTCCATTTACTTTCACACCATTCATTTAGTTTGTCATATTTGTCTGTCATGTGCACAGTCCAGAATAATTTAACATGCTGTGAAATAAAAGGTTTGAGCATTTGTTTAAAGATTGAAAAAGGTCTGACTACTGGAATGCAACATGGCATTGATTTGCTGGCTAAATGTGTTTGTTGAGAATAAACAATTACACAATTGTAGGTTATATTATCAGTTTAAAAATGCTTTAAAATATCACCAGATACATGACACATAACTGCACAGCGTACAGCAAGTTCCAACTCCCAGATCAATCCCTAATATCTGAGCAAAGTATTGCATGGTCTCCCCTATCTCTGTGTGGGTTTCCTTTGGGTTTTCTCCCTCTATCCAAATACATGCCATAATGTAAACTGGCTTTGACAAATAGCCCCTAGGTGGGAATGTATGTGTTCATGGTGCTCTGTTCATGGTGTATGCATAGTGGCCCTTTGTACATGCAAGCCCAGGGTTCCCAGGATAGACACTCCGTTCAGGATGAAGCAGCTAGATGAATCAATCCGCACATACACACATTTTAACTATGTCATATTTTGAACATTTTGCAATGCATCTCATTGTTATTAATTAGGCATCAGGTGTCTCTGGTTTGTATACCCCTAGTTACATGTGTAAATACCTGTAGTATTATCAGCACTGGATAACCACCAAAGGTAGTGAATATCCCATGGATAACATATTCCACAATGTGATGAGGAACTGAACCACCTAATTACTGCCTGGAAATGTGTTCGGATGGTCACTGAGAGGGGTGATGTTAGCCTTGCAGATCCTGGTGAAGGTGCACAAAAATGTTCTGCAAGGAGGAGATTCTCCGTGTAGGTAAGAGCCATCCAGTTTCTGCTTAGACAAGGGAGCTTCTCTTGTTTTTCCTCTAGACTATAACATATGAACAGTTGATCTGATGATAGAATTGCCACTGTCCAGTAAACAATATTGCAATATGGGGTTTAATGTTGTAGCTGTGCAACAGGATGGATTCTTAGCAAACAGTTCAGTCCTCTCAACTTCAGAAATTCTGAACTTAGACATATGTGGAGCAGAACTCTGAGCTGTCTGGTTTACTTTTTCAAACATTCTTTTGTACAAGAGAGAACAACCTTTTTGGGAGACAGCAGTGATCATGATGGAATCTGGTACTGATAAGGCCCAGAGCCCGGTAAAAAGCACTGATGTTGTCATCAGGGCCCAAAGGTCTGATGTAATTGATACTTAGTGAGCTGTATTTTGGCTGTATGGATGTGTTTCCTTTATTTGTTTGGGGCACGACCCCTAGATTGCATGCCCTATAGTGAGTATGTGCCTTCCAGGTGAGATATTTGAAAAGAACATTTGCTGTTTTTGTTTTGCCATTCCAGCTGACACCCCAGTGGTCAGTGGTTTCACTGACGACTTACAAATCGAACAAATGAACAAACGGACTAATTTTACACTACAATATACGTATGCAAAAACCCTATAAGTGCGTTTATTGTGGAAATGGTTCCATCCAAATGAGAGGATTGAGTCATTTGTTGCACTAATTGTACGCAATGACTAAGAGATTGTGAAGTACAAATGATCAGACAAAGCCACTAAATGGTTCGCTGTGTTTTTTCCCCTTGCGCATGCGAGCTATTATTGTTTATCCTCGAGCATGCTGATAGCAGCTTCCAGAGCCTTCTAATTTCATCACATGTCCCATCAGAGCCATCAGGCTGCAGACATGAATCAGGCACTTGTTTATCTAACATGTCGCAGTGTTTGACTGATGAATTCATATGACGCCAAATGCAATGTTCTGCCCTGCTTGTCATGTTTTCCCAGCACTGGGCACATTTTATTATTAATTGAGTTCTTTTTGGCTGTCATTTCGACTCTCTAATTCCTTTATAAGGAGACAAGCTTCAAAAGCTGCTTTTCAGAGGTGCTCCACTGTGGGTCATTAATTATGATGGTAATAAAAGGTGGCTGTGTTCTGCCAGCAAGCCTCTGCCAGTATGAGGAATCTTTGTTAACATGGAGGCTGTTGATGAATGTGACTGCTTTCAGGCTGTAGAGACACATTGTGTATTGAAGCAATGCTGTCATTCATTGAACTTGCTGGGAGTATGGAGAACCATCCTCAGAACTCTGTTTGGATATTGGTTTGGGTGAGTGGTATTAGATATCATAAAGAGATCCAACGTGTCTTCGAACTCTGTCTGTCTTCATCCTCTAGGAAGGCTTTGTCACTCAGTGTCTTGTCATTTTTTCATTGGCTTATCTTGCTTGGCAGCTTTATAAAACCTCTAAGAGAATTAGAGGAACTGTTGTTTTGGATATCTCATGAGGACTGATTATAAGAATATGCAAAAGAACAGCTTACAAGATATTCAGACAGACTTCCTTCATTTAAATCATCGAAAAGCTCTACTAGTCAGTTTGACACGTTAGGCCTTTTAAATATGACTTTGATTAGGTTATAATAAATATACGGTAATTTCATTTGCAAAAAAGCCCACTTTCTTGGAAACATGATTACCATGTAACTGAGGAATATGCTAGCTAATGCTCAACATAGCAGCATTCTGTGTCCTTTCCTGAACACCTGTGTTAAACCTCTTCATTGTCCTTGAGAGTCCTGTTAGGAGAAAATCCTTTTTTCTATGTCTTTGCCTATGGAATAGTGACTGTCTGTATTTGAGCGGACCTTCGTTTGGCAATAGCAATAGAATTTAAAATGTGGGTTAGTGCAAGATTCCAAGGCTTTATACAAGCAGTACATATAAGCAGTAGCGTATTTCTACTTTCATTACAATCAAATGGCCAATTTTGTAAAATGATTACTTGATCATGAGTCGATATCAGAGTTCTTAGTACACATAATTTGCCGTGCTTACAGACAGCTGATTCAGCGCCATTGCAACCAAAGATGACGAAGGAGTTTTTTTTGGGAGCATCAAGCGTTTTTCCTTAAGGTGTCAGCGTCCCAAGCACAACAGGAAAACATTCGCCCTGTCAACCAGCAATCACTAGTTTGAATCCCAGTGATGCGACAGACATTCGTGGCCTGGAGCACAAGGTAGCATGGCCTATTTTTTCAAGGAGGGGTGGCAGACTCTCTTTCCCCTGTCAGTGACACGCTAGCCAATCATGGGCATCTGTGAGCTCGTGTGTGCAGATGTGGGTGGATAGTGCTTTTTTCGGAATCTGTTACACTGCCCCTGAGCTACATGTGGAAACATGTGATATCCTTATGCCATGACTTAGGCCAATTAGCCTAATCCCCACTGTACATGTCTTTGGACTGTGGGAGGAAACCGGAGTACCCGGAGGAAACCCACACGAACACGGGGAAAACATGCAAAGTCCATACAGAAAGGCACCCATGCCGAACCCAGGGCTCGAACCCAGGACCTTCTCGCTGTGAGGCGACAGTGCTAACCACTCAGCCACCGTGCCGCCCGAATTTGATAAATCATTTCATGTAAGTTCACTTTGAAGAACGTTTCTGCACAAGAAAATCCATGCAGATTGATGAGGTAAACACCCTGTAGTGTTTTATGTAGTCATAAGTGTCTTATTATAGTGCTCATTTGTTGGTTGGTGCCTATGATCTGACATAGAGCACACATATTATTGCACAGCCTGTTATAGAAATCGGCCAAGGTTTTATTGGGATCATGTCATACAGTGTGACTAGTTAAATATTAAAAGAAAATCACACAGTGACACACTTATATCTTATCAGATAGATCTGATAGAATGCAGAATGCAGAGGGATTAGTGACAGCTGGGTGTTCGTTTTCAGAGAATTAAGCTTGGTGCAATATCTAACATATTCAATTCAGAACTTCATTCGGACTGATACCTTACAGACAGCTTTTTACACAGTTACAGTGTAAGCTGAATTCATATGCTTGGTTTTACCTCCTAGACCTCTTATTGGCTGGATTATAGTAGAATCAATTGTGCTTTGCTGACTTCACTGTTTCAAAGATATCTAGCTGTGCTCCAAATGGCCTTTGCTTAAGAAGTAAAAAAAAAAAATAATAAAAAGCGTCTGCAACTTTCTAAAAAGTCATATGTCTGGTTGGAGAAATGTCACAACAGGTCTCGCAATCAATCAAACTCTAAGGAATCTTATTCCTCTGTACAAATGGTGCTTTAAGCCCTGTCGTACCCTTCACTTTTTCCTTCAACGAGAGTCACCCAAAAAAAATATGATCACAGTGAAGACCTTAGGTTTCAAGGGGCATCAGACAGGGAGGGGAACATGGCATTACAAGGCCAATGAGAGAGAGCTCACTTTCCCAGGGTTTTGACAACTACAACAGCTGAGATTCCTTTCTCCCCCATCCCCCCCAAGCTCATTCTGCCTAAACAGATGTGTGTGAGGCATGGGAGGTTGTGATGTTGTGCCAGAATGAGGAAAGTTGTGTAATGAGAAAAAAAGAATCAGTGCCCGTTCCTGGATAATGTTTTTGTCCGAAGTGCTTTAAGAGTGGTTAACTAACAGCTGCATCCAAGAGCTCCAGCCTTGAGCTCGAATGAGTCTGGGGGTTTTCAACCTTTCCAAGTATTTCCAAAGTGGCTACTCACAGTATTAAGTGTAATAATCCTCTGATAATATAATTATCTATATCTTTTTTTTTTATTTTTTATTGATAGGGTATAATTTTTTTTATCTGATCTCATTATTAGGTCAGCAAGGCAAACAATCACCTGAAAACCCTTTGTACATTTCCATTCATTACTTTGGAGGCAGCATTATTGATCAGGAGTTTATGATCTTTTACTTTCTTATAAGAGCATACAGTGTGATCAGTGTATAGATATAACCACTGAATGTTGATTGCGAAGTAAATACTGCTATAAACTCCTTTAAAGTAGTGAGGTGATATTTAGACATTGTGAGTGGCCATGTTGAAATGGCATCATCTGCATTCCAAGTGGAATTGAGGGGGCATATTCTTTGTTTTTTCCTAGTAGGAGCTAGGAAATTCTGTGTTACAAGCATTAGTGGAATGCAGCATGAATCCTATTTGTGCCACTAAGAGCAGGTAGTTGAATAGCATTGAGGGCAATGTTAGAAACTGTTAAGCGAAGTAGAAATACACCAACATGCTGATGAAAATTTAAACAAAAACAAAAAAAAAAGACCATTCAAAATTTACTTACAAATTAATCTTTACAAATTTAAAGATCACTTTTTTCTGGTTTCACTAGTTTTAAAACCTGATATGCAAGTCATTCATGGAGAAACCCTCAAAGGTCTTATTAAAGGTTCTATCTAGTAAGACTCCAAACGTATAAAACAAAACCCTTAAATGCTTTATAATTTACCAAGATAGTAACACAGATGTTATTACGTAGATAAAGCTAATATATCTTTGCTAATATACATAAATACATATACTTCTTCTTGCCAAGAAATTACAGGTCATAAAAAATTAAACATTATAAACAAAAGAGCAAAAATCTTCTGAATAAATCTTCTAGTGCTGCTCTTTAAAAGAGGAAAACAGGGTTCACTTATTCTCATAGGCACTATAGACAATATTAGTTTGGCTCTTATAACTGACTGTACTCTGCTGGCTGCATCTTATTGCCCCAGATGCATTTTGGGGTGCATCATGAGAACAAATCCAAAATTTAACTGCCAGTTTCACATTGCCAGAAATCTGGGTTTAGCCGTTGTGTCACTGCTGGTGGGTAGTTTCCAGTGGCTGTAGTGAAGTGTTGGCTTTATTATGCGGGAAATGTTGAGAACAGATGTCAACAGCTTTTCAGACCCCTGCAACTGGAGGTGGGGAGGAAAATTCTGCTTGTCAGAAGGCTTCCAAAAAGTCAACATCTGTTCTTGTCACTGTGCTAATGCAGCTGGAAAGCAGTGTGATGTCATCAGTGGGCAGCTGGTTCTCCAGCAAAGGATACATGGAGAATGAGTGGGAGATGGACACAGAGAGAGAGAGAGAGAGAGAGAGAGAGAGAGAGAGAGAGAGAGAGAGAGAGAGAGAGAATAAAATGACACGGGTGAGTGTTGCTCCCAAGTATTCATGTTTAGAATATAGTTGGGAGGCCATTCTTTGAAACAGATATGGCACACAAATGTCAGTTTGCATAGTTAAACCTGTCTACATCTGGGGCTCAGTCTGTGATTAGTGCTATGTTTTTCAACCAGTTAATAGTGAGTGTGAGTTTTCTGTGTGTCATGGTGGTGTCCAATCAACCAAACCCTGGGTCTTCTGATTATTATAGAAAATGACCAAGATTACAGATCCCGTGAACAAGTTACCGTTTGTTTGATATGAGGTTTGAGAGAGAAACGAGTTCTTGTTTTTGAAATAGAACAAAGACATTAACATGTGGCTTAAGTCATCATTCATGGTAATGAAAACCACGTAAAGCAAACATCCTCACCGCTGTACCCTGATGTTAAATAAAAATCTGATAGCTTTGTTATACTGTAGAGGGCAAATTGCTGCCATAGCCTGGGTCTTCCTGTCTCTTTGGAAGGGCCGCTTGACATCATTACCTTACAACATTCTACTGACTAATCTTATGTTTATCCAGTGAAGGGAGTGTTTATTCCCAGGAAGATAATATTCCCATCAGCAAGGCCCAAGAGATGACCACTGAATGATGAATGATGATGTCAGTCACATGCTCTGGCCATCACAGTCAACATATCTTAACTCAACTGAACTCAGCTGAACCTTACCTTATGGGAAATGTTGCTTTGCCATATTTCGAATCTTTGGCTGAAATGAAGACAGTGTATTAAAAACCCGATGAGCATCCTGGGATGGAGCAGGGGAACTACTGAATAATTATTAATTAAGTATTAATGGAATAACTGGCAGTGCAGTGCCATAAAACTCTTCCTGCTAAGAAAGCCTTTATAGACAGTGACTGAACATTCCCCTTAGCATTTCTGTTTTTGTGCACAGTGTACCCCTGATCTTCTATTTGTGCGCCATGATGGTTTTTTGTGATTTTACTTGACCTTGCTCACATGGCCTCACGCTTCAGCATTCACTGCATCTGAAAACAAGTTGTTGTATCTATAATGGGACAAGCTGTTTTTGACTGAAAGCACTCGCCCCAGGACATATTTTTCCCTCGGTAACTGAGCATACAAAAGCAGGCAGTGTATTGCAGCAGTTCCCTTTCTAATCTGCGGTATCCTCTTAACCTCCCCCCTTCTGTCTCCACCTCCTCCATCACTATAATAATGCTACAGTGTCTATAATTTGGTGGCATGTCTCTGATCGACCTCTGGCTCAAGCACAAATACACACACACACACACACGCACAGTGCCTTGCTGATAAGCAGAGGGCTCTATTTTCTCTGTTG
>JAQLOM010000015.1:9121086-9133089 GCA_030068315.1 Chrysichthys thysi
ATGCCTCATTTTGAAGGTCTTTAGATGGACAATGTGGAAGTAACAATAACTCACTTTTGAAAATTTCCTCATTCCGAATCATTTTGCCAGCACGGGTCACATATATCATTAATTGACACACTGTCAAAATACAGTATTTCACTGCTGTGTTTAGGCACGTGCAATATCAGTATCAGAATAAAACACCTAAACTTTCACACCTTGGTCACAGTTCTTTCCATGCCATCCAGCTAGGCACTGTTGGTGACACTCTCCAGTTATATGATGGCAGTTAGCTCCTGGTGGACACCGGCATTTTGTCTTGCATCCTGGGCCATAGTACCCACTATCACACTCTGACAACCAAAGATTAGAAAGCAAATAACAATCATTTCACCTCTGTATTTTGGATTTGTGTTTGTATTTTATAATGCCAGTAGCAACAAATCAGCTAACCTTCGCCGCATGTCTTGCCCTGGTAGCCAGATTTACACACACAGGTTCCATAGTGTCTGTGGCATTCGAGAGTGTGCTGTTGAACACATTGGCACTCGGCTGAACAGCCAGGTCCATATGACCATCTAGGACATCCTAAACATGAAATAGCGAGATAAATACACGAAGCAATAATCGATACCAATTTGATTATATTATTGATACCACGCTAAAGCAAACTTTGCAGAGTTATTTAGGAATTTGAACTGCTGTGACATACTGAGATGGCAGAACCTCCCATACAGGCCTGGTTCACACAGACAAGCACCATAGGTTTGATGGCATCGTCCATTATTTGCACAGTTGCACTTTTTGTTGCAGTACTTGCCATAAAAACCTTTGGGACATCCTGCAAGGCACAGACCATAGAGTTATAATCAGGCTTGCACATTCTTATATCCATAGATACTGCTAAGCCACAGGGTTGGCTGAAAAGTAAGGATTACAGTGAAGAATACACATAAAGGTAATAATTTAGAAAATGTTCACAGATTCAAAATTCACAAATGTTCTATTTCGCATGAAATAGGGCTGCATCAAACATCCTGAATGCCATCTGATCCAACACTCACCATTCTGGCACATGTCTCCACTGACCCCTGGTGGGCAATGGCACAATCCCCTCACAGGATCACACGTGGCTCCGTTCCTACACTTGCATGTAAAGGAACAGTTTCTGCCAAAAGTTCCCTCAGGACAGGCTGGTGGCCAAAACCAGAGACAGGTCAGACAGGTTTGTTCTTAGAAAAAACAAAGATTTTTTTCACAACAGACTCACATTGGTTGCAAATGATGCCTGTCCAGCCATCAGGGCAGTCACAGCCGTTGCTGTCCACACTACACACACCACCATTAGAACAATCTTCACATGTCACACTGCAGTCGTGGCCAAATGTGTTGTTCAGACATACTGTGTGATTTTAGGATATGAAAAGAAATAACAGAACACCACTGAGCCAAGAAACAATAAATCAGCATTCACAGATTCACATGAGATTGTATTGGATTTGATCTTGTTGAGCATGTTTAATGGTTTAAATTTTCAGAACACACTGACATCACACTGACAATCATCAACCTTCAGACTGACCAAATTTCTCAATGATAGTGCTCTCCGCCCGCAGTTCTCCAAAAGTGTACTCTTCATAATAATCATAAGTCCCCAGAGGCTGAGGGTAGTCCCGCTGCAGAGTAATCTCAGAAAATGGGTTCTCTACAACCAGATGGCGAGAGAGCACTTCAACAGACCTTGCTTCTACCGCTTTCTCCAGAGCTGGACAAACAATTAAATGAGGAGAGCGATATAGAGGCATATTATATAAGGCTTTATATAGTATATAGCAGTATGTTATAGCAGAGCTCCATCAAATGCATTCAGGACACTTAACCTACGGACACAGGAGTGTTTGTCATCAGCCAGACGGTGTTCCAAATGACAGAAGCACTGGTAGGATCCGGCTATGTTCTGACACGTATGCTCACAGCCTCCATTATCAGACAAACACTCATCTACATCTGTCACAATGGAACATTGTTATTAAAACATAGTCAGGGCCAGACATACAAACATACATTTATACATCCATTCTTACATCCATACATACATACAATCTAAAACGTTCAGCTGTTCAACTCAACAAGGAATGACGATGTATGTACTGTGTGTAGAAATGTATGAGGTTTAACAATAAACAAGGCTATGTACCATCGCATCCACAACCATCTGAGTTGAGTCTGTATCCTGCCCTGCAGTAACATTCATAACCACCAGGGTAGTTGGTGCAGTCCTGTTCACAGCACGAGCTCTCCTCTAGACATTCATCCATATCTGGAAAATACAAAGAGTCCTGGTGAATCTGTTCAAACACAACACATGAAGCTACTGCAGGTTAACCTACAAGCCAGAAAATGTTGCTAAAGCATATTTTCAGTCAAAGAAAAGAGCAGGTTTCTTTCTTACTGGAGAGAAATTCTCACACATCACTCACTAGCTGTCTAGCTGGACAAGTAGACAGAGTCACTTTGTATGAAATATGTATTATATATCATATATATTTTGTCAAATATGGGAAGCACAGGTGTCTGTAAATGAAGTGTATACATGTACAGTATGTATCTGTGTGTGTTCTGTTGGTCTGACCTCTTCTTTAATTCTCATTCTCTGATCATAAGTATGGGCATTAAAAGCTTTTCCAAAATCAGGTTGACAATATTAGCAGTGTCTGCTATATCATGCTAAACACAGCTAAAGAATAAAAATGCTAACTGCCTACCTAAACGTCACTGAAAATGGTGGTGACAGCTAGCGAGCTAGACCCATCAATAACCCCAAAAATAAATAAATGGAAACAAATTCAAATAATTCAACTTCTACTTACTACTTTACTATATTTACAATAGTTACAAATTACAATGATAAAATAGCAAGCTATACAAGTTGTGCAAAACTGTTATTTAGTAAGCCTTCTGCAGCTCACTACTGCAGCTCTGAGCCCTCAGGCCAACTGGTACCAATATGTTTTATTTTGAGATGTCAATTCATTCAAATATTATAAGAATACTCAAATGGTAATATTCAGTAATGTTTCAGGAACTGGCAGGAGCTCTCCTAATCATCAAACTGAGAAGATGTGCATCCAGGCAGGACAAGCAAAGAACACATTGTCCAATAAAAGCTGAGGTTTTTTCTTTTCCTATACAAAACCCACACTCCAGTTCACCCCAAGAGATGCACAGAGTCTGGGCAGGATGCAAAAATGCCATAAAAGCCAGGTTTCTATCAGCACTGTGTCAGAGGTTTCATAGGAGATTTGTGCTGTCCACCAAAAACAATTTGTGTTACATGAACAAACAGCAAGATACTGCAGGGAGATATTTGGTCATCTGATGTACTAAAATATTGAATTGCACCAAATGTGATGACTAACATAAATACATTTCTACATTCATTATATAAACCTTTCATTGGAACATTGATTTTATGGGAAACTGAGCTTGTAGTCTTAAAGCAATGGTCTGGGATCAAATCTATCAGTACTTTTCTGCTACTATGAGATGTCCTTGTGACTGTGCTTTCAAATATGGAAATTTGACTTAAATTGAAATTTTGCGCTCATGTTTATGCTTTCCCATTACAGAAAATTCACATGGAATTCTCATGAAGATTACTCACTGGTGTTTAATTGGATTTCCGTATTGAATCGGGTCCAGATGAATCTATGATTCTAATTGGAGTTCATACTGCACTATTGCTATCTTATGATAGACAATCAATCAATCAATCAATCAATAGTTCATGCTTTTATTTATTATTTCATTAACACATCTCACACATAAGAGTATGTGTCTCATGTGGATGTAAATTTCACACTTTATTTCCTGATTGTAGAAATTTCATAGATCTACTGCATCCAGTGGTTTTGGGAGAATTTTAATTATGAGCTTTTAGGCTCTATTGTAAGCTTTAAGTGTGAGTACCACAAGTTTCCAGTGCCGGACCTATTCATACATCATGTGAAAGTTTGAAGAGTTCATACTTGGAGAGTTCATCTAAACCATCACATAGTTAAAAAATGTTTTTAAACTCTCATGTCCTTGCGACAGCAAATATGTATTTATCCTATTTGAGAGATTTGAACATTTTTGAGAAGTTTAAACATACCTAATTGGGCCTGACTGCTGCAGTAGACCTGGGTCTACTGTGGCATAATACATGAATATAATATAAGAAACCATATCTGTATCTAAAACATCTGTTCACCTGAACAAGTCCTAAGGTCCCCATCAAGTTGGTATCCATGGTTACAGCTGCATGTAGGTCCTTGTGTTCCATGCTGACAGTGATGTGAGCAGCCTCCATTTCCAGACTCACAACTATTCACTATCTCCATTTCAATGCCTGTCAGACAGTATACAAGAACCAGAAAGACCATAAGAGCATAAAGATGACCTAAATCTTCCCAATCTTCAACCATGAGTATTTTCTAGGTTACGCACGGTAACACTTCCTGCCATCAGAGCCGAGTTCATATCCAGGGTTACAGATGCAGGAGAAGGAACCTGGACTGTTTTGGCAATCATGAGCACATGCAGCTTGTCCAATTTCACATTCATCAATGTCTGAAACACATCAAATACAACAATTCTGAGTTTCCTGTTTTGGCAGGTCAAATTATGAGAATCGATTAAATGGGGTAGTATAGAGAATGTTTGCAATCCTGCTTAGAATAAAAAAATCTATTTCACGTGTAAGTTTGTAAATACCCTATGAATCCCCCTCACTATAAATAGAAATATCTCTTCCAATGTTGTACTGTACACATAGGGTCAAGGGTCATATCTCAGGGTAGCCCCTTTGAACACGTGATTGGCAAGCTCAACATACCTTTAGGCCAAATATAATACTGACACAGTATTTCAACCTCTACTAACCGGTTTTGTCAATCCCTTGTGTGAGAAGATGAACCCATCTCACATTCATTCAACCTTGATTTCCTCCCCAAATAAAATGCTATATTTCCATCTTTTGAAATGTTCCAAAACCACGGGAATGAAATTTCTCCCAAAAGAAACCATTAAGGAGAGGATGTTCCTTATTAAAGAGCTTTCCATAGCAGTGTAACTGAAGTGAGCTACAGGGTGGAAAAAGCTTTTGGTTATTTATGCCAGAGCCATTTACCTTCACAGCTCTTGTGATCCTGAGCCAGGTTGTAGCCTGTGTGGCAGACACACAGGGCACGAAGGCCTACATTACGACATGCGTGCATACAGCCACCGTTCCTCATAGCGCATGGGTTTCTCACTGCGGGAGAAGCAGGCCACGGTTAGAGCACATACAATAACTTGATAAGACATATATTAATACATTAAGAATGTGATATTATCATATTTGCACTGTAAAATTTGCACTTTCTACCTTTTCTTCCCATATGTGTGAAGGTTTTCCGTCTGTGGATCACAAATTTCCCACACATACTACCTTATATACAACTGCTATGGTACAGTACAGTTACGGGACAGTAATCATTCAGGAAACTGAGAAAAAATGTGTTTCTTATGGCATAAATAGTATAATTATTAGCAGTTCTGCACTGTGAGCAGACTGCCTTCCTCCACTGAAGAAATGTTCACATGACTAATATCTGGAAGTAAAAACTGAAGGAAGAAGCTGGTATTTATTATTAAAGCCAGAGCACACACAGGGACATCCTAAAAATGCCTCATACACTGAATTTCACTATTGTAACTCCCAGGGCCAATGTAGTTTCTGAGTAATAAGGTTTAAGACAAATACTGGAATAATAAATATTAATGTTTATTTTTTAATTATTGAACGACAGATGGTTTGGGTTCCTTTTAAAAAATCAAAAGGAATTTTAAAAGTGTAAAAAAAAATGTAGAAAGAATGTCACTGAGAACTATGGATGAGTCAAAACTCAGTTTCTAAAAAAAAGTTTAAGGGTAGAGATAAGGTTAGCATTTATACTTTTTCTATACACATCTTTATTATTGTCGTTGTATGAATTGTATAAATGATCTGCTTTTTTTATTATTAATAAAATTATAAATAATAAATATATAAACTAATATAAACTATAATTTTTTACTTTAATATACTAAATAAGTACTAATAATACTTTAATAAACTAAAATAAATAATTAATATAGTATCAATATATCTAATCTAAAGGAGATGACAGCGAACTAAAATCTTTAAAAATAATACATATTTTGTAAAGACCAGTGGAAGTGGCTGGGGAGAGGAGGGCCTGGGCCTCCCACCTGAACCTGCTGCCCCCGCGACCCGGCCCTTCCGGATAAGCGGGAGAAGACGAGACGAGACTAGACGAGAGACATATTTTGTAGAAAATTTTCTGTATACCTTTCAGATTGGAATATTACAAAACACAGTGCTATCCGTTGCTTGATAAAGCCATTTCCAGTGTTGAGAAAATCATCCACAAAGTTTACACTTTCGAGATCCCAACACTTTAAATTTCCATTAACCATCAAATACGAAACCAACAACACCATAATATTTATTTGTATCCTATTGTATTTGTGCAATACCCATCAGGGTGAAATCCATTTCATTTCTGTAGCATGCCATCATTTATCTTCTAGATCATTTAAAGGTATTTGTACCTCTGGAGGACAATTATTATGGACTGTGTGTCTCCACCTAATTCAAAACGGTAGTGTTTACTCGGGAACAACGGACTCTAAAGTGGAAGCGCATTTTGGCAGGTTCATGGAGTCAGACCCTTTGTTTGCCAAGAAGATGAAGCTGAATAATGTAAGTGTTTCTTGGAGGAAATTACAATTTTAAAGCATGCCAAAACACACAACAATTTAACACATTTGATATTTATGCATTTCCCACTCAGCCAACTAAGTTATGTTTTGTTCCATACTATTAAATTAATTCAGCTGAAGTCTTAGCTTTGTTAGCTAGAAGCTCAGTGACTCCACATCTGAGTGATTCAGCATATATTTCAGCTGTCTTTCTTAAAACGGTTTACTCATCCATACGGTAATCAGAATGAGGTCATTTTCACTGCTTTATTAGTCTGGATACTTTAAGCTTTTCTAATTCTTTTCTTTTTGAGTTTTTTTTCCCCCACAGAAAAAGCATAAGGTGTGCATCTTGTGCTGACGGTAAGGGTTAGAGTGGACATCTAAAAAAAAGTAGGCAAAAAAGAATCCATTTTCCAAAACAAGCCAGTAAGCCCCTAAGGTTTGCATGAATGTGTGAATTTATTGTCTATGTGCTCACGGTTCCCTGTGATGAAATGACGACCTATCCAGGGTGTATTTCCACCTCATGCCCAGTATTCCCTGAACAGACTTTAAATCCATCACGATCCTGACCAGAATAAAGCGGCTATTAAAAGTGAGTGAATAAGTGAGTAATAATTAAAGGTCCAGTATGTAGGATTTAGGGGGGAAACAATTGCCTGTTAACAGAATTGGAATATAACCTTCATACCTATGTTTCTGTTAGTGTAAAATTACATGTAACTATGAATCGTCATGTTTTCATAAGCTTAGAGTGAGCCCCTTATATCCACATTGGATGCAGGTCATCTTCCAAAGAGCAGCCATGTTTTGTTGCTACAGAAGCCCAGAATGGTGCAGACAGACCTCTAGAAAGTGCTTTTGGAATTTTGTGTTTTTGTAAGTGGCAGCACAAATTCAGAAGAAAACGCTGAAAGAACCACAACGAAAAACATATGCAAAAAAAGAAGAAGAAAAAAGAGGTGCTAACCACTTGAGAGGTTTGAACCCAACTTTTCCATTAAAAAGGGAGCCTCATACTTATTATTTAGCATAAGAAAAAGCAAGGGCACATTATTGGAAGTATTGGAAGTACGCTAGGGGCACTTGATGGCCACTCTAATATGTACTTGGAAAGGAAGTGGTAAGGGAGGGGCAATCAACTGAATCCTACATACTGGACCTTTAATTTGTAAATTTCAGTATGTACGTAATTATTTGTATATATTTTTTTCATTTATTTTAATATTTATTAATTCATGTCAAGCATGTTGCACATGTCACATTGGCACACTCAGGCCGTCACACAGTGACACGATCACCTTTGATAGGTTTTTTTTTATTGGGACTAGTTGTACTGTTCTAGTGAAACGTCCTATATATCATTCCTTATCTTGGCTACACCGACTATTTTATTTTTTACAGAGCAGTATGGAAAATTTAAATGATGGGCACTTACATCTGCAATGTTTGCCATCAGCAGTGAGTTGGTAGTTACGTCTGCAGCGACACTGGAAGTGAGCAGGAGAGAGCTGTACACACTCCTGTTCGCAGCCTCCATTATTAATAGTGCACGAGAGCACAGCTGAGAAACAAAGAGTGACAGTTATGCACAGGATCTACAGAGTGAAAGCCCATCCACTAATTGTCAAGATATAAATGATGAACAAATAAATACTGACAGGATTGCACAGTGTATATCCTAATTATACAGAATGTGTCCAACAAATATTAACCTTAATATGGAAGCTGTGTTCAGCATTTTATCTTCATCCCAATAGGACAATAGTAAAAAGGTATAAAAAGATAACATTTGTACAAGCTGCTGAAAAGACACGCGTAGAAACTGTTTCAGATGTAATTCTATTGTTCATCATTGTTTCGACAGTTAAAACTGTTACTGGATCTCTGTGGAAATATACAAATGTCATTCTATTCTATCAAATTGACTAGGTTATTAGTTCCGTAGTAAAATACTGATCATTTTGACCACGGTGAACCAATTCAGTGTTTCTCTCAACTCAGCTCTATATTTGATATCTAGTCACCATGCCATTTAGCACCCTCAAAAAACTTTCTAAGCAGTATTATTGGGTTTTTTTTTTGTTTGTTTGTTTTTTTGTACTGAGGCGGGACACTCTAACATTACATCTCTAATACCAAACTGGGATCCTGCTTGCTGTGAGGCACCAGTGCTAACCACTACACCTCTGGGCAGCTACCATTAGACAGAAGCTGGAAAGTGCTTGCCTCTTTGCCCACCCCTGTATCCCCCACCCCTGTAATCACAACACTATGATGCTCAATTTTCTATCGACTTGAACCAGGGACATCCATGCTTCAACGTCAACTCTATATTCATTGTTATTTTCAGTGTGACTTGAGGGTTTTTACACAAAGCCAATAACCTTTTCTCTTTATGAGGCTTCATTTTGGGCTTATTCCTTTGGAGCTTATTTGAATTGCAGTAGCCTGCTACACTTCCTGAATCAGGAATAAGGGAAAATTCTTTCTGAAACCACCTGACCAGGAGCCATTAATCAGGGTCAATGAAAGGTTACCGATAAAAGGCCGGTAAATACACAAAACATTAAACACATATTTAAAAGTAATGGAAAGTGCTGAATTTGCAGAAAGTGTGAGCTTAAAAAAAAAAAAAAAAAAAAACTGCTCACATTTGTTATGCCCACAAGGTATGTGTGAGTTTTGTATCTGTCATCATGCATCCAAATTTGATCCAAGTAAGACAGAGAATAATAATGGCAGTGTTTTGAAGCTGGATAAAGATATACCGTGTGGTAGTCCAAATTAGAAACAGAAGCCTGGAAAAGAGGGTAAAAGTGCCCCGTTCTGCAGAGGAAAATATTTGGCTTGCAACAGAGTTATTAAGCACCTACCTGTTGGCTTTAAAAGCTTTATAGATATCTGATACAAGACATCAGAATGAGTGTCAGCTTTTTGAGGGAACATTATGCACACCAAATGATCCAAGAGTCTGTGATTAATTAGCATATCCTTCTGGGGTTTAACTGAACCCAGCTGGTTCCCTCACTCACTCACTCAGCACCACTGGCTTTTGAAATGAACCTGGGCTTGCAGCCCTGGACTCCTCACATTTACTGAAACAGCTTAGGAACTCATCCCAGCGGACGAGTCTGGAGCATCTAGATACTCTCGGAGACAAAGTGCAGCTACTGCTTCAAACCCACAGCAGAGCAGCAGATGGATGAATGCCTATTATTTTAAAGCGTTTAAACACAAAGGCTTGCTTCCAGGACACAAAATTCATGAATGGCAAATGGAAGCCAGTGGAACTGCATATATCAGGGGCCATCTCTTAACTTTTTTAAAGGAACGCAACCTAATTTCACTTAAACAAATGACAGCTGCTTTACAGTAATAGCAAACAACTTGGTGAGTTTCGAGAGAATGTCATGATTAAAGCTGTGAACCACATCCTCATCTTAAGAATGACATCAGAAAGTCATAAAATGTTCCATAAGTAAATATGTCAAAAAGGAAGGAGATTTTTTTTTGTGTGTAATTAAATCCACATGGGTAAGAAATCCTCGTGGGTTCTGAAGAATGGCCTTTAAGCCACGTTTAGGAACATCTGAAGTGGAGTCATAACTCCCCGTGTGGCACTGTCTAAACCTGACCAAAATGGTGACTGTCTAAATATAAAGGAGACGGATGAGAAATCAGTTTTGGTCATCATGTAGGGCGATGTGTTAACTCAGACTGAGGTGTTAGTCTAACACCTTCATCAAAGGCAGAGCTGGCTGAGGAACAAATAAGATATATATAAAAAAAAAAACACTGCTCAATCTCACTGCTCACTGCCCCAAACAGATTATAACAAGGCCTGCACAGTACAGAACAGTAGGAAACATTCAGCTAGTATGAAAACAAATAGTGCTTTCATTTCTTCTCATATGCAGTGCTGAAGTTGGACTCCTGTGTCGGCTTTGAAAGTAATCAGCCCTTGGATCGTGGTGACAGAGTCCAGAAGTTCAGGCCAAGGTCAGTCACGAGTCTGTCAGCTGTGATACTGGCCTCTTGTGAAACCTGTGCATCACTCACCGATACAAGTTCGCCCATCGACGTGTAGACGGAAGCCTGGGTTGCATTCACAATAGTAGGAGCCTCTGGTGTTCACACATCTGTGCTGGCAGCCTCCGTTATGGACCTGGCACTCATTGACATCTGTAGACAAACAATTAGGAAAGCAATCAAAGACTAGTTTGTGTATCTAAATCTGTTTTGATGAGCTCAAACCATGTTATCTGGATAAATACTGTATATTTTTCTAGTTCAAACTCTACGAAAACAAAACAATAAATCTTTCAGAGGTCTGAGAGACAATTTGAATGGCTTAAATGAATAAGTTGTTTCCAGGGCTGAAACACATGTACAGCCATTCTTTAAGAGAACAGCCCCTTAATGGCTACAGTCTCTAACCGGCTCCAAAACTAACACAGCTCTAAACCCCTGCTGAAATACTATACTGTAAGTATACAGGTTAGCAGATTCCTTAATGCACCATTGGAAAACACTATAAACTAGTGACTGAGCCCTAAGGCATATTTCAAGATGCCTGGTTAGAGCGTCACACAGAAAAACCTATAATTAGCTCAGGCTGTCATTCCCTTTCTCTCAATAGTTCTCTATGCAATGCCTACAATACAGTCTGTCCTGGCTCCTCCAGTTGAAGCACAAAACCACCATCAGAACCCTGTTATTCAGGATTAGCAGTTTGCCCACAACAGCAGCATTACAACATACAGTGATGATCAAAATGTCAAATTTATATCCTGCGTATAACTTACACCTCTGTCTGCTTGAAAAAACAACAACTTTGGATTACCTTGAGCTGCTTCTAGGCAGCAGTACAGAAACCACAGAAGACAATGGCTTAAAGTACCTTCTGGGTAGCTGTTATAAATACATCATATTCCTTCTGAAGATACTGCTAAGGTTTTTCTTTTTATTAAAAAAAAAATGGGGGTTAGGTTCTGGATGATATTCAAAGATGCTTGGTGGTCTCGTCCCAAAAAGAAGTAGGGATGAAGCACACTCATAGAAACACTACATCTGGATGAGGGTCAAAATTAGTCCTTAGAGTTTACTTTGTAAGAGAGCTCTGAGCACTATACCAACGTTAACATGCCTACTAAAAAAGATCGTTATACTGTATATATAAAACATTCTTTAAATCCTGAAGATTTGTCCCTACAAGGGGAAACAAAGTAA
>JAQLOM010000015.1:9157306-9182823 GCA_030068315.1 Chrysichthys thysi
GAAAATTGCAACCGCTTGATTTTTTTTAAATTAGTCGTTAAGATTAATCGATTAATCGAAAAATTAGTTGAAAAATCAGTCATTAGAAAATTAGTTGTTAGTGGCAGCCCTACATTCAACAATAGTGCAATACACAGAATCATACAAATACAAGTCAAGAGCTTCAGGTAATGTACCCATCAAACATCAGAATGAAGAAAAAGTGCGATCTGTGCGACTTTGAACGTGGCATGGTTGTTGGTGCCAGATGGGTATTTCAGAGTATCTCCTAGGAATTTCACTGACAACACTCTCGAGACTTTATGAAACAAAAAGTACCTGTTCTGTGGGTGGAAGCACCTTGTTGGTAAAAGAGATCAGTGATAAATGGCCACATTGATTCGAGCTGCCAGGAAGGACACAGTAATTCAGTCACTCCTTGTAATCATGGTAAGCAGAAACGCTTTTCTGCATGCACAAGAACCTCAAACCTTGCACGAGATGGGCTACAAGAGCAGATGACAGCATTGGGTTCCATTCCTGTCAGCCAAAATCAGGAATCTGAAGCTATCGTGGAGAGAAATTTACTCAAAAATTCAGTAAAAATTCTCAGAAATGTGACACAGGAAAATACGTCAAACCAACAACCCCTCTAGAGTGCTTTAACAGGTATCCTTATACATGTTAGTGGGCTGGGATGTTAAAAAAAATTTGTCACAGAGGAAGATCCTCTTCTTTGTGTTCTTTAGGTCACTGTACTGTAGCTCTGAGTGGCAGGAAGGCTCCAGGTTCTAACCTGCCAGCCAACAAGGGCCTTTCTGTGTGGAGTTTGCATGTTCTCCCTGTGTGGGTTTCCTCCAGGTTCTCCTGTTCCCTCCCACAGCTCAATATGAAGCAAACAGGACAGTTGAAGATTAGAGAGAGAAAAAATCATATGGTCTTTTCCAGCCTTCAACTGTTCATTCTGGGTGAGTCTGTGCCCATGATTGCCTCAGATTCTTGATCTTACCTTGCATGAGTGGAACCAAATATGGTCTTCTGCTGCCCAATATCTACCTCAAGGTTTGCTATCCTGCGCATCCTGAGATGCTTTTCTGCTCACTACATTTGTACAGAGTGCTTATTTGAGTTGCTAAAGACTTCCTGTCAGCTCAAACCAGTCTGTCCATTCTTACTGTATCTGATCTCTGTCAACAAGGCATTTCAGGCTTTAGACCCTCTGCACACATGAAGAGTTTTTTATTTGTTTTTCACATCATTTTGTGTAAAGCTAGAGACTGTTGTGAGCGAAATTCAAGGGGGGGGGTGGGGGGCAGCAGTTTCTAAAATGTTCAAATCAAAACAGTTGGTCACCAACAACCACGCCACAGTTTAAGTCACATAGACTAATCTTTTCCCCCATTATGATGTTTAATGCAAATATTAGCTCAAGTTCTTCTAGAACACTAAGAGAGAGAGAAGCTCTTCTCTCTTTGTCTCTTTGGTTAGTTGGTTAATTCAGTAGTTCTCAACATAGGGGTCCCAATGGGACTTTGAAGCATATTCATAAACTCCATGATTTTGTTGGTTTGTTTGTTTGACACTAGTGGAAATGACATCTGACTATTATTGTGATTATTATATTTTTTCAAGTTTTATTATTTTATAGTTTTAGCCTAGGCAGGTACAGTGGTGCAGTGGTTAGCAGTGGTGCCTCACAACAAGATGGTCCTGGGGTCGATCCCTATGTCAACCAGGGTTCCTTTCTTTGCAAAGCTTGCTTGTTGTTCCCATGCCATCCTTCCCACAGTCCAAAGACATGAGGATTAGGTTAATTGGCTACTCTAAATTAAATTACTCATGGGTCTGAATGGCTGTTTCTCACTGTGTTGGCCCTGCAATGGATTGGTGGCCAATCCATGATGTACCCTGCTTTGTGCCTGAAATTGGCTCCAGCTTTCCCACAAGCTGCAATAGATAAATTGGTACAGAAAATGAGTGAGCAACATAGCTTTTAGCCTATGCCACTTGAATGCATTTAATAAAAACGTCAACTTGATTGGCCTGTAAGGAATATTAAATTGGTTATCACCATTTAGTGAGATGATATGCTAATTTATGTGAACTTTTTTTTGTATGGACAGAATTACATTTGTTAATGCAGGAAGTGTTTAACATTTCAACATGACATATAGCTAATCTAAATGGTCAGAAAGTGTAATATTCTAACATAGCACTGACCATAGTTCAGGCTGTACTTTGATACAGGTTTATATAAATTCCCTTATTTTAAAACATTATCCTTTCCACACAGCTTATTCACAAGGACTTGTAAGGTGGATACTCAACATAATACTTTCTGCTATTTTAATGAAGAAAAACGTGTCTTTGAGTGTCTTCAGAACACATGGACTTTGCACTTTTCGGGTTAGTAACATGACAAGCTGTGTCGTTAACATTTTTCTCCTCATTAACTTCAAGAAAGAGGAAAAAGTGTGTGTGTTGGGTGGGGGTGGGGGGTTCCAATTTAATCCTGCTACATCAAGTAACAGGAACTAACATGTCTCATGGAATAAAAACACTTTGCAACACGGTGTTTCAGGAAAATAATTCACTTCAGGGTGGTAATGGGTATCACACCACCCCGACATGGATTATTATCCCATAAGAGCACGCCCTGTCATTATCATATTATTGTTATTTACTGAATAACAAAGTAACTTGTTATTTGGTTGAACATTAGGACCAAAGTAACTTGTTACCTTGTTAAAATTACTACTGTTTTGTTACTGCTGACATACACGGTTTATTAACGCTAAATAATGAGGTAAATGTTAATTAGTTGTCTTCATGTACAGCAATACCACTAATCATACATGCTATCTGAAGTCTTTTCAGGCAGATACCAGAATGTATATAAACCAGTGACATTGGGGGTGTCTACAGTGTTTGCTATTCCCTCTGTGTAAGAGATCATTAGAAACCGCTCACATGTTTGGAAATTCCCTGTTTTGTATTAGGTTTCTTATCCTCCACTGGTTAAATGATGAACTAGTTTATTGAAGCACTCTTTGGTTCTCCCTGCATATTAATGTGACTGAATCAGTTAGGGGTTTTAGCACTGCAGAGAGCTGGTAGAACTGGATTTGTGCACTTGTGTGAATCTCAGGCACGGCTATGCTCAGCATTAGCACTCGTTGTGTGTTGTACACCATGGGAGTGTTAGCGGCTCAGTGGGAAGCACCAGAAGTGATCGCTGGGCGACCCGGAAGCGCTGCACCGTGGAGGCGCACAGAAAGAACAACCGAGGTCTTTTGGCTTTTTTATTAAGCTTCTCCTGCGAGGGAAACTGCAGTCCGAGCACAAGGTTTGTGTGCAACATTTTTACTCCTCCTTTCCTATTCCCGATGGACAGTTTCATTTTTCACGCAAGCCTCCCCAGCGGAGACGGATTGCCTTTGATCTGGGCAATAGGCATTGCTAAATTTACCCCAAATGTCATTATGCGAGCGCGCTCCGTCTGCAGCTGTACAATCTTCCAGTGCACATTTCACCGTGCAGCGTTATAAAGCAGTCGTTACGGCGGACGGTGTGAAACTGCAGCTGTGAGCACGGCGCAGGGTTTGTGAGCCATTTTCTGCACGGCGTGATTGTTGTAGGAAGTGTCATTTTTTTTTCAAAGGGGCCGGGCAATTCAAAGGTGCAAATCTGTGTAAACAAATACACACGTTAGCAGTTTGTACGTTAGCCCCGAGAAGGACCGAGCCCGTGTAAAATGTGAAGGGTGTGTGAAATATGGCGCCGTTCCATATGAAAATAAGACTGGCTGCCATTTTTTTTTTCCCTTTTGTCTGATTTTTTGGGGAAAAGTGTGAGGAGGCATCGAGGAGGCCCGCATCAGTTTTTAACCCATCAGGGCCGACTTGGGCGTTAATGAGTGTTCCCAAACACCTCTGAGGAAAGTTTGGTAACTTTTGTTGGACAT
Organism: Chrysichthys thysi; assembly: GCA_030068315.1. Classification (NCBI taxonomy): domain Eukaryota; kingdom Metazoa; phylum Chordata; class Actinopteri; order Siluriformes; family Claroteidae; genus Chrysichthys; species Chrysichthys thysi. Next base: position 9,161,250 of record JAQLOM010000015.1, read on the forward strand.
TCACGTGAAAATATACACCTTTTAAGGGTTTATTACGACTGGGCATCTGTTTTGCACAAGCCTACTATGTATAAAGATGGTTCTCTTTCAGTGTAACGTTTCCATGGAGATGTACTTCATCAACTATATACATATTGCTGGTCAAATGGCACAGGGAAATCTTTATTCAGGTCATGTCAAATGCTGGCCATGATGTTTGGATTTATTCCAGTCAGTGTCATGGTTGGAATGTGGGGTTTTGTTTACATTGTTCTACACTGGTTTGGGTTGCAACAGGAATGAAATTAAACAGACAATTTGCTTATTATGTCCATCTTGGTTTTCATGCCCCACTTACACAACTGGGCTTAGCAAAGCAACCATTAATATCAGAATAAAACCTGGACATTGAATCAGATCCTTAATGTCTGATCAGAACTCTTGACCTGGGATCAATTTCAGTGTCACCCTGGAAATGGATCATTAACCATCCTCCCCCATCCCCATCCCCATCCCCCCCTTACTTTATCAGTAAAAACAAACAAACAAAAAAAAACAACGGTAGAAAACATCTAGGAAGCCAGAAATTCAACTACAGTTGATCTTCGCATTAACGGACTAATTGGGGGGTGAGGTTGTCCATTGACTTGAATAGTCTGATGATGTGAAGTGTTTTGGCGTGGGCGGTTAAAGTAATGGAGATACAGTACAAGGAAAAACACCACTAAGGTCTATAAAAGTGCTACCCAAGTACTGTACACATGACACGCAGCATAACGACCAACATAAATAGGTAAGTACATTGAGAAAACATTGAGGTGAAAAACACCAAATAATCACCGAAAAAAACCAGTATAGCTTCAAAAGGACCACAGCTCAATTGACGCTTGTAAGTAACTAGGAGCACGCACGCCACCGCCACCTAGCGGACAATTGCTGAACTACTGGACTCAGTTCGCAACACCCAGGATTTTTAAACTTTCGTACCGGACATTCTGGCTGATGGATTATGTATTCAGACCAGCAGGTTTTGTCCATTGCATCCGATATCCGTTGATGCGGGTGTCCATAGATGAGAGGATTGACTGAAGTTTGCGCTGCTGTTTTGAATCTGATGCAAGATTCAGATTAACATATAACTAATATTTAATCCTGAGCTTGTTATAAGTGAGAAACAGGAATACCGTTAATTGGGGTTTACTGATGAAACTCAAATCAGGATTAAGTGATGGCTTCAATAATCATTGCAGTAATGCAACCCTGTTTTTTTTTTTTTTTTAAACAACATCTAAACTTTGATGTAACATGATTAACCGAGAAACTTAAATGTTTAAGATGAATTTTTGTTTGGTGCAAACCATTTTTAGTCTTTTTTCAAAGGTAAAATTCTAGTTAGGACATATAAGCAATGTGGATTTATACGAATGTGACTTTGTTTCATCCTCATTGTGATATTTACCTTGTTTTGAAATATTGTACTTTGTTTCCCTTAAAGGCATGGCAGAGCCTCGATTCAACAATCCTTATTTCTGGCCCCCACCTCCCTCTATGCCTGCTCAGGTGAGACATTACCTTGGAGTGTGTATCAGCTCACATTTACAATGTGTTTACAAAGTCACACTGTCACCATTTTTTTTTTTTTTTTACCATTGGTCTAATTCTTCAATAATATCAAAGCAAATGTTAGTACAGATTTAATACTTTACTTGCATATGATAATAATCAACTATTATCCTGTGATCTCAGCTATCTTTGATTAATACATTACTTATTATATGTCACTTATTATATCACAATTATCTCGTAACCAGGTTAAATTACTATAAGAAGAAATTCTGTAGTATAACAAATAAACTACTGATGGGTACATTATGTGCTGTTTACTTGATACTTTGTTTGCCATCTGCTTTCTTATCAGCTGTTGCTATTTTGGGTTTTCCCACAGTGAACCATATTGAATAATATTGAATAAAACCTTAATAAGGACCTACTACCATATGACCATAGATCACAGTAGTGGTTTTTTTCTTTCTTTCTTTTTCTTTTTCTTTTTTTTTTTTCCAAAATAATGTCCCCAGTTTGAGCATAACCAATGATTCTTACAGCTGGATAACCTGGTACTAATCGACAAGATCAAAGAGCAGCTGATGGCAGAAAAGATCAGACCTGCGCATTTGCCACCCACCACTGTTCCCTCTCAGCAGACGCTGCTGGTGGCCTCATCCCCCTCTGATGCTGCGCAGCACATGATGCCAATCCCCAAACTGCAGCAAGTGCCCAGCCAGCAGGCCCATAACTCCACCCAACCTGACATCGCCCTGCATGCCCGCCCAGCCTCCAGCACTGTTCCAGGTACTGAACATGACCTTTGGCACTTTAAGGACATTAATGTGGAGTGGGTTTGTGAATTTAGGAGACGGAATCTGTAGTTTGTAAGTGCTATAGAATACAGAACCAGTGGGTGCTGCATGTAATATTTTGCATGCATCTAAATGAGGATATGTTACTAGCAGTGATAAATGGTTATGATTTTATTTTTCTGGTGATCAAGAGGTGACTATGGATGACAAGTCAGCTGTGAAGGCTAAAGGATTATGGGAAGACTGGCACATGCGCCAAGCTGGGGATCAGGCTGTTAGAGTAAACCATCGTTCAGGTAAACATCGTTCTTTTAATTTATTAAGATACATTTGTTTACTTTAGATCTATTTCATTGTCTTCTCTTTGAGATCCACCTATAGAAGCGATATCTGTAGCTCCATAAAAGCTTTCAGTAGTACAGAATCTGGCTTGCCTGAAAGGAGCATGAATCCAATGATGAGGAAGGGCCTGTTCTGAGTACAGGCATATAAATCCTGACCAGGCTAACCCTTCTCAGTAAACATTTGGTTCTCACAACCTCAGCATTACTCTCGTCACTCCACCATGTTTTCAATGATAGTGTTCAGAGAGTTGATAGGAGAGCACACCAGCCTCCACCATGTGTGATCATTATAGAAATAAGAAATTCTGCTAGTTACATTTGACTTAAATAGTAAATACAGGTTACCTGCCTCTAGCTTTGCTACATTGCCCACAGTTTCTCCATACTGACAAGGCTACTTGCCTGTCTGTCACAGCTAACAAGCTTCCATTGTTGCCTGGCACTCTCTAAGGTCTTTGCACCCGAGTTCTTTGAGCAATCTGGTGAGCCAGTTCAGCTACATGCAGTGGTCTTATCATAGAGAGGGATTCATGTCAGAAAGAATTCATGGAATCCTTCCTGGATGTGCCAAGCACATGAAGCATCTGTTCTGGAGGTCAAAGGCATGTCTACCCATGGTGTGAGGACCTTCTTGGCAGTTTAAATCCTCACAGTGAGGGCTAACTGATCCATTATAGCCTGCTGTCCCCAAGAAAATGGTGGAAAATTCCCTGCCGCAATTGTTCAGACCACATACATAGCTTTATCTCTGGCAGTAAGAGCTGTAACTTCAGCCTACAAAGCTAACCTTAGAGAGGATATGGGACGACAAGTGGAAAGTGATGGCCATGTCATTTGCAGAGCCTACTTGTCTGTCTAGGCCAGTGAGCATTCCTTGGGTTATGATGTGAATGGACATACCCTCTGGGTTAATCTCTTTGGTCTGACAGTGAGAAAAAGAACATTACAGGTACACCTGTAGATCCAAGCCATGCTCTTACTGGTCCTGCATTAACCCTCATGCAGTAAATATGTGGTCATAAGAAGGACGAGACATTTAAACTCTGCCTAATAGGGGTGGGAATCTCTAAGCACCTCACGATTTGATGAGATTGTGCTTCAGATTCAGATATGCGATGATAAAACGATTATAAATGCAACTTGATTCATCTTTATTTCCCCCCTTCACTGTATGACTGCTTGGTAGTTTAAAAGCAAAGTACTTGTAATGACCCATAATGAATTTACCTCCAATATCTTTTATTAATAAAAACACATGGAAGGGATATGGCAAGTCAACTGTTAGGCTACATTTGCTAGCATATATCGCAGCATTGCAAAGAAACAAGAGGGAAAATGTGCCTGTAGCAGCATTTTTGTAGTAAATTCTGAACCACTAACAACAAAAACAGACTTCTCAGTAACTAAATTTAAATTCTTTTAGCGATCTGCCATTCTTCTGGCACATTCTTTAATAGTTCAGCCATATGTGCACCTGTGTGACTCTCATTCACTGCTCTTGTTTGAAGCACATGAGATGATAGCTGCCCCTCATCTGTGATAAAATGTAGAGTTACAGTAACATAGGATTCTATAGCAATGGATGTCCACACATCACATGTTACCACAATCCTACCCACATTCTTCAGTGATTTCATGACTTTGTTTTTAGTCTCATTGTAGAGTGTGGGAATTGCTGTGTCGGTAAAATATCTTCAAGATGGGACATTGTACCTTGGCTCTAAAGTGCGCAACATAGTGTGAAAGCGCTGGTTTGGAATCAAATCCTTGGCAATACAATTTGCGATAGAGTTTGTAATTCGCTTCGCCCTTTCCGAGTTGGGTGGAAGCTTTGTAATCATTAGTTCGATGGTCATTTGGTTGGCAGCAACTAAAACCGGCTATTGTTCTTCCTCCTGGTGGAAACGTAGTATGGTTTCTCATGATTGTTGTGTTTTCAAAGTATTTTTGTTTAGTTTGCCACAACTTGCATATAGTGTGGCTCTTTTCCGGGTCCTTTTTCCCTTCAACTTCATAGAAGCCAAAGTGCTTCCATACTCCGGCTTTTAATGTCGAGTGTGCCAGCCGGATTTCTCGCTCAGCCATCTTGTGTCTCTGTTATGTGTATGCAATGGACTGTCTGGGTGCTGCACTTCCGAGTTCCGCCTTCTGCATTACATTATCAATTACGATTGAGCTTTTTCGCAGTTGTAAATTGATTCAGAATTGTCTGCATCACAATGCATCTAAGAATATTTTTTTTTCCCTCCACCCCTACTGCCTACCCAGGAAGGTTCCTAGCCAGGTTCCCAGGTAGGTGCATTAAGGTTCTGGCAGGCCCAAGCCCTTGCCAGCAGCATGGCCACTTGGCCAAGTCCAGGGATAAGAGGTCATTTGCCACAGCCAAGAAAATCCTCAACTCCACGCCACTCTTACACCAAGAAAAAGAGCCATGCCTGTTTTTTGTGTAGTCTCAAGGGGGAGTTAGTTCTGGTTTTCAGGCAGTCAGTCCATTAGGTATAAGTTTGTTTTTTTCTTTCTGGCCTGCAAAAAAAGAGTAAAGTCTAAGTCTGTGGACAGGCCCTTCCCGCCCATGGACATCCATCAGTTGTTTACTGAGGCTATGGTACCTTTCCGCAAGCTACCTTCAAAAGTCTGTTTTCAGATACCGAGTACTATCTTGCCAAATGGAGACTTGATGAGATGTAAATGAGCAGTGTTTGCACACTGACTGGCACAACCTTACTCCTAGATTTTCAATAAAAACTATGGCCTAAAATTGTTTCAGTGTAACAAATCATCTCCTGCAGGCAAATCGCCGATAGTAGCTCAAACGTGTCACCATCCTCTTCACCACTAGATGGCAGTCACTTGTTTTCTATGAACTTGTCTATGACCACTATGCCTGTGTGCATCACTCCCACCAAGCTCCAGATCTGGCTGGAACAGTTTTTAGACAACAAGCTGTATGATCTCACAAATCATATGGTTTTAGCCATGAAATCTATCCCATTTCAGTGGAATTTGGAGAGGTCATGCATTTGAGCATCCATGAGAATGCAAGCACCCCATCCACTATATGACTGGAAGTGGCACTTGCTTGAGAGATAGTCTTAAAAGACAGCTGTGTTCTGGGGTAGCCCTGCTCCTGACATTGGCCTCAGCCAAATGCATGTGTGATATGCAGATGCTCTCAGTTCTTCCCTCCTGCACTAAATTCTCCCTTAACATGATGTAATCCAACTGTAATCCTGAGACCTAAAAGGAATGAAATGATCAGGTGTAAATGGGGTCTATAAAATCTTGAAAGGCAAACGCAACTACTGACCTACTTTGGGTTTATAGTGAAATGGGTTCATTGTCAATAGACTATTTTTTTTTTTTTCCATTTGAGATGATTATTTTTTTATATGAGATGTTTAAAGCTTTACATTTCTCTGAGAAAGAGCCAATACTTAATCCTTCTCCATTCCATATAACGTTATATTACTATTAATGATTTGGTTTTTAAGTTACTTCAGTAATAAATTGTGGCAAGAAGTCCACATTCTGTGATAAAGAACATGAAATGCCCTAACCCTACTCACTTTAACACGTGACTTTAAAGTTTGCGTTTCCAAACCTTCTAACCCTGATATATTTTGCAATATTTACATACAGTTGCAGTCAGAAGTTTACATGCACAGACATGAATGTCACCATGGACACGTATATCAGGCAATAATAATTAAATTCAATTTTATCTGTCGTCACAAAAGTTTATAAATTCAGCAGCATCCAAACATATCTGTTAACCTAAGCACTCTATGACTGTGAACCCTTCAGAGGTGCTCCTTTACAAAATAAAAAGATATTAACAAAAGGCTTGACTAAACAAATATGTTTTCACCCAAGACTTAAACACTGAGATGGTGCCTGATTTCCAAACACCACATAAAAAGTTGTTCCATAACTGTGTGGCTTTATGAGAGAAATATCTGCCCGCCTGTTGTAGCTGTCAGTATTCAAGGTACTAACAAATAGCCTGCACCTTTGCAAGACTATTCAGTGCTTTATCAGAATCAGAATACTTTATTAATCCCTGAGGAAATTATGTAAAGTAAATGTAAATGTATAAGTCAATAGTAGTATTTTATAATCAATGCAAAATTTGATATGGAGCCAGTGTAGTGTAGACAGGATAGAGGTGGTGTGCTCAAATCTTGTTGTTTTAGTAAGGACTCTGCTGCTGCATTCTGCAATACCTGCAGCTTATTTATGCACATCGTTTGTGGGAAAGTATGGAGAAGCGTGTTGTTCCTGCTTGAATTGTCCAGAACAGCTTTGTTATGATTTGTTAGGCAGTGAGTAACAAAGTCCATGTCCATAATAAACGTATGTAAACCTCTGGTCGAAACTGTATACATACACTGGTGCTTGAATGTTTGTGAACCGTTTAGAATTTTCTATATTTCTGATATATGACAAAATATGACCCAAAGCATTATCAGCTTTTCTCACAAGCCCCAAAACTAGATAAACCTAATTAAACTAATAAGACAAAAAATATTATACTGGGTCATTTATTTATTAAGGAAAATGATCCAATTTTGTTTATCTGAAAGTGGAGAAAATATATGAACCTTTGCTTTCAAACCCTCTTGTGCAGCAGTAACTGCAACTAAACATTTCTGGTAACTGTTGACTATTCCTGTAAATTGGCTTGGAGGAAGTTTAGCCCACTCCTCCATTCACAATAGCTTCAGCTTTAGGATGTTGTCTGGTTTCCTCATATAGACTGCTCGCACAACATTTCTAGTGGATTAAGGTAAGAACATTGTCTTGGCCATTCCAAACCATTGATTTTATTCTTCTTTAACCATTATTTCGTACCATGACTTTGCTCAGAGTCATTGTCTTGCTGCATGACCCACTTTCTCTTGAGATTCAGTTCACATTGTCCTTTAGAATTCACTGGGACAATTCAGAATTCATTGTTTCCTCAATGATGGGCAAGCTGTCCTGGCACAACAGACCCGAACCTTAATACTACCACCTCACTGTTTCACAGATGGGATAAGGTTCGTATGCTGGAATGCACTGGGGGGTTTTTTCTTTTACAAAGATAACACTTCTCATTTAAAACAAATTTTATTCTAATCCATCCATATTTTTTCAGTAAACTTCTGACTTATCCATGTGATCTTTAGCACACTGTTGATGGGCACACGTGTTCTTTTTGGAGAGCAGTGGCTTTCTTCTCATGAACCTGCCATGCACACCACCATGGACATTAATATTAGCCAGTGTGAGAGAGGCCTTTAGTTGATTAGAAGTTACCCTGGGTACCTTTGAGACATTGTGGACTACTACATGCCTTGCTGTTGGAGTGATCTCTGTTGGTCAGTCACTCCTGAAGAGGGCAAAATGATCTCAAATTTCCTCTGGCTTTCTAACTGTGGATTGCTGGAGTCCAAAAAATGTAGAGATTGTTGTGGAACCTCTTCCAGACTGACTATCATCAACATCTCCTTTGTTGGTGCCATGATGCACTTCCACAGACTTGTTGTGAAGACTTGGATAGATCCCTGTTCTTTGAATAAATCAGTGTGCCCATTCAACACCTGATTGTCACATTGATTAAAAAACACCTGAATTTCACTTTCAAATTAAATGACAGGTGTTCGCATACTTCTGCCACTCACAGATGTGTAATATTGGATCATTTTCTTCAATAAATAACTGACAAAGTATAATATGTTTGTCACATTTGTTTAATTAGTTTCTCTTCATCTACATTAAGGTGCTTTAGGCCTTCTTCTTTTTGACTGCTCCTGTTAGGGTTAGGGCTAACCCTAACCCTAAGTCTAGGGTTGTTAATCTGGTGCAGGTCTTCCACCGGATGACCTTCTTGCAACCCTCCCAATTTATCGAGACTTGGGACCAGCACTACGACTACACTTACTTGTGCACCCCTGTAGCTGGGACCATTCACACTCCATAGACAATTAAGAGTAACCCATTGACCTAATCGACATGTCTTTGGACTGTGGGAGGAAACCCATGCAGGCATGGGGAGAACATACAAGCTCTACACAGAAAGGCACCCTGATCGACCTGGGGATCAAACCTGAGACCTTCTTGCAGAATATATGCAGAAATATAGAAAATTCTAAAGGGTTCACAAACTTGCAAGCACCACTGTAGATAGAAAGCTAATTAAAAAAACTAGCTGAGTAGCTTTAGGCAAACAGCTGATGCCTTCTGGAAATCTTAACCAAGTTAAAGACCACAGAACATGTAAGGAATTGTGATTCTTAACATGGAAGTATTGCTGATAATGTTAGCTATTACTTCTGTTAACAAGTAGCAGCAAACAGCCATGTTTAAATACCAAATCCCTAAATATGTTCCACTTGTTCCAATTCAGGTCTGGCACCTACTTCTCGTGCAGATAGTCACAGCACTTCACAGGCCATGACCTCCACCACCATCACGTCCAGCAGTCAAAGCCGACTAGGAGCAGCATCCTCTCTGAATGTGATCTCAGGCCTGGCCTGTGCACCTGGCATGGATCAGGTGAAAAATTCAGGTTTGGCAGGTATGCTGGGGCCTCAGCCCAAACCCCTACGTGGACGTAAGAAGATCAAAGCAGAGAACAACACAGGCCCCCTGCTGGTAGTGCCCTACCCAATTTTGGCGTCCGGTCCTGACCAGTCAGTCACCATCGCCAAAGAGGGGAAAACTTACAGGTCTGAACTCTACCAGCCTAAGTGACAAAATGTCTAGTACTAATAATTTAGATGACATGCTTTACTGAAAACCCTGGTATCCAACATAATTATTTAACAGGTCATTAGGTTTTATCATTTTTATGCAAATATAGTGGTTTTTGTAAACATGATGGTGTAGTTTCTGACTACTCTGAATAGCGCATAATGAATCACCGTAATGACTGTTTCCCTGTAAATGTACGACTTGCTTGACTTTTGTCTTTGTCTATGACTAATCTGTACAGGTGTAAAGTATGTCCACTTACCTTCTTCAACAAGTCAGAGATGCAGATGCATTCCAAGTCCCACACGGAAGCCAAACCACATAAGTGTCCTCACTGCTCCAAGTCATTTGCCAACGCGTCGTATCTAGCGCAGCACCTGCGGATTCACTTAGGAATAAAACCATATCACTGTTCCTATTGTGAGAACTCTTTCCGCCAGCTCTCTCACCTGCAACAGCATACTAGGTCAGTAATTTTAATAAAACACCTCCACTCTTTCCCAAATGATGAGCAGTACCTAAGGGTACTGTATCCTGGGTGTCTGACCTGTCACAACATCAAGTTCAGAATTGAAAAGAATTTTTTGGGGCAGTTACACAAAAATGCTATTGTGAAATAATAGAAACATACCAAACCACTTTAAAAACATTCTTAATACTATTTGACCTGGGGATGAAATTGCTATCCATGATCTCAAAAAGAGCACTATAGACATAATACACCCCCTGGACAAGGAATAGTCCATTTCTTCCCTAATTCTTGGTTCTCCCTATCGTCTGGTTAATAACAGAATCGGGTAAGGATTACACCAGCGTCTTGATATCTTTTTGTTTATGCGTCATAAAATCTGCATCCTTGTGAACACAATAAATTACATTTCTTAAACAACCACAGAGACGCTGTGCACTTATCTCCCAGTAGGTTTGGTATGAATATGACTAATTTATTTTTGGTTATTATATTATATAGGATTCATACTGGGGACAGACCTTATAAGTGTGGCCATCCCGGATGTGAAAAAGCATTCACACAGCTGTCAAATTTACAGGTGGGTATAACGGGGGGAAAAAATCTCGGGAACAAAGAAAGGGACCGACTGCATTTATACTTAGATTAGTAATGTGGAATGAAATAAGCAAAAAACAAATTTTTGATAGGATAAAAAATCAAAAAGAGGTTCAATTAGTATTTATCTTAACTGAACTATACAGTAGTAGTCTCCTTTTTTATGTATACCTACCTTGTTGCTACTTGATCAGCTATTACTGTTTGCCACCCATATTTGGCCATATACAGTTTGTCAGCCACCCTTCATCCCACCCATTATTGAAAAGGCACTTAATTAAAGAGATAGGTGCTGTTAACTTGAATATTTCCCCCCCCAGTATGTCCAATACTGTAGAGTCAAAGAACATGCTAGCTTGCTTCATTATTATCTGTTTTCTTTTAAATACTAGTCATATGTTCCTTTTTTTTTTTTTTTTGCTTAGTCCCATCAGAGGCAACACAACAAAGACAAGCCGTACAAGTGCCCAAACTGCTACCGTGCCTACACAGATTCGGCCTCTCTACAGATCCACCTGTCAGCCCATGCCGTGAAAAATGCTAAAGCCTACTGCTGCAGTATGTGTGGCCGTGCATACACATCAGTGAGTAACCACCTGTGTACCTCTGCAAGCTGGGATATGGGCTAAAAATGTTTCATAAAGTGGCAAAGCATTAGAATGTCCTAAGCAGTCTTAATATATGGTGCTGTGCTCCATGCACTTTATATAAATTCAAAGCAGCCTTCGGTCTTTCAGTAAGGTCTTTCTGTAGATTTTATGCCATAGCTGGCATGTTTTTATCTAATATATACAAATGTGGGTGTCATGAAATAATTGTCTGAAAATAATAAAAGACTCTTGATTGGTCATACCTGTAAAAATGGAAATATTTTGTTGATTCCTTATATGGATGGCTGCAAAAAAGTTGAAGGAAGTCATTGTCATTCAAATATACCATTATATTTTGTTATCCAGGTAACTGACAAAAGATAATTTTGACTGGATGGTTTCAGAATATTCATAAGTGTACCTAATCTTTCGTGGTAATTTGACCTGGTGCATGAGAGAATTTTGATCACGTTTGTAGATCTTCGTAATCGTCCTTTATGATAACCAGCTAGCGTTCACAAACTAACAACCTGGTGTCTGAGACACTTTTAGGTTATAATAATAAAATCTTCATAATCCTTACTACTAACATATCATCTAGCTAATGTGAGCCAAAGTGACAGACCTTGAGAGAATTTTTGTCATTGGGTTAACAGGTTAATTAGCTCTGAAGTTTTATGTGAAAAATGTCAATGAATGTAAAATGAGAATAGTAGTTAAAAAGACAAAGCCTATGGGAATATGATAACATTTTCCATAGAAGTAATAAATTTAGTAAGCTACTATAAATAGACTCTTATGAATTTTCAGTACTGCCATGATCAGAGAGCTAAAGCCACAGTGCTCAGCTCTGCCTGGGTCTCCACAAAGGTAGATGCACAGCCTGTAGTCCAACAGTCACATCAACATGAGCTTTTTATGACCTAAGTGATCATCCAGGTTCCAAGAATATGATTTCACTGATGGCAAAATTTACTCAAAATGATTTTTAGAGCTAACGGCCTTCACTTATGTTTGGTGCAGCATTCTGTACAGAACACTTGATTGACAAATGAGTGAAAAACAGCTGGGATGTTTGTCAAGCCACAAGGCATCACAAGGTATTTTTAGTGCCCCATTGCTGTGGAGAAGACAGTCTTCCACAAGTTAAGTATCCTGAAAACTGGCTACATGAAACTGTTCCAGTGCCAAGAAAAAAGGCAAGGAATAATGAACCTTCTTGGTGACTTGGATCAGTCCTCTGTAATCAGTGCAAGACCAGAGTCCTCCATCCCTTTTCCCAGTATATAAAAACAAAGCTGGCTGACACAGAAGGCCAAACAAATCCCTGCCTAAAAGTCTCTGGCAGCAAGTTAATCGCAAAATCCTAGGGAAATTCTGGAGGGAGTTTGGTGGCACCTTGCTTACTAAAAACCTCTGCCAGCTAATGGATGGTACATTGTGGGCACAGTAGCTGCTCCTAGTGCTGCCAAGCTTTCTATGGAGGTGGAACCATACTAGCTCTGGAGGCAGTCTGATTAGCTCAGTAAAAAATTGCTTATTCCTGCTCCTGACCAACTTATCCTCGGCTCATGTTGTATCAACCAGGGATGACCTTGAACAGTGGTCATCAACCCTGCTCCTGGACATCTACCTCACTGAATGCTTTAGCTCCAACCCTAATTGTGCCCACTGTACTATCCAATCATTAGGGGTGTCGCCGTCGCCGACACACACACACACTTTGCTGCTCAATACAAAGTTTTCATAGACTATCTGGCAATTATGAAATCTACTAGTTTTTTCCCCCCAATGATTTTAATCATTTTGATCACCATGTCACATATTCCACTTAAAAACCAGAGGAAGTGCACATGCAGCGTTTCATTTTGCTCGGCTGTTCAGAATGAAGATACAAATATTTTTCATATAGACAATCTGGCAATTAGAAAATTAACTGGTTTTGATGTTTTATCAGAAATTTTAGTGATAAACTATCAGCAAGTTGCTGATAACTTTTTTGTTTATCTGTTCAATACAAAGACACAAGGAGTGTTCATACATACAATCTGGCAATTAGAAAATCCACAGATTTTCGATGATGATTTTCAGGGATTTCAGCCAGTACGTCATGTTTCCTCTCGCTCTGCCTCCTCTTTGTTTACATTAGAATTCGCTGGAATAATGATAGGCAGCACATATACATTTAAATCAAACTCTTACAGTCTTTACAGTCTGTACTTACACTGAACCCATGTGTTTCTCATGGTTCCTGTTATGCTGGGAGAGTAAAAAAAAAAAAGCCCCTAAAAAATGACATTCGTCCTCAGTTCCTGTGGTGCAAACACACAAAAATAGGTGGCTACCTCATTCAACAGTTCTAGGAACCATGAAAAGTCCCTCCAGCATGAAAGGGCCCATGGTCTGGAGAAGTTCTTAATTAGCTAAAAGAGGTGTGTTAGAGTTTGGTTGGAGATTAAACCCTGCAGAGTAGATCTCCAAGAAAAGGGTAGGTGATCACTGTAATGATAGAACAATAGAATGTCCAGGTAAGTCAATGATGCACAAAGAGTCTCTGAATGATTTGATCCTATTTGAATTTTCTGTGAGATTTTGCAATAGGCATTCTATAACCTAAGGGTCAACCTTTCAGTGTCCAGACTTGGAGCAGGGAAGAGCATAAGATCATGGATCTCACTTGATTCACCTAGATTTTCATTGATGAAACTGCTCATGGTTCCAGAGTCGCTCATGTGTGCAACATGTAGAGTAAATCATCGTAGCTCACCAGTGTCCTATCAGTGTCAGCATTAGTGAGTGATCTATAATGTGCGGAGATGTTAGTCATCAATCAAGTGACAACCTGGTGTCAGGAGGCAGTTCATGAGAGTGCATGTGTTCAACACACATGCAGTAAAGATGTGCCTCTCAAGGAATAGCCGGGTGCAGTGTGCCTCCATAGCTTCCATAGTTCTGGGAAGAAGACCATGAAGAGGGGTCCAGAACATCCTTGACATTACATCAACTTTAATATTGAGAATTTCCAACTGCAGCCAGGTTTCTATTGCCGTTTTGATAAGTAAGCAATGGAAACAGCATTTATATATGGTATTTTCCATACATCAACGTTTGTCCGTTCATCTTTAGCAAATTTGAAGGAGTTGTCGGTAAAAGAAACGTTGGGAAATACTTTTAGAAATGTTTTTAATGGAGACTTTTAATGACAGTAAAATTATGCCATGAAACATTGCTACTATCTGAGAAATATGTGAATGTCAAAGGAAAATGTCAAGTTGGCCAATTATATAGAATCATCTTGTAAACATGGTGCTCATGAATTAACAGACCTTGCTGTCAGAGGCAGGTAAACATCAGGGTTCATATAAATGATGTGTTTGTGTTTAAAAAATGCATTGCATCACTCTACAGTTACACTTTTAATATTCATTAACATTCATTCTTTAAAATTCATTAAGCAAACGCAACGTTTTCATCTAAACAGACTACTCAGATTTTCCTGTTCTCTCTCTCTCTCTCTCTCTCTTTTTTATAGGAGACCTATCTTATGAAGCACATGTCCAAACACACAGTGGTGGAGCATCTGGTTAGCCACCACTCTCCACAGAGAACAGAATCTCCCAGTATCCCCATACGTGTCTCTCTCATCTGAGCTTTGCTTTGCTCTTCTCTTTACCTCCTCATTTTATTCTTTGTGCCAGACTGCTCTTCTGTTTAGAAAACAAAAAAAGAAGACAGAAAGGAATAGACAGTACTTTGGTCCTCAAAAGGACACTGTGTCTGCCATACTTTTTGCTTTATTTAGCTGTTTAGTAAAAAAAAAAAAAAAAAATAAATTAGTGTAGCGGCTCGACTGGCTACATTCTCAACACCAGGTGTCTGCTGCTGATTCGCCTCGGACACCAGTCTAACTGACATGCATTCCAAAAACAGAACAACAGAGCGTTTTCCATTAGTTTGTTCTCATATTATGTTACTAAGGGTGTATTAGGAGGCATCCAAAGATAAGCTTTAAGCACTTTCCAGTCTTTGGGGAATTTTCAGACAGGACGTAAGGCCTTGTATTGGGGCTAACGGTCTTTTTTTCAGAGTGTAATGGCTGTTTTGTTGCTCAGTCTCTGTCTCTTTTTACATATGGCACCATCAGGTTTTACAGGGTTGTGTGTTTAGTGTTAGTGTGGATATGACCATGCCTCCACTTTCTGCTCCTTTAACCATCGATAAACATATATTTGATATTGGGATGAAAAGGACAAGTAACATATTAACCATTTTTCGATAAAATATTGTAATATGTGCGATTTTGGCAAGGATGATTTGACTTAAAAATGGGATTAATGTGTGGGCACAATATCAGTGTTTTCAGAGAACACCAGTGATGCACTTAGTGATCAGTTTTTCGGCTTGCTTTATTACATACACATCTCACATAACCATTTTACCCACACTTCATAAACTAAATTGTAGTAGGTGTGCACCAAGGTTATGTGACAAGAGTTCCTTTTATTTTTATACTATCTTTTAAACACATTTTCTATGGAGGCTCTATAGAAAATTGTACAAAGAGCATCAGTTTGATCAGATGCTCTCTAAACTAATCTCTTATATGAATTGCATCACAGATGTACCATGTATCCTTTTTTGTTGTGCAATGTCATGGAATTCAGTTAGATTTCCTGTCTTGTCCTTTTGGCCAATCCTAATGTTGTGAGGAAAAGCTATCCTTTTTAGCACTTCATCATACGATATTACACTGTCCATGAAATGGTTTGATGTATTGATGCAGTGCAAGGTAGGCATGTATACTTATTAATGCTGCCAAGCCTTTTTCTTCATCCCTGTAAAAATAAGTAACGCAGAAGCACCTTGACAAATTATTGAGAAGCTGCGAATAGTCATTAGTCTTTTAAATGATGGTCACTGGGGATTTCAGGGCAACCAAGCACTAGTAGAGTGCTGAACTTTCTAGTACTGATCAATAAACTTTCTAAAAGAAAACGCCAGTGATGCAGAGATCCACATATAAAAGTTTTATAACTTTGTGAAGGTGTGCTGTATTGTGCTCAAAAAGAAATAATTCAGTAATTTAGCTGTCAGTGTACTATGAATCAAGAAGAGATTAAACAAAATGCTTCTTTAAAAAGCAGCAGTAGTATTAAAAGGGAGTCATTCAGACAATATGAAGTACGCATAAGAATGTAATTGCAAATTTAAAAAGTCTTTGCCAAACATTGCATTCAGTTAGTTCGTTTTGGTCGAGATATGTAAGAGCATTTATTTGTCAGGTACCAGCTTCCAGGAGTGTTCGTAAAGACTCTGGGCAAAAGTTTGTGTGTACAGTATAGAATATTAAAATATATACAGTACACTATTCAGTCATAACATTAAAACCACCTGTCTAATATTGTGTTCATCCCCCATGTGCCACCAAGACAGCTCTGACCTATCTAGGCATGGCAACCACAAGACCTTTGAAGGTATGCTGTGGTATCTGGCACCAAGACTTCAGCAGCAGATCCTTTAAGTCCTGTAAGTTGTGGGGTCTCCATGAATTGGACTTGTCTGTCCAGTACATCCCACAGATGCTCCATCAGATTGTCATCTGGGGTATTTTGAGGCCAAGTCGAGACCTTGTACACGTTGCATGATCCTCAAATCATTCCTGAACAGTTTTTGTAGTATGGCAGGGTGCATTATCCTGTTGAAAGAGGCCACTGGCATTCGCGAATATCATTGCCATGAAAGGGTATACTTGGTCTGAAACAATGTTTAGGTAGGTGGTATGTGTCATGAATGCCAGGACCCAAGGTTTCCCAGTAGAACATTGCCTAGAGCATCCCACTGCCTCTGCCGGCTAGTCTTCTCCCCATAGTGCATCCTGGTGCCATCTCTTCCATGCGGACATCCATGTGATATAAAAGAAAACGTTATTCGTCAGACCTGGCCACCTTTTTTCTCTCGTCGTTTAAGCAGCTGTCCTTCCTTGGACCACATTTGCTTGGTACTGAGCACTGCATACAAGGAACACCCCCCACCAAACCTGTCATTTTGAGGAATCTCTGACCCAGTCGTCTAGCCATTACAATTTGGCCCTTGCCAGAAATTTTCTGATGTTTCTGCTTGACTGTTTTTCCTGCTTTCAACACAATAACTGACTATTCAGTTGCTGCCTAATATATTCCACCACTTGTCAGGTACCACAGTGACAAGATAATCAATCAGTGGTTGGTTTAAATGTTATGGCTGATTGGTGTGGGATCGCTTAAATTTGCTGTAAAAGAGATTACATTTACATACAAGATATTGCCCACAAAACTAGTATGACCAGTGTATTTCTCAGTTTTATTTATGAATATTAGCATAGCTTCCCTGAATATTAAATAAATGGAATAGACATTTGATTTACAGCTAGCTTTATAGGAGAGAGGCAAGTTAAAGCGTTGTTCTGGCTTTAATCAAGTATAAATACCGTCTGATTAGTGTAGTACAAATGTTAGTATTCTGTATTGATTTTTCCAACAAAGTCCCCTGAATGTGGGCCCAGACAGGTTGTTTGCAAATGAAGATGATTTTTTTTTTTTATAAAGAATGCTAATTGTAAAGTATATAAATTTGTTTATATACATCTTCAAATGAGTAGCTGTCAATTAAGTAAAATAAAATGACCAAAACCTTTTTACGGTCACATTGTTAGTTCAGTAAAGCAGTTGTAGTATTCTGACTTCTCAAAAATGATTTGCATTGTCAAACACTGCAGCAACTTCACTTCCAGACGTTTTGTTTTTTGAGTCATTAGTCATACTATACCAGTCATTTGTTAAGCTCATACTGTATAATTCGAGAACTGTAAGCAACTGCCAGAATGGTTCTATCAGTGTATTACTGTTTAATGTTCTCATCAAGTTCTTTATTATTGGTGTTATCGTTTTTGTTACCATTTCAAATGTGCATAGGTTTCACAAGTTGTTGAGTCCAATGTTCCAGTAGGCCAAAATTACACTGGCCTATATAAAGATTTGTTCAGTTTATTCTTTCAACAAATTGTCAATTAAAAAAAAAAAACTGTACGTAGCCCAACTGTTGCTTTTTAGTTGCTTTCTAATTGCTTTGCTTTGAGGTTGCATTAAGGAAAGTTTCAAAGTCAGAGCAGAGGACTAACGTTGTGATTTATCTGTTACAGTGACATTATCTCTGTAATTCTAAAAGAGAGAGCAAAGGGTATACAGCTATTCCTCATTATGAAGAGGCTCAAGTGTTGGTTTGATCCCATGTTATTGTGTCTGTGGCCTAAAAATAATGCTCTCATAGTGTGTGAAACCTCAATAGAAAGCTGTACAATGGAACTCGAGCATGTTTACATATCAAAGCCCCAGTCAGTATGTTCTGGCCATTTTGGTGTACACATATCTCATAGCAGACTGGCAGAAACTGATGTGATGTTCTTTTTCTTTTTTTTTTTGCACACTAGTCCTGTATTATTTAGCTGTAAAACAATACATCCTAACTGGGGCTTTAACAGACTCCAGATGACTTTAGCCAGTTGTCCACTTGCCGAAATCTCTTTATATCAATGAGATGTGTACATTTATTATAAAGTATACCATGTATTCATCATTAATAGTGCAAATTACAAGCTTTAGCTAGTGTACTTGTTTTTTTTGTTTTTTTGTTTTTTTAATCTGTATTTCCAGTTATCGATGATTATCTCTGTAAGTACTGATTGTTTTTAATATCCATTCTTTTTATCATTTATTTGTACCTTGAATATTCACCTAGATGGTTGTATTTCTTCCCCCCCACCCCCCATGTTGGCGTTTTCAGTATTCAGTCTGTTAAGCCTTTTTTATGTTTCCGCATGGACTTCTGACAGTAATTGTTATTAACTGTTAACAAATATATGACATTGTTATATATGTCTGGAAATTATTACATTTCATTTGTCTTGCATTGTGGTCTCCAAGATTTAATTCAGTATGCACAGACAATACAGCAAGATTTAATTTAGAAAATATCAATGTCAAGAACACTTTGTATCTATCTTGTTTAATAAACTCAGACTGTTATATATGTGTTCACATAACTTCTTAAAGTTTTGCTAGACTGGTAATTCAGGTAGGGAAGGGGTCTTCTTTAAAGCATTCAAAAAGAAAATTAGGTTCACCTTGTATTTAAAAATACCAAAGACGTATTGGTAATATGTTCCTTTCATTTAACTGACATTAATGCAGTATGCATGAACAAACCATGTATTTCAGCATTAATAAACCAAACGCATCATTATCAAAGTAACACTGAACACACTGATCACTTGTAAACCAAAACCTTACTAAACTGGCAAAACTGAAGCTGAAAAGCAAGATCTAATATTTACACCTGAAGCTAGGTCATTAACACTTTCCAAAACGTGCTGTAATGTGTTCCAATTTCTGTGAGCTTATTTTTAATAATGAATTGAATAAACAATAATCCCTGTAGGTGTATTATTAAATAACATTTAAACGATAATCAATTAATGTGTGTTATCTTTATTACTATCCTAATATTAATTATGATTTATCACTTATTTATATGTGGAAGTTTGTGGTTCGTTAATGGTTTACTACCACAGTATACAATGCAAGTTAAGTAACCCCTACAATAATAATGATGATGATAATAAGAAGAATTATCATTATCATTATTATTATTATTATTATTATTATTAAAGAAAACTATTAAATAACAGAAGGCAATGTTTAGTTTATCCTTTGAAACTTGGTCAGAATACTTCTCTTTTTCAATTTCAAGCATAATTCCTAAGAAATATGGTGCCTCTAAGAAAGGGGTAAATAAAAGGATTGCGCCTGATTAAAACACTAAAGCAGTACCAGTTTCTGCACTCCACATTCAATCCAGTGGTGCATGATAAAGAGTAAGGCTGGGAGTATTTGCATGTGAAGCATAAGTATCCATAATGCATGTTCTTTTCCCTGACCGTCAAATAAAGGTGACATTTGTATTTGCAAAATTAATTTTGGGAGGAGCAAAAAAAAAAAAAGTAGGTTTTGGTTTTTTTTTGGTATGATCTGTTCATGTCTACATTGCTTGAATTGATGGTTTATAACATTTGTTTAAAGTTTATGCAAAACTTAATATGCTTCTGAAAAAAAACAAAAACAAAGACCTGTACAACAAGGAAAAAAGGAATTACTTTTTAATAAGAAAATACACATTTGTATGCGCAGTTGTTCAACAGTGGAATATAATAAATGCCATGAGCATCAAAACATGCAGGATAGTATTTTTTTCTGCAGTTGATTATCATGTAGGAAATAATAATACATCACACAATTAAAAAAATAAAAATACCGACGTACCTCATTCTGAACATACCAAACAACACTGTAAGGCTCTTTGTATAGGCTAAAACTGTAGATCATTACATACAATAAACAACATGTTTCTACTTACTTTAGTGCAATACTTCAGCCACAGGCACAAGGTTTTGAAGTAATTATTAAAAAGTACCGTGTTGACGAATACACTAGTCTGTTTAGTTTTTAGTACCATCAGTTCTAAAGTGTATTAAATAAAAGTAAAATCCGACTTTAAATACATGGCATGAATTTGCAGGTGTTGTGGTCATGTTCATGAACCATGACCAATGCGTATAACATATTTGGTCTAAGAAATATTGGAACATGAGAGCAACTTAAATACAAGGAGTGTCAACTTAATAGCAGCCATGATCAGATGGCAGGTTACAGGAGAATATGAAAACTATTATTAGATATACCGCTTTAGAGTAAATCCTGATGTCTAAACTTACTTTTTTTTTTTTTTAAACATACATACGTGCACACACAGAATCAAAAAGTAAAGGCAATTATAAAATTACACACTAACCCAGACAGCAAAGGACAAAGCATGGAGTGGAGACACCCATCTTCTCCAGCGAGGGAGAAATTCAATAGTCAAAGCCCAAGAATATCATGTTAACATTCTTTTAGGGCATGAAGGAGCCTATTCTGGTGCATTTTCAGGCGTATGGAAAAAGAAGAGGCATGCTGTCCAAAACAGTCTTGCTGCACCATGACAATGCATTTACTCGTACAACAGCAACGTTAATAGAGACAGTGCAACTGCTTGGGTTTAAACATCTTCCACATCCTCGTTCCAGCCCACATCTGGCGCCAAGTAATCATCACATCTTCGGTCTACTGAAGGAGGTGCTGCATGATTACAGATTCACCTCTGATGATGAAGTAAAGAAGTGGTGCTCACAAATTTTCTTCTCTGCGGGAGTACAGATGCTAGACAATACAAAAAAATGCCTTGTCTTGCATGGAGACTATGTGGAAAAGTGATATGTTCAGTTTCTCACAGTTACTTCTACTAAAGCTGTTAAATGTATTTTGCCATTCCTTTTTGTTTCTCCCTCATATTTTACACAAACACACACACACACACACACACACACACACACACACACACACACACACACACACACACACACACACACAC
>JAQLOM010000015.1:9220280-9237981 GCA_030068315.1 Chrysichthys thysi
GAGAGAGAGAGAGAGAGAGAGAGAGAGAGAGAGAGAGAGAGAGAGAGAGAATGGAAATGGCCATTACACAAAGAAGAGATGGCAGCTTTACATCAGACACAGCATGCTTGATTGAACTGAATTATGGGTACAATGGGATTTCAGAAATCTAAAATATTTACTACACGACTTTAAATACTACACTGTATTCCACCTGTAATTATGAAACCAAAGACTGCATTTCCAAGAGCATATCTCTTAAAATAGATTGCAAAACATTTTACTGAAGACAAATGGTCATTTTCCTAACAGACCAATGAACGAGCATACAGGGAACCATTCTCCCACCATTCATTAGCTCTGGTTCTTGACTGGAGCACATGTCCTGGAGGTAGGTTTTACTCAGACAGTAGTCTCTAAGACTCTGAGTGTGGGAGAGACACTGCACAATGGCATTCAGGAAACACTGCCAGATAAAAAGAGGGCAAGAATGAAAACACTCCCATAATAAGGATGAATACTGCAAAATGAAAGCACTACCAAACATGTTGTGTCCTAGAACATACTGTGTTCCCGGCATTATGGAGTCCAACTTGTCCACTGCCCAGTGTTAGCTCTCTCTGTAGGATCAAACTTAAGGTTAAAACAGCTCACATAATCAGTTGCGTAGCTATAGACTAACAAATGCAAATGCTAAAGTCGTTTCATTGTACTTCATTATGAACCTGCTCAGTATATCCTGCCAGGCTAAACCTCTCCAGGGAGTGTACTGTTTCCATTTATACATCTCTAATCCTATTATCATGTACAGGGAATACATGCTCATGGAGGTTACAGGGGTTAAATACAAAGGCATCTATCTAGTTCAGGCAGTTAGGAGTAGGCTGCACCTCTGTGTGCCTTACACACTTTTTGTTATAAGACAATAATGATAAGCTTAATCAGAACATGCAATACTCCAGTTAGACCTACTCTATAGACCAGGGATTCAGTAGAGAGTGCAGGGAGTTTTAACCCACCAAATAAACCTGTCAGTTAGGAATAACACATGATCAGGCACGCTGTTACTGCACTTCCCAGAAGTTGATTATTTTGTGCTAACAGTATGGAAAATGACAATCTGGGTTTATTATTATTAATTTTTTAAACCTGAAATTGATAGCTTTTGAGCGGTCTAAAACAAAGAAGGAAATGTGCAACATTTTGACCATTCAATATTTAAGATGAGGCATAATTTCTATCACACGAAGCAAATTTGTGATATTGACCATCTTTGTGCAAAAGGTCCACTTTTCATTGAGTCTCATCCTTTCTACTGAAGCACATGTTCAGGCCACACACAATGGATCTAAAATGGATCGTTAAGTTTTACACAAACACGTGGGGCGTAGCAAATGCTAAGAATATTTGAAATTCATGTAACTATTTTGCAGATCCTGCATTTCACTCAAATTGTTGCTGATAGTTTCACTTATAATGAAAGCATTTGTGTTAAATTGAAAAAGAAAGACAATTTTCACCAGCGGTCTCAGCCTTGTGGACCCCCCTGTATGTTATAGGATACTAGCTGATTACCCAGTGCAAGGGAAAAAAATAAACTGCAGTATTAATAAAATATGTTTGTTAATCAATTACCAATTTTATTTTTCAACAAATAGCGGTCGTCACGTCATTTCCGTTTCAAACGCGAAAAGAATTTTATATATTCAGATCAAAGCTTTCTTAAATAATTACTTACCAAATAGGTGTTTACGTCTTTTCAATATCAGTAAAATAACTCGCACACAAATAAGAACAATTCGTAAAGACGATATAAAAATGACATCTACAAACGAAGTGATTAGTTAAAATGTAAGCGCTAGTGACGCTGTTTCCGCTCATACGCACGTATAATATGTTCTGTGGTCGTACGGCGTTTCCGTTTCAAACGTGAAAAGAATTTTATTTATATAGAAGATTGATAGATAGATCGATAGTTAGACAGATAAAGTCAGGCATTCCCTCACCAGGCTCATTTTTCTCTCTCTTGAAGATAATAAAGTGGGGGGGAACGGCAGTTATTTATAGTCTATATATATAGACTCTGGTGTACAACTTACTGACTGTTACACAAACACCTTCCACAAAGGTTAAGTGCCACCATAACAATGATTAGACATTTTTTTCTGTCTTAATTAACACATTTTAAAAATCTGTTTATTATGTATAGATTATGTGGAATGATCGGTTATTATAAAAAAACAAAACCCACCAAACTACTCAACATCTCACCTCTTTGTCAGCCACCAGCAATAAGCCCATGAGGGAGGTGTAGAGCACCGACTGTGAGATGTCTATGTTTTCATTTTGGCTCACCAGAGAGCGACACAGGGCCTGGCATGAGGTCTCCATCTGAGCTCTTGGCATTGAGCCGCTACACTCTGTACTCACGTCATTCAATGTACGAAGGACAAATCTGAGAATGTGATCAGCAGTAGATCGTTAGTCTGTAGTATTTAAAATCAAAAGATTCGCATAAACGCCCCACTGATTTAAAAAACATTATATAACAGGAACAAACTGCATTACACCATCAAAGGCTGCATGCGATTTTTGTGTTTGTTTCTTTTTACCATGCAACACACACCAATTAGGCTAGACTACTATTTAGTTCCATAGCTCTTCCTATCTTGTTGAACAGCTCATTACATAACCTCAAATTAACTGTTAACTACTTAAACGGTCAAAAAAAGTATAAATCATATACTTACACAGGGAATACTTCTAAAAGAGGTTCCCCAACGCTGGATGAAATAAAATTTTCAAAGGTATTACACCCATACGGTGGTCATCGTTACCTGGGTTTGGTAAATCTATGGGCGACGCTCCACTCTCACTATTGGTGCTGATCACCAGCCACCATTCAGACCAGTGAACCTTTAATCACCACTAATCTCTCATGTCTCTCGGTAGGAGTGTCTATATTTAACCAATCTCCTTTTAGGAGCTTGGAGACTTTAAACCCACAGTTGACTTAGGTCTATGGTAATAACTAAGTGCAAAAGTTTGCATCCCCATGATATCTGGTCTCATCTTCAAATGTGATGTGAAGAAGTGCTGAACGTCGGAGACCGAACAGGAAGAATAACAAGCAAATAAACCCGAGCATTCAAAAATAAATACTGATATGAAACAGATTTCAAAACGTATTTATGGAGGTTATGATGGTTCGATAGTTTAAGATTTGGGCATACAGATCAAAAACGTAACATACTTCATAAGTAATATTTTTAGCATAGACTATTTGACTTTTTGTAATTACAGACGAACCCTTCTGGAAGCTAACACTAAATGCTCCGCATTAAAAAAAAAATTTGTTTTAATAGCATGCAGACTTTAAACTATATGTACACTGCAATGAAATTTACAATCAACAAAAGTAATACGCTAACTGTATTACGGATTTTAACCTTGCTGTTGCACTTCAAGCCAATAGACAACTGAGTAACACTTTATTCATGACAGACGACATAAAACACATGGCACAAATAACATTTTTATTCACTGGATAAAAACTGTACGTGAATAGCGCCATCTCTGCCACTGCCATATCTGGAATTCGACTTCACATGAAAAGTGTCAGTTTAACAGTGGGACCAAAAAAACCAAACAAGTTTACAATAAAAATATATATCTTTAACATTTTCTGCAGTAGTAGTCACATTCAACTTCAGATGCCATCACATTGCTCACAAGCAGTAACTAAATGCATAATGCACTGCATATCATGCTCACACTATTCAAATGACTGTTTGTGAGCCTTAATAATAAGTCTAAAAACTACATAGAAAACAGGAATGAGCTCACGGGCTTATTGCCTAACAGACACTTCGTCACTCAATCAGAAAGTGTGTGTGAGCAAACCTCTTTACACATTCTTCAGTCTAAATAACTGCATACCCTCAGACACACGGTTCGGGTCACAGGAAGCATGATACACAGTTTTGTGCTTTTGTGCCCATTCATATAAATACCTTTTACTTTGTTAACAAGAAAGTTTGTAAACTTTAACAGTTCCTTGCATGGACGGTGTGTGACTGTATGGACTGGGAACATTAGCTTTGTCCTTGGAAAGTGATGTCACCTCTGACCTATGTGTCTGTCATCTCCACATCAGAATTAAGGCTCAGTTCAGCGATGTGGTCGAGCGGGGGCTCAGGACTTAGCTGGGCCTTGGGTTGGCTGTTCTGAGCATCTCTGTCTCGTGACTGGATGATGGCTTGGCGCAGGCAAGAAATCCACTGCTGCTTGTTGAAGGAGTCGTTGGCCTGCAGGCTGTGCGACTGAGCCTTCGCGCGCCCCCTGCTGCTCACACGGAAGCAGTTCTTCACTGAGGGGTGACGGTGAGAGAGAAAGACAATATTACTGAGGAAAAGTGTCAAGCGAGTCCTTTAAACTTTAAATGCATAGGTAAAAAATGGCTGTTTATATCCTACGCTCATATGCAAATACAAGTTATATACCAGAAATGTATAAAAGTTCAGTTTTATTGCACAATAACAGTGGATGTGACGTATATAAAACCATGTAAGGAATAAAAAAAAACACAACGAAGCTGATTATTTCCCAATAACAGCACATGCCAACGTATTTACTACTTCTTACACCATAGCAATCTGGCAAGACTAACAATTTTTTTTTTCTTTATTAAAAATGATCAATCATGCATTTTGGCCTTTTACAGTCACATTTAATGCTGCGACATTCGGTTAGATCATAGCAGCTCTGAATAGTCATTTCTTCCCCAGTCTCTATTTTTCTCTCTTGAAGTTGATACAAAAAACCCCAGCAGTTTGTCGTGCCACCGAGAAACCACAAAACACCCAGCAGTGAAGATGGAAAACATCTGACTGCTACAAAGTACTGACAGTGGAGAGTCCTTCACAAGGCAACTTCTCTTCACAAAAAGCTTCAGATTATAAACAATGGTTCACGATTGTTAAGATCTGCTTGTTTGCCACATCCACGAGAACTTCTGAGGCATGCTGGTATAGAAATCAATCAACACCCTCTGTGCAATTCGAGTTCAAAATTCAAAAGTGCTGAGGTGTAAAAACTAGCGCAGCATGATCGCCACCATCTTGTCAAAAAAACACTCTGAACAAGTTTTATTATATGTTGAGAACCTCTCTGTGTAAGAGCATAATATAAAATCCTTCACCTGTAAAAGCAGATGTCGCAACGTCGCATCACTTGCACACCATTTCGGCATCATTACTGTATTTGTGATTCCTACTACAGCTATTTATTTATATGGCCGCTTCCTGAGATTCTTGCATTATGTAAAGAAACATATGTTTTACCTTTGTCATTGCCAGTGAAGGCACCACGGAAGGATCCAGAACTGCTGGCCTCTCCATCAGGTAGGTCCTCCAGTAGGATTTGGGCAGCAGGAAGGGGTTGACGGTACACCTGGAACTGCACCAGGCCTTCCTTGTCCTGCACCACTGGGCGAGTTAAAACCAGTACCAGCTCGAACAAGAACACGTGCAGCTTCTGCAGAGGACAGGTGGTGGTGGTAAAAGGTAAGGGGGGGTAGTATTCGAAGCATCAGTACTATATGACAAAAAGGGATAATGACTGAATGAACCAAAGTGATGAGTAACAAAGTATGAGACGACTGTATTCACCTGTCCTTTGGTGCTCTTGAGTTCGCCATGACAGTAGAGAAAGCGTGAGGCATGAATCTCTGGAACTCTCTGACCCTCCTCTGGGTAGCACAGGCCTCGTTTGTAAAACTGGCACTCGGCCTCACCGGTCTTCTGGTTCACCTCAGTAATGATCCTCTGGATTAGCTCCATCTGTAAACGTAGACAAAGGGAGAACGTTTACATTGTGCATGCAGAAAAGGAGCCACTTTGGGCAAGAGGCAAAATTAAGTGACTTAATAGACACCCTAAACAGAAAACAATTGCATTAGGAGTGTGACACTGTCAGTATCTGTATGTATAGTTATTTAGTGCTCCAAATATCCACGTCTGTATTTGTATTTAAACCCAAATTGGGCGTGGCCTAAAACCACACTGCCATCATGCCCTAGAAAACAGGTTTTTGTGGCTCAGACAGTTTCTCAACCTTGGCTACATCACTTGTGTTTATGATTCTTTTCAACTAGAGCTGTGCGCTGAACTGTTTTTTTTAAATCCCTCTCTTGCCCATTGATAGTTGTTTTGTGGCTGCTTACAATATTTCCGAATGAATTTAGCTAGTTCTCAAAATAGTAGGCTAATTCAAACCAAAATAACTCCGACTAGGAATGAATCAATGATAGGCACCATTTAAACCCGAAAATCACCATGGGTTTTCTTAATTTAATATATTGATTATTCACAAAGAATGATTAATGTATGGAAATATGTTTAAAAACTCTCAAATAAAAAACAGTGATTCCCAGTGACAAGGTCAGGGACCACCTGAAAAATGCCTTCGCAGATCACCAGGGGGCCACAGACCACCGGTTGAAAACCCCTACATTAGTGCACCTCTTATTTGCATCTCCATTCGTCCCTCTTTATCCCAAATCTTTTGTTCCGATTCCCTAGTATTACCAAGTAGATTTGTTCGGGGAAGAACTCACAGCCTGAGGCAGCGTGTCCTCATCAGGGTGATCAAGCGGCGTACTCTTCTGGATCTCCTTCAGGAGCAGGGGGTACTTCACCAGGCGACTGCGTGGCAGATCCAGGAAGTTCCACAAGTCCAGTTTCCTGCTGAAGGATGACTCCTGGCACAAGCGGAGGAACTCCTCTACACGCCGTACCTGCTTCTTCTGGTCTAGTAGGGCTTTGGCACCCACTTGGTTACAGCAGTAAGTGACATAGGCATCCAGGCAAGGGAACTAAAAAGGGAGGTACAGCGTGGTCAGAGCTGCCTGCAAAAATCCCCAAAATGGTTCTTGCAACCTGTAAATGTATCCATCACTTTTTTCATGCAAGGTCTGTTCCTTTATATAAAAGTATGACTTTCCATTTTCTCACTAATTCTTACCCAGTGCAGCAGGGTTGGGCCAACCTCCCCCACTGTCTTCTCCGAGCCTCGCAGCTTTTCCAGCCGAGCCAAAAAATCTGCACGCACAAAAGTGCAATGGTTTATACACCCTTCGGGTGAAATAAAGGCCAAGAAATACAATTTCTAAAAATGAGTTATGAAATTTCACAGATACTCCATCATCAGTAACTAAAAAAAAAAGGTGGTGAATCAGTGAATGGTCAGATATTAATAGTGGGGGGGGAAATGAACATTAGATAAAATCAAATATTTGTGATTTTCATTATTAATAAGATATTCATGGAATAAAACATGATAGGATGTGCCGTTACTGGAAAATCATCAACAACTTGTGGTGTGATGCTACCCGGAAGTCGGTTATTTTCCAAAAACAGCATGCCCTGTAATATTCTACTCCTCTTACATCACAGCAATTTGCCATCTGCAATTTTTTCTTAATAAAAAAATTATGACATAATTAGTTATACAAACTACTAAGATGAAAACATGTCACATCACCATCTAAATGAATATTTGCATATTTTTAATCCGTTTATGTGCATTTATATGCACACTGGGACTAATAGGACAAGCACATTTAGTATTTTTAAAAAGTGATCAAGCTCTTCTGTCCAATTAGAAACAAGCATTTAACATATATGTGGTACAACTTGTGCTTTGTATGCCAATCCGTTGCCTTTATAACTGCCACCAGTTTCTGCTGTATTTGCTAAACAGAATATGATTCCTGATAAAACTTTGCTTATTTCATGAACATTTATATTCTAACTTTTCCAGATACTACACACAGCCTCCTTCAAATCAGGTAGATGTGTGTGTAGATCACGAACATTTGTACTGATTCTGATAGCCATGGATAATCTGCCAAAGAAAGGTACGTTTCACTTTTTTTTTGTTTCGCCACTTAGGGGAGTTGCACATTTCTTGGTGTTATCTGGAGCACAGGTGTCACCTGTGTACCAACACACCTTCATGCAGAGGAATCAAAGAGTCGAGAGTCCCAAATATCTGACCCAGTTCACTTTCTGTCATGATGTCCAGTTTCAGCATTGGCTCATAATAAACCTGGAACCACAGAGGAGGACAAAGTATCATCCAACAGAGCACAAGCAGGACAATGCATGCAATTGCGACACACAAAAATGTGTTTAACCAACCTTTTTGACCAGATTGAGGTCTTCTATCAACTGTCTCTCTCCTTGTGTCATTTCATATATCACCTGTGGGACACAAAATAAAAATGCATTAGCTAGGCCATGGGACACAGTCAAAGTTCCAAAGTGCATGCTTAAAAATGCTAAATACTGCAAATTTACTAAAAAGTACAAGAAGCCAATTGCATGCATAGAGTAAAACAAGTAAGTTGAGTCTCTGTTTCAATATCACTTCATATTCCTGATTCTGGTATATACACATACCCTTCCTATTCACTTTAATAGGAACACCTGTACACATGTTCATCTATGCAGCTATCAAATCAGCCAATCATGTGGCAGTAGCGCAGTGCATAAAATCATACAAATACAGGTTAAGAGCTACAGATAATGTTCATATCAAATATAAGAATGAAGGCAAAGTGTGATCTCTGTGACTTTAACCATGAAATGTTTGGTGGTACCAGATGGGCTGGTTTGAGTATTTCAGAATCTGCTGATCTCCTGGGATTTTCACTCATAGCAGTCTCTAGCGTTTACCCAGAACAGCGTGGAAAAACAAAAAGACATCTTGTGAGCAGAAGGTCTGCAGGCTGAAACACCTTGTTGATGAGAGAGATCAGAGGAGAATGAGCAGACTGGTTTGTCCTGACAGGAAGTCTATAGTAACCCGAATAGTCACATGGAGAACAGAAAAGGATCTCCGACATCTTGAGATGGATCAGCAGAAGGTCACATCCCTTTCCACTCCTGTCAACCAAGAACAAGAATCTGAGGCGATCCTGGACACGGACTGAAGGAAAGTGGAGAGTGGAAGATTAGCGGAGGGGAAAAATCTATTTGACTTTTTCTATTCTTCTACTGTCCAGTTTCAGTGACCCTGTGCCCATGATAGTCTCAGATTGCTGTTCTTGGCAGACAGGAGTGGAACCCAAATGGTCCTCTGCTGTTGTAGCCCATCCACCTCAAGGTTTGATGTTTTGTGCATGCCGAGATGCTTTTCTGCTCACCTCTGTTGTAAAGAGTAATTATATGAGTTCCTATTTCATTGCTACTATATCCTTCCCGGGACCTTGAACAAATTCGGTTATTTTCCTCTACCCATTCTCATCAACAAGGTGTTTCCATGCTGAGAAATATTGCTCACTCAATGCTTCTGGTTTTTCACCCCATTCTGAGTAACCTCTAGAGACTGGTGTGTGTGTGTGAAATTCACAGGGGATCAGCAGTTTCTAAAATACTCAAACCAGCCCATCTGGTACCGATTTCAAAATTTCATGGTTAAAGTCACAAAGATCACACTGTTTCTTCATCCGGGGGTTTGATGTGAACATTACCTGAAGCTGTGGTTTTGCTGATTAGATAACTGCATCAGTGTGAAGGTACACAGTTGTTCCTATTAAAGCAGACAGCATGTGTATATATTCCAGAATTAGGAAAATGAAGTGATGTGGAAACAGTGACTAAGCTCGGCAGCTGTCGATTTTCGGGAACATCAAATTCAACTCATGAGTCAGGTTTAGTAGGTGTGCTAAAGAAAGAAACCTGGTCCATACATTTGAACTCAGACAACCAGTAATAATACTGTTATACAACTAGAACAATAATACAGTGCTACTGTTGCCGAACTATTTAAAGTGTAACCGTTGCATAATACAGCTTTGGGCAGCAGTGTTAAAGGACATTTCAAAAGTGTGACTGTTCACACAAGACAGTGACAAGTGCCGCATGCGCTGAGGTGGAGCTGCTGTCTGACAGAATGTGAAAAAGAGAACATGGCCTCTGAGCCAGCTCAGTTACTTCCTGTTTCATAACACACATCCCTCAGTGCCACAGCTTTAATACAGGCCTAACAGCTCAGCAGCCCTTCATCGATTTGGCAATGTGTAGAAACATGTGTTAAGGGAGAACAGTTTTACTTGTTTACAGATAGCAACAGGAACTTTATCTGACCTCCAGTTGGGAAATAAGCACTTAGCAATTAGCTTTTTCCACCAAAACAAATCAATCGTTAGTCCTTAACTAGTGGTGTATTGTACACCACTAGCTAATATAAAAGCATTGACGACTAGGGCAGTACTGAACCCAATCCAGATATCGACCCTGGTTACATTCTACATCCTGCTCATCCCCTGACAGCTGTCCTGTCATACCTCCTGTCTCTTAATCTCTTTGGCACTAAGATCCTGGCTCAGGCTGTCCACAGTGTCACTCCACAGCTGGCTGTTGCGTCTCCGCGGGAAAGAAGAAGCCTTCTGACGAGTCCGAATCGGCATCGGTGGCATCGGGCGCGCTTCTGTACGGAAGCTGATGGACCGCTGGTGGTAAAGACAAAAATTTATCCAATCTGTGTAAGAACTGTAGAGAGACTAATAAACAACTGAATTCTATAGAGTTACATATTACATAGTAGTTCAGGAGTTATATTGAATACAAGGTCAGTAGTGGGGTTTTGTTTTGTTTTTTTTGCTCAGAATAATGCAATCCAAAAGATAGTTTTGCAGGATTTACACACATTTATCCATCAGCACAAAATAAAAATGGTTACATCGCATGTATAATGGTATTAGCAGTGAAAGGAAAGAGGGGAACATATCTGAATGTGTTATAAAATGTTCTGTAATGTCTCGTATGCCCAAGGTTCGTCTTTATAACTGCCAAACTCTCCGCTTTCTTCTGATCAACGTTTGGACCACTGAAAGATCGTGTCTAAGCTTCCATTTCTGTTGATTTTATAGTCTTGCATGATATACCCACAATTTAGTTTCAATGCTGTGCAAACTTTGATAAAGATTAACTGTAAAATAGAAATAGATTTTATTTTGATTTCTTGAAAGCGTAACCAAGTCCAAGAAACATACTTTTTTTTATATCTAAGAATACTGCAAGTTATCCAAGCATACCTGGATGGACTGTCCCAACCGTTTCAGTGCAGGGGTCTTCACAGGCGCTATAATACCTGTAACTCCACTACTTCTGTCCACTGGTTTGACCCTTTTATTACAAGGTCCCTACCATTCAAGCAACAAGACAAATTCAAAATGAGTATTCCAGAGCTGAGGTTCTGTCCAATCTTTACAATTATTTACACATATTCTATGCTATATAGGCCAACTGTACCTCAGAGTCCTGTGGGGGCTCAGTGGGAAAGTCATCGTCTTCCTGAAAGAGTTAAAAATAAATAAAAAATAAATACACCTGGTTCAAAAGGGTCAAAACACAATTTGAGCATGTGCAACGGGTAAAGAATAATCAGGGTGAAATTTACCACAATGCTATGACTCTCAAAGATGATCGCAATCTTTTTTTACATACATGGTATTTACTGAAATTAAACATCCACCACCGCTCACTGTGAACAGTGCAGATGCTTGGGTATAATTACAAAGAAGAAAACATGAGGTTGTGTGATGGTGCTTGTGTGGTAAAGAAGACGGCGAGAGCATGTAAAGCTGCAAGAGATAAGAGAAACGTAGCAGAGAGCTGAGCTGTGAACATGGAGAGGCCTCTTTCCGGTATGACACAGGAAGCCAAACTGTAAAGTAACATTTTCATACCAACAAATGAGTGGCAGCACTTTTAATTCATGGCTGCTTTACTCTCAAAAAATGACATTTGGCATTTTAACGCGTCTTTGAGGATTTGATGTTAGGGTACTTAGTATATGTTATGGGGAAAAAAAAACCACAGTGCTGAGAATCACACAGTCACCTGGTCCCAGAAGCAAGGTCTGTGGCCTAAACTTCCGTTGCAAAGCAGAAAACGAGAGAAAAACGAAGAGAACTTGTAACTGACGGAAACTGAGAGAGTCTACTACTACTACGTCCATCTGAGGAGGACTTGAAATCAAAATGGACTAAAAAGAAATACAGGGTCAGACCCATGTACTAAAAGTGCAGATACAAAAACGTAAGCTGCAATACATTTGCAATGTACTTCACACTGTAGCAGTTATATTTATGTT
Organism: Chrysichthys thysi; assembly: GCA_030068315.1. NCBI lineage: Eukaryota > Metazoa > Chordata > Actinopteri > Siluriformes > Claroteidae > Chrysichthys > Chrysichthys thysi. Next base: position 9,232,422 of record JAQLOM010000015.1, read on the forward strand.
AGACCAAGTCTTTTAATTTCAGCAGATATACTGAAACTCTATGCTATTAAAAAAAAAAAAAACTCACATAGTCTTCTGAGGCTCGGGCTGAAAATTCAGCATCACTGCTTTGGTCCTGTTTCCTTTTTTTCTGCTCAGAAAGTAACAGACAACATATTGATTTGCCTCTAAGGCACATAGATAGGCCTAACCTCCAAGTAAGGTAAGGTTGGTGTAACAGAAAAGCAACTTACCCCTGCTAAATCAGAAAGGTTGGCACATGTCAGGAGTCTGTCTCTTGATACGGGAGACCTTCAAATATTGCCAAAGAATTTTTACATTAGATATTACATGACTAAACAAATGAGTTCTTCCAAAAAAAAAAACCAAAACACATTAAGCAGTCATTATGATGAAAGCCTGCTTATATATTAGAGATCCTTGAGCTACACAAAAAACAAAAAGCATGAATTAGGAAGCTAGAAACTAATCATGATTATAATCAGCATAAATCTATGCAAGCTGAAACCAACCTTATGTATAACTTATTTGAAATAGAACATACATGCCCACAAAAACATGGCTTTAAAAATAAAGCTTTACCAGGAAGGTGACAAGTTGGTCTCCGTCTCGTCGAGCTCCATCTTCGCCTCTTTCATAACATCTTTAGGTATTAACACTCCAACAAATCCAAATGCGATCAAAACGCTAGTTCTGCAGTCTTCTTGGTCTGTCTGATACCTGTCCCACCTCTTCGGGGAAAGTAAGAGAGCAGAAATTTTTTTTGTATGTTCTACTAACGCTACACCACCTCTCTTCCTCTTACATGTCTGAAACCCACATCCTGCATATAAAGAAGTTCTTGCTTCCTGTTAGCACACAACAGATTTAGACCTTGGCCATAGAGCTGCCTTTCCACATTTACAAATGATGTGTAGTAAACATATTAGGAAGTTAAATATAGCAATTCATATTGTAGAAAAGAGGCAAAAAAATTTTTTACTAGTGTAGATTTATTTTGGTTTGGTTTTTTTGTGCACATGATAGTACATGAAAACGACATCAGTGAGTCTTATTTACTTTGAAGCTTACTTTTTTTTTTTTTTTTAGGTGGCTTTCTGCTGCTTTCGTGGTACAGTGAAAAGTTTTCCCCCTAACCTGTCTGTTTTCTGCTCAAAAATCTAAATGGACTCTGGTACAAGCTAAAACAGGAAGCAGTGCAGCTCAATAGTTACATGTTGAATTTGCACACTTAGCCAACATATTCAGTTCAATGGCTGAACCTGGATACGGTTCAAATATTTTCACACTTCTTTTCCCATTCTGTTGCCATATTGACCAAACAGACTGACCTAAGGAAGAACAATTGCACTCGATTTTTTGATGTCACTGTACACCCACTTTGACCTTTGTTTTTTCCACCCACTGCAGTGAAGAATAAATGAGGCCAAGACAAAACATGTTTTACAACTTTATTCACTATCAGAATCAGACTAAGTGCTTCCATTACAGAATAAAATCACGTTTTACTGTAATGTTTTCTGGAGGTTAACAAAGTAGAAAGAATAGAGTTTGTCCTACAAGGTGTGCGCCATGACAACCCCCACCCCAAAAAATAATAAGATCCTCAACTTATGTGCAGGTTCCATATCCCTGACCCAAAGAAAAGCCAGAGAAGCAAATAAGGACACACCAACTGGACCCATGGAGGAGAAAGGGGTCAGAGTGAGGGGACCAACATGCCTTGAAACATTAACCAGAATTAGCACCCGGTCAAGTAACACCACCCATACCTTCCCTTATCAGCTTGTGTTTAAGGTGATAGTACATAAAGTTCACGTCAAGGCTATGAAGTGCATCAAATGATGGCAGCAAATGAGGGGGGAAAAGAAAAAAAAAAAAAAAAAAAAATTAAAGCACTGAACGCATTTAAAGTCATCACTTTCTCTTCGCATTTCTATTTGGCATCATTCAATTGTATACCATATGCATGAAAGTGTTTAAAAACAAAGCCAGATGTTGGCCATCGTGGAGGAAAAGGGTGAGAAGAGTGGAGCGGGGCAAACAAACAAAACACCTGTTAAAACAGAGCCATCACCTTTTTACATTGGGAGTGCACCGAAGAGCATATTTATCTGCTCGAATGCTGAAGCTTTACCAGTTTTAAAATTACAGTTACAGTCAAAGCACTCATTCGCAAAAGGTGCACATTCACGACCCCACCTCCCCAAAAAATTCCCACTTATCCACATCGACAGGCTGAGGAAACATTTTAAAAAGCAGGGGTATGACCCCTGGGTTCAAGCTAGGGTTTAAAGACACTGAATTGTGAAGTCAATAACTACTCCGTATTTGTGAAAATGTTTTAATTTTTAAACTTAGGGCCCCATCCAAATTTTAGTTTTGTTTTTTTTTAATCCACCTCCCGAATTCACTTGCACCCCCCCCCCCCCTCCACCTTGGACGTCCTCTCAGCGGATGGTGTATCTGACGTAGGGGACCTCCACGTCCTCATCAGTCATATCGTTGCAGCAAAGTTCAAACACTAGTGCTTTAACATGCTTCCCCAGCTTCTTCTTCGACACCTTCGTTACTATCTCAGTCATACTAAAAAAAGTGAAAACAAGGACAAGTCATTATTCCATCATTTTGCTTCGATACTTTGATCTGAACATCTCATGTGAGACAGACTGTGGGAAATACTCACGGCAGCTCCAGTCTTTCCTTAAGCTTGGCAGCAGGCATGAAGAAAGAGTAGAGCATAGATACACCCTGAGAGAGCATTGTGATCTCCAGTTTGTGTTCATTCTGAGGACAGCAGAAATATGGGTGAAACACTCCGAATTAAACAATTACGAGAAATTACCACTTAGGGCAAAGGGTTAAGGAGTTCTTAATACCTTGAAGTAGTCTAGAAACTGTTTGAGTGTCATTTCCTCTCCGTTCGGCTGAATGCCTTTCACTTCGAAGCGGTCCCACAGTGTCCAGTCAATTTCATAATACTGAAAATGACATCATAAACAAGGTCCATTTGAGTGCGCAGCTCATTAAGCCACAAATAATCAGAGTAATTCCAGCAACATACCTTGTGCTTGGGTGCAGCAATGGGTTCGGAGAAGGCGAAGAATGGCAGGGCAAGGTTCATGAAGCCATTTTTGTATGACTCAAGCTTCTTGTGACCCTGAATAATCTTGAGCAGCTCCAGACACACCAGGCCAACTACTGCGGCCGTCGTCGTGGCAATGGCAGGAATGATCTTGCCAGCGATGAGCTTGCTCTGTACGAGAAAGGGAGGGAATAAATGCTCAAATATGCTGTGGCCATCACACTCCCTGTTTAAATGTGAGAGCAGCTACTACTCACCTTGTGTCTGTCTGCTGGAGGAATGTCATAATTCTCTGCTCTCAGATTGGACGCTGCTACTATGAAGTCCATGTGGAAATTTGTATCATCGTCCTGAATATTAAACAAAAAGCACTACTTAAGGAAAAAAATCCAGCTTGTACTCTGAAAACTTTTCAGCATACAGGAACCAGAGTGCTGTACCTTTTCAAAGTCTATTGAATAGAGTTTGAACTGGGATGCTGCCTCTGAAGACGGCAAAAGGGTTTTCAGCTCCTCAAGCCTGGAGTCATCTACAAAACATCGTTATGTTACAAAAAGACAATATTGGTTAAATTAACCTTGGTTGAGGTGAATGGGTATGTATGTATCCCTCTAATCATAGTTATTTGTTCGAGTCCCTGTGAAGTCCTTACCCACGGAGGCATTGGCGTTCTGCAGCTCCTGATCAGAAACATGGATTTTAACTCCGGATTTAGGTGTAAACTCTGGTACTTTGACATTCTGCAGCAGCTTGGCCACACCTTCGCGGTCAGTGGAGCCTTGCAGGCCGTACATCTGGGCAAACAAGTTGGCTGCAGCAATGACGTAGTCCATGTGCAGATCCTAAGACAAATATAAGGTATGAATTCCTTGTGCTATGCTTGTTTGTATAAGAGGCACTCATCAGTACAGCATTTCAACCAGAGAGGACACTCACATTACTGGTGCTAAATTCTAGAGGATGAGGACATCTTTTGGGTCCTGACCAGAATGGGGCTCCAGAACTTGTAAGCTGAGAAACAGAAACAAAAGAAATTACACAAACATTCATGTAAAAAGTGTGCACAGCACAGTATAAAAAGGACAATAGAGCTATTTAATAACAGTGCGACATTTTATTCAGAGAATGTCTGTTAACGTTTGCTTTTAAATACGAGTTACACGAACTGAACGAGAGATTAGAGAACATCCCTCACCTGGTCAGGAGGGAAGTTGTGCAGTAACTGGCGGATGTTGTTACTGTATTGGCACTGCCAATGGTTACGTGCCCAAGCTACACAGTCATCCCAGCTCCTAGGACACTCAGTCACCAAAATCTTATACACAGCATCCAGGACTTCCACAGGCTGGGCACCAGGCAACTTCAAGGTGCGCTCCATAAACTTCGGGTCTCTGAGGGAGGGTCGGTTAATAAAAATGCAACCAATTAGTCATCCGTTTAATACCTGCATAAGCGATTTTAAAACTTCAGCACATGGGTCGACTGAACCCACCACAACGATAAAAGATTAAAATGGGACCAAAGACGATCATTAAAAGACTTACGTTAAATACTGTGTGGCATTCTCAGAAGGCTGTTTGAAAAGTCCCTCAAACTCATCACGAGCCCACTGAGAAAGGAAGACAGAGGAAGCATTCAACCAGACTGGCCAGAGCGACAGATAAATGGAGCACCCACACACCTATTCAGAAAATGTGCATTTAGATCAACTGTCTCACCTGGAGTGTGTGTTCGATAGCATTAGGAAAGTTCTTCAGCGTACAGATGGGGATGGACTTCTCTGGGGGATCCTGACTAGAGCTGTAAGACTCCGTAAGGAAAGGAATGACTACCTGGACATTCCCTTTAGTGCCCAGAGTACCAGACTCTAGCAAAGGTTTTCGATAGTACACACATCTGCGGTCCATGTACATACCTGCAGAGGATGCACAAAAAGAAATTGACTAAATCGGTGAGTGGTGCTAGTCCCTACTTCATACATTCAAGACTGAATTACAGATAATGAATTTAATTAAGACCAGCATCTTGGAAGCATAAATATTTTTTGCATAAACATTTGGCCATATCGTCAACGTCTTAGGATCTATACTCACGTGCATCCACGTTGTCTAAGGCATTGGCCACTCCATCCAGGCTCTCAAAGAAATCATCATCATAGACTTTTTCTGTGTCTGGCCCAACACGGTTCTGATGGCCTGTGATACGGATAGATGGATTCATCTGCTTCACAGCAGCAGCGGCTGTCTCACTCTTCATTTTCTGCTCATCAGAAGGATACACATAAGGGCCAATTATCACCTCCTGTCATCATCATCACTTCAAGTTACTGAAACACACTGCAGATGTTCCAGGTCCTAGACCTACCCTGGAGTTCAATGTTAATCAGATGATATGTCCTGAAGATTGGAATGGAAACAACTGTACCCCCTCATTGTATGTTCAGCACCAGTAAGAGTGTGTGTGTGTATATATATT
>JAQLOM010000015.1:9238231-9248920 GCA_030068315.1 Chrysichthys thysi
TATATATAAATAAATATAAAAGAGGCAGATTCAATCACAGGGAATATACTGCACAGGGCATAGGTCTTTAGCCACAATTCTGGAGAATTTTAGCTTGTGACTGACAAACCAAAAGTGCAATTTTAATGTGGATAAATAAAACTGAACCGAGTGTTACTTATATCGTTACAGTAATTTAGTTTGCAATAAACTGAAGTTAAAAAGTCTGTTTCTTAAAATAAGTGTGCTTAAATGAGCTCTCACCGTGACATCCCATGGCCTGAAAAGGAACTGACGGTTGAGGTTTGATTTCTCAATTGTGTCCATGTCAGTAACAATGACTTCCCCCTCCCCACAGGCCAGACCCATCATAGCAAAGTTCTTTAGTAGCTCACAGCCGATTGCTCCTGCACCCACCTGAAATAAAGGAGCAAAATAAAGCCATCATCAGAAGGTAGAGCAGGCTTTTATTATTTTACCATTTTCAAGCAAGCAAGATGAAAGATTTTTTTTTAAAAACAGCTATAAGAATATCGGTGTGAAGAAGAGTGAGCAAAAAAATAGAACTCACCAAAAAGTAGCGCTGTTTGGCTACCAGTTCTTGCAGCTTGGACCCAAATACAGCAATTTGCCCATCATATCGACAACCCCTCTGTGGAAAATGATGAACCGAACATGTCATATACATACAACATAAAGGGTGTGACAAATCCCAAGAGCAACACAACTTACAGGTGCACATTCCTCCTCTGTGAGAAGCACCTCCTCAGCTTCAGCTAAACATTCCAGTGCATCAAAATACAGCCACTGCAAGATGGGCATAAATTTGCCTGTGCATGCCTGAAGGACAGAGATTGAAGCAGTCACAAAAATATCCAAAACATGTAACATTTACATGATTAATAAAGAAAATAAGTCTGGGCGGCGACGTCAGATCTGCAGTAACACAGAAAAGGAGCAATCGGACAATGGGAAGCTTTATTACCTTCATAACCTCCTGGGCAGCAAGCCCACCGATAAAGGCATTGACTGGAGCCAGGTCTCCAGCTGCAACACAGGAGAGCTTTTTCAGCAATGCCTGGTCCAGCTCCTCCTGCTTGGCAGAGCCAGACTGTGCTGCATTCACCTCCTCAGCCAGTGCAACCAGCTCATCTGCATCTGACTGCAGAGGACACAAAACACGTCTGCTGAGTCAGCTGCATCTCAAACAGGAATCGACACAAATCATACCACCGTACTGAGATTATAACAGCTGGTGTATAGGTCAGAAAAGAAGGTTTCAATAATAGCGATTAGAAAATGAGTTTTTAAAATACAGACAAGAATGTAACATTTCCATTCCACCTAGCACAAATTGACCCAACAGTTGCAGTGCTCAGTTTCACAATATTCTCAGGAAAAAGAAATAAATAAAATGACCTGTCTATAAAATGCTACTGGTATAAAAGAAGAAAAGCGAAGCCAGAATTTAGGCATCACGTAATCTTAAATTAATGTTTTGCTTTATTTTTAAATGATCACTTTACAAAACAAACGTTGCTCAATGAATGAATCAAAGCATGCATGTGCATGCCAGTAAGGATAAATCCATTTTATTAGGAATTAAAAGGAAATAAACAGAAGCTACACTGCAAGTATTGACCACAGTTACTGTCTCCTAATGTTCTTGTTTGACACCTAAATAAGGGATCTGATCCACGACTGCAAAAGGCTGTAAAACTATTCAGATGTATTATTTTCAGGCTATGCATGATTAAACTGACATTATTTTGAATCACTTGGATCTTAAGCTGGTAGAAAGGTTTCCTCCATGAACCTGCACCCAACACACCGTCAGCAAGGGGGGGGTATTATGTAAGTATGAAAGTCAGAGAGACAGACCTGGTTCCAGGGTTTAGGAGAACGGCTGTGTTTCTTCTCAAAGGCATGCAGAGCCTGGAAGCCCACATGCAGCTGGCCAGGACGATCAAACTTGGCAAAGTCAGTCAGCACAAATTCGGGCTCCGATATCGATGACGAAAATGCTTTCTGCAGTCATACAGGTAATGTGAGAAATGTGACTCGGTGTGATTCATTAACGTTTACAGCATTAGTGTTTTACTTAGCTGAAAAAACAGCATTAGACTTACAAAGGAAACTTTCTTGGGCATCTTGACCTGTGCCACAATACCACCTCTCACATAGTCGGAGAAAGACGTGGTGTCACAAATACTGAAAGTATAGGGCCCTGCGGAGAGACATTGCTGATTTTACTTTCCATATACTTAAGGCCATTCACATTATTAAAATTGCTCAATTTTTTTTTTAAATGATTAAAAATGTAGTTTGCTTGCAGTGAACACACTCACCCAGGGCTTTAATTTCAATTGGCTGGCAACCGTTAAGCTCAGTCATACCCTGCACCTCTGTGAAGGTGACGTAGTCTCCACTCTCAAAACCGTGTCTAACTTCATCCAGGCAGGTTACCACACCGGCACTGTCCTGTTAATACACAGCCACACGTTTTTAGTTCCACATTAGTACACAAATGACAGTCATCTAAAATACATGCATTAAGAACGACTACGAATACATTTTTTATATAGAGTGTGTATACACACACACACACACACGGTCCGAGTAGACAAGCTGTCACAACACAATGTGACGGCTGCTGCTGAATAATCACCACAAAAAAAACAACAACTTTATTTTAAATCATTTTTATTTATTTGAATTCACACAGTAGTGCAAGACAGAACAGGCAAGTGTTTACCTTTGTGATCATAGAAATCATGGCACTTAAAGGCTGCTCTCCATTGGGGTCATATACAGTCATTTCGTCTCCAAAATCACAGAAAATTTGTCTGTCCACAAACAAATACATCAGCTTGAACATCATGTTAGACGAGAACTACAAATTCTCACGAAAGAAAGAAAAAAAAACCTCTAGATGTGGGATTTTTCATGAAAGATCAGAGATTTAGGGATCGTTTCTAAAAGCGCAGCAATGTATATCCACAGTGATATGGCTTTCACAGTCATAAGCTGCACACATTCCGAAAACTCTTTATGCAAATGTGTTAAGCTCAAATATGAAGGACTAATATGACAAAGTAATTGCTAGTTTTCATCCACTAAAATATCTTCTTACCCAAATAGTCCACGTGTGTCAGCAACGATCAGCTTGATGCCTTTGCTGTGGCAGAAATCACCAATCTGCTTTTGTTCATCAAGTGTAGAGTTGGTCAGCACAACCACCTGCATCAACAGACATGCATGACTGAACAAAGGAAAGAAGTCTATATAATGTACGTGTGTACAAAGTGAACAAAGTAACCTCTGCATAAATGTATTTTGTGGCTGAGCAAAGTATTCAGGTGACCAACTCTTACACATACACACATCCATTTCTCTCTCACACACACTATTATCCATCTACCCATCTACCCACCCATCCATCTACACACACAAACAACTACTAAATTAGTTGAGAAATATACTGCAGCCTTTTTCAGTTGGTCCAGTCATCATAAAGGTAATTTATACATTTTCCTTTTTTTAATTGAACACAAACCAACTGATTACTTAGAAAACAAATCAGAAGAAGTCAGACCAAACCGTAAAATTCTCTTCTTTCTTTAATGAATACATAAATGCTATATATAACTGGTGGTGACACTGGCTGTGCATTTTTCCTTTTTGATAGTTATTTCTGATCACCACATGAGAGTAAAAAACATCCTGCAAGAGCTCAGCCTTGGTACGTGTCTAGTACCATACAAGAAACCGCTCATTGCACAGATGGCAACAAGAGAGCACTCAGATGACAATGCATTAAATGCTAAAGATGTGGGAGTGTCGTTAAAAATAAATAAATAAATTGTACAAGTGTGATGCAACACAGAATGCACAAAGTGGAGACGCCTTTCAAATGCATGGACATTCAAGAGGAAAGCAACCCAAAAGCCCCTACACAGTAAGTGAAATGGAATACACTGTTTGCCTTTGACCGGTTTTATAGACATAGATAGACCCTTTCGATGATGGGATTAAACTAGTAAAATAAAATGTGACAGAGGAACTTGGTTACATCACTTATAGATTTTGAAACGAATCTTCTGAAATCTTACATTTTAAATGCATTAATTTTCTGAATAACCATTCATTAGTTTATTAGTTCATTAGTTTATTATTTATAAAAAAAAATTAAAAAGAGGACATTATTTAAATATTCAAAAAATAAATAAATAAATAAATAAATAAATAAAAAACCCCACCACCACATTTTTAAACCATTGCGCACAGCATAGGACCTGGCATGAAGCAAGTTAAATTGTTACACATGATCCCCTTTAAGACTGAGTGTGCTGTACCTGAAACTGCATCAGGTAGTCATTGGTGAGAGCTCCAGTGTAAGATGTCACAGGAACGTAGCTGTTGAGTTCTGCCAGCCTCCCCTGACTGGCATCAGCACGGTTTTTTCCCAGGTCTTCCTCGCGCAGGTAAAACTACAACACAACAATCATACTTCAAGCATAACACTTCACTCTTTTTTTTTTTTTTAATGGCTAAACTTAATGCAGTCAAACTCAAATGGGGGAGAAAAAAAATTCAAACCAAAAAACAACATACCGGCTACCATTAACATATATAATATAACCCAACAGTTTATCCAATCAGATCATCATCATCATCCTATATGACAGAACGTGCTACATAATACATGTGCTCCTGCTAGGAAAAGCAAAACACTGACCTGTGAGGAGAGGTCTCGCCACTCAGCCACTCCCTCATCATGCAGTGTGACACTCTTGACTCCACCAAGAATGACATTCTTAGCAATCTCCACACCTAGTCCACGCAGTCCTGAGATCAGAACGTTGGAGTTCTGCATGCGCTTCATTGCATCATGACCCAACACATACCTGACAAAATATCAGCCACTGTCACTGACAACTTATAGTTATCCCTACAGAACTTAATTCACACAAGGAGCTGTATGCCAAGAAGTGAGAATTTCCTGTGGGAGCTAAACGTAAATGAAGCAAGAACTTACAGCTGTCTGGAGTACAGGCCTTCATCAATCTCAGCATCGTTTCCATTCTTAGCCATGCCCTGGAGAGTGCAACACCATCATTAGAGCACCATTTACAACTTATACGCTGCATAGATAAAGAACAAAGCAGCACACTGGGCTCACATCACAGAGATATCCCATTTTATATCATTTTATTTATAACAGTTAAATTATCAATTGCAGAAACAATATCTAATTATATAAAGCAGGGGTGAGAAACCTGAGCCACGGAGGGGCTGTGTGGGTGTAGGTATTTGGGCCTCTAAATCAGCAAATAATAAAGCTGCATAGAGTTGTTGGAGTCTTTTTTCTTTTAATTGTTGATAGAAAGGTCATCCTAAAATCCTGCACCCACACCAGCCCTGCATGACTCAGGTTTCCCACCCCAATATAAAGCAAGTAACCTTATTTAAGCTCAAGATTAACAATGATACTTGTTTTCTATTACTGTTTTCTTTACATGTTAGTATGTTAAAGCATCTCTATATCACTTTCTTCAAACTCACAAAGCTATACTGACAAAATACACACTGCTTCCAACTGGGCGGTGACACAAATAGGTTAAAGAGCAAGAGAACAGTGATTTCGTATTGTATTTTTGCGCATTGTATTTAGCTTTTCTTGACTAAATGACTACTATAAAACACATTTGATTTCAGTCTGCACCCATATTTGCCAGTGTACCAGATCAACCTTGGAAAAATAACAGTGCAATAGACTGGAAATATACTTCAGATAGCGCTGCAAGTACTACGGACGAGTTAGAAAGAAGTGGTCAGACCTCATAGAGTTGAACTTATTCAACTACAGAACTTCATGGTAGTGTGGGGAAGGGAACTTACGTTAGCTGGTGTGTGGGACAGTTCGGTTCTGACAGAATTTGAGGAGGAACAGTGGGATCCCGTCTTCGTCTCTGATCCTGACACGCGACGCTTCTTGGACAGCGGCGAGCTGGACATCTACAGAACAAACCATATAAACTCAGAATAACAGCAAAGCATCACACAAAAAGTTTAAACACATGTGCATTTATACTGACCCACAGATTAGCTTGTTTATCCAAACTAAACAAACGAGTCTGGTTATTTCATGGATTGTGGAATTCTGTTCCCCATTTGAAGACAATATACAGACACAAACAAACACAGCTATGTTAAATTAAAAACTGGATCATGATCCAATGATTGAGTACCCAGTACGAAATAAACTGCAGAGTAAACACACATGCATGCCCGCACACACTTGGCACAAGGCAGAATTAATCACACTGTGACTTTGGACTGCTTCAGAACCTAACAAACTGAGATGCCCATCACAAGAGTATATTTTATTTATTTATATATATATCTCATATACACAATTTAATTGCCTATGTAAAAGATCAAGTGCGAAGAACATTCTGGAATGACTTGGAATACATCATTAATAATTCTCGCATCAAACGGACAAGCTTTGAAACACACAGACCTTTCAAAACCTTTCAGACTTTCAGTTTCTGCTGGTGTAACTGCAGGATGGACAGTTAACTTGCTCTTCCTGTGGAGCTGGAAATCACAGCACATACAACCCAGCTACATTTCTACCTGTCCGGGATCTCTGAGCAAAAGACTTCTGGAATTGACTGCATCTTCACCAATCATCCTTTCCCTTTCCTCTCCGCAACAAGCCTGAAATGAATTTTACCGACAGTCCAGCAGTTTGCACACTTCTCCAAATAGGTCAGTGGCCTTTTGACCTGGTCTTAGCCGTGGTCTTTATATAAATCAGAATGATCTGGGATGTTTGAGTTCAGCACTGGACAGTTCCTAAAATGACTAGCCAACAAACCGTGGGCCAAAAAAAACCCAAGTTACAATGCGGCCCAGGGGCCTGTAGTGCCAGTCCTATTCAAAACACACACACACACACACACACACACACACACACACACGTCATGCGAGGACGAGCGAAAGCACTGGCTAGCAGTATTTGTTTTTTGGTTTGCTTAAACATGACTCAAGCTCAAGTGCATTTTCTGGATTTAAATTATTGATGCGAAAACGTAAAGAGCTGTGCGTTTCGAGGCCTAAGAGCTGTGCACTACAGTGATCACCCAGCCGAGTGATGAGGCCAGGGCAGAGGCTGCACTGTGCCGCAGACCGGAGGTACCCAGCCTGCTATAAATAGCCTGTTGTTGACAGAAATGCTTTTGTTTATGGAGTACGGCTCGCCCATTATGCCTGCACAAAAACCCTGATTCATCAAAATTGCTCGTGCTTAAAATCGACCAACTTTTACAATACCGTGTTCTATTAATAAACCCTGAGGTGATCCTCCGAATGAGTGTGTTCGTGTTGCATCCTCATTCTTTTCGAGCAGATTCATAAAACCGCCGCTTTCGCCTCGGAACTGGAACAGAACAGGGACATGAAAAATGACATCGCCGGGAAATGCGTGCCCCTGCTCTGCTACTACAGTGGAAAATCCGCAGTACAGCACGGCACAACGAGCTGCTTGCCTTTCTAAAAAATCAATGTCGACGTTTAGAGGAAAGCTGATTATGCTCCACGGGATCAGAACATGGCTAAGTTGAATTAGCTGCCGACATTAAAACTGCCCAAGCGGAGCAGAACAGCAGGGAATTAGCCAACAGCGATCTTACACCTGCTCTACGTGAATCTCAGCCAACTAGCTTTTCCACCCCATTTCAGCCGAGCACTTCCTTGTCGATACCATAAGACATGATCACTCATCCGCGAGCTAGTCATGACAAATACAGGCTAACACTGACCCCTAGTAGCTAGGCGGGGTGTTGGGAAGCAGTCACTCGGGGTGATTTGGCTAAATGACAAGCGATTCGGTTCCGCTGAAAGGCTAGCTACATACATGAGACACAGATGCAGGTTTCGGACTCAGGTTTGAGGCCTAGCGAGCGCACGTACAGCAGCTATACACACAGGCTGCTAGTCACGGCAACGAAACACGAAACTTTCCGGTTTTAAAAGGCGCTGCAGACCCAGGTGGCCTAAGCAAAGCCGTGTGTGTGGGAGCCCTGTGCATCCCTGAACACCCACAGCACAGAAAGTCAGCAGCGACGGAGAGAAATACATGCACGGCACCAAGTTGCGGTGTTGAATGGTTTCTGTCTTACCAATAACCCTTCTCTCTGTCCACTCTCAGTGTCGGCAAAACCGATCCGTGTGAAACGTCGAAAATGCGAGCTGCTGCTGGTGGTGGATTTTTGTAAAAAGCGAAAATAAAAACAACGAAGAGCAATACCAGAATGATGTTGTGTTTTTTTTATTATTATTATTATTCTGCCGCTGAGATAGTGCGAGAAAGTCCCGCCGTCGCTATCCTGCCGAGTCACCGTGCTCGTTTCTCCCTACGCCGTGTAACTAATCGCGTTTCTGCTTTCACTTCAGCACACGGAACAAAACCAAAATGGCAGCTACAGCGCAGGGGGCGGAGCTACTCGTATATACAACAGGAAGAGGCGGGCTCCTGGGAAAGATGCGCTGAAATGCGCGCCGCTCATTGGCCGGCCGAACTTCAACTTGCGGAAATAACTCCTCCAACGCATGCTACCGCGAATACATACCACATGTACCGGAGCACACTCACACGGAGTTTATTACTCGAGTGCAGAGAGAAATAATAACAAAAACACTGGACTAACGTACAATAATGCCGGACACGAAGCGCATGCGAAACAAGTGCAACATACATAAATAAATAGATAGCCGGGGTACTGATGGAGGAACATCATTTTTGATGAGACAGCTCGTTTTTACAAAGTGACATGACGTTAGCCTCATAGCATAATTGCCCAAGTCATATTTCAGTGAACAATGACTTAGGCAATTATGCTATGAGGCTAATAATGAGCTTCTACACACTGATCTCCAGATACTGTCTGCAGCGTTTTACATCTGGCCTACGTTTGACAAAGTAAAATGATCTGCAACACCTCAAGCCCTCTTTGTCCTGTAACTATTCTTCATAATATATTAGTAGTCGTCATCTTTGCCAGCCCGTTTACACGCATTTAAATCCTGTTTAATTCTTAGAACTGTGCGATTTCACTAAATGCACCGTGAAACCCGAGACACCCACACTTTGTATTGTACGGTTTAAATTTGAGCCTGCCAACCCAGTCCTCAGGGACCAGCAGCCTGACCACAGCTTTTGTTGTAAATCCATCTTACCATATTTGATTAATCGCTGACTGTTGAACACTGATTCGCTGAGCTCTAGATCAGATCACCAGTTCTCAACTGCAGTAGCTTGCACTGCACAGACCTACTACGCAGAAGGCGTCCACGTTTAAAAAAAAAAAAAACCACTTCTAATATTCCTGATTCAAGTGATCAGCTAGTTAATCAAGCCCTAAATTGGGTCAGATGTGCAGGATCACATGAAGTCACGTGCAGGTTCAAGGGAAACCTCATTGGGAGAAACCTCACCCTGGACCAAAGCAGGGTGCACTGAGATGGCTCCAGGGCTCACATTCAGTGACCCCGCTCAGAATAAAGACGGTGTTGAAAGGAAAACAATGGATTACGAGTTTTTTTAAACCGTGTTTTAGTTGAGAGCATCACACAGGGCGTTATCTAATGTTGGGAGATCTAGTTGCCCTGTATGCAGTTATTTTCTCAGCTTATTGTAGCCCTCAGGGGTTAGATAAAGCCCGAGAGGTGTACTCACTGAAGAATGTAAAGAAGGCCAGAGAAAAGAGAATGATCTGGGCCCTATCCAGAGTGAGCCTTTTTTTTGTATTAAAATGTTAAATAATGCTGGTTGGGGGAGGGGGACCATGTTGTCTGACAAAGGCCCAGGTGGACCATTTTGTCCTGTTTCTGTAAGCTAGGTTGTTTTTATCCTTTTTGGCGGAAACAAGTGAGCATCACTGCTCTGCTCAGGTTTTCCCGTGATCTCCAGGGGCTTTAGAGAATGTGATCCGCTGCCTGAATTAGGACTAGGGTTGAGCTCACGACCTCAGTTAGAGGATGTTACACAAGTGACGAGCAGACCGCTAGCTTCCAGCATCTGCGAGACCGTTAGCTTCCAGTCAGTCGACTTCCAGCACTGGTGGTTCCTGCTAACCCCAGCCATCATCACATACAGCCCGGTTTACACCACCTATCTAACTAGTCCGACCAACAGCGAGCTCCTATCCCACTCGGGGTTTTCTCTCATTTCAGCGATATCCTCACCTTCGAGTTATCTCCAACTCCTAAACGTGTTAATGCCATTTTAAATGACCCGGTGGTTAGTCAGCTAGTCACCGTCCTTTGTTTATGTAATCCAAAAGGATAACCAGCTGAACGACAAGCGCCGAACAAGAAAAGCACAGCATGTATTAGCTTGTTAGCAAACGAGCTGCGCGTTGGGAGAACTGGCTCCACATAAAGCCAAAAAAAGACGCTTGTTAGCTCGCTTAGCTAACGTGCGTCCCCAACTTGTGACTTATTCCTAAATAAAATTAATTCTCTCTGAACAATATGGTGTTGCGTAGGTCAGCTGTGAAACGCGACCATATAACCCCTGAAAACTGGTTCACTTGAGGACACATAAATGCACTGCCTTACAACAACAGGCGGCTGGCTTTCAAAAGAGCCAACTAGCTGGTTAGCAGAGTGCACGAACGTTCAGGCGGCGGAGTGGGGCTA
>JAQLOM010000015.1:9295472-9309126 GCA_030068315.1 Chrysichthys thysi
GTTATTTGGATTTTTACAACATTATTGTTGAAATACACAGTCCTGAAAAAGGGGTGTTTCTTTTTTTGCTGAGTATAAATGGCTGTTTAAACGATGACTATCTTGGGTTCCATAAAATGTTCTTTAGGATTTTGAAGAACCATTTATAGTGCAAAGAGCTAAATACCTTTAGATCTTTCAGGGTGTTCTTCAAGTAGGAATAACTCTACATATACTGTATATACTCTTGGGGGGGAAAGGGTCCTTGAATACTTAAGGCCACTTTGCTTAATATAGAGGGTTCTCCGTGTAGCACTCTCTGATGTAACAGCTCTATATTGACTCTTTAGGAGTTCCTTTAGAAGGAGAAGCTGAATAAGAACCTGGTTTCTCTGAAATCTAGGACCAGGCTTTTCTGTAAGGTCTAAAATGGACTTTTATTCCAAAGAGCACAGGAGCACTATGAGAGCAGAACTACGAAAAACAGTTTCCCAGGGGTTCTTTGGATGGTTACTGGTTCTAGCTTTCTAAAAAGATTCTTCTTGGAACCTCTTCTAAAAAGAAACCAGTAGGGCTCTACATAGAAGCAGCTTCTGCCTTCTATAGCAAGACAAACCAAGGGAGAAAAAAGGATTAAAGCTTTTTTTTCCTATAAGGATTTAGTGTATTTTCATGTTTCGTGATATGTGATCTGTATTGTTTGTAGGTTGACTGCGGCCTGAGTGTTTGAAGGGTATCAGCTCTAACGCCAACCCTTGTGCTTATTTATGTCTCTGTTCTCCTTCTATAACCATCTTGCACTTGTTTCTAAAAAAAAAAAAAAGAAAACTGTTGGAAATTGAGATCTCTAGCACTTTGTAACAACTCTTTTAACAGCCTGAAGCTTGGATCATATTCCACCTCACAGTGGATAAAAGTGCCTGCCAGATAAATAAATAAATAGAAATGTTGCAATGTTGCGACTGTGCAAACCCGACATTCTCACTTTTCATTTGTTTGTTTTTATATTTCTGCAAATCTGCTGCGTCACATGCGGTGCCTCACATGCTGTACTGGCTTTGGCAAATTTCAACGACGACACCGATCGCAGCTGTTAACCTCTCACAGCGCATCTGGATTTGTAGATGCAGCACGTCTAAATGAAAGAGTGCTGGGAAATCCTGCATCATATTGAGATGTGTTGAGGGGAAGTGTGAGAGTCGAGATCGCAGCTCACCTGTTGGTGCATCTCTCACGCTCTGAAACACCTCTCAAACTGTCAGGAGTGCGAAGAGAGACATTTTTTTATCGAGGTGCCCGGGCGCTTTCGCTAGCACGTGTCGTGCAGCTATGCCCCATAGATAATACGCCTAGAAGGTTCCAATACAGTTACCAGAGCAATCATACCTCATCTTCATAGAAACAGTGCTACTGTATTAGGGCACTGGTTTACTTCCAAACACAATTTTGCAAGTTCATGTTTAATCGAAAAAGACTGCACGCTCTAACATCGCTGCTTCAGTATTCTGTCATTGCAACCTTGAGCATTATATTCAGGTTATGAAACACAAGTTCTGGCTTTTGGATTAAACATTCAAGTGCCACTCTGGGCTCAGCAAAGCCGCAGAACCCTGTGGTTCAGTATATAACATTTACATTAGCATAATATTAATAAAGCTGTATCCTTAAAAGTTGCATGTATATGTGTATGTATGTGTATGTATGTGTATTTACACACACACACACACACACACACACACACACACACACACACACACACACACACACACACACACACACCCTAATTCTATCTTTAGATCATTTATAGATGCATGATCATCTATCAGTAAGATATTTAATGCAAGGTTTAATCCAGACAAATATTTAAAGAGAGATTTATGTCATTATGTTTTTTAGGATCATAAGGATGACACCGAACACAACGTTCCTCATTAGACAAAGTGGTTTCAAGCAATTAATGTACCATTAAGCGCGCCATTGCCCTGTAAGCACAACATCGATGGATTGTGACTGCCTTACTCTGTCCTTATAAAGAAATATACATACAAAATAATGATGCCACGCAACAATGCCATGCTTAAGGAAGGAAACTGTGCAGAATAAATGCAAATTTAATACAAAACTTTAACTTGTAAACAACGAATTGAAATCGAAAATGTCAACACTGATGTTGTTTGGGCACAGATGGTGCGTTATGGTCCGGCATTAGGAGTGCTGGTTTTCGAAAAAAATAAATCAGAGTTGGTTTGGTTTTCAATGCACGGTAAAAAAAGAATAAAAAAGCGAGTGTTGTTGAAAGTGTGCTACAAGGTCAGGGTCACGGAGGATCCAGAGCCCAACCCTGGGAACATTGGGTGTGAGGTGAGAATACATCCCGGATGGGATGCAACAAGACACCAAGCACACACACACACACACACTTATACGTCGTACATTTACCCCAAGACATGTTTTGGGTGGGAATCTGGGAACCTGGAGAAAACTCACAAGAAAGGAGGACCATGTGAAACCACGCACAGACAGTCACCTGAGCTAGACGATCGAACCGTGGACCCTGAAGGCAGCAACATTACCCACTGCACCATCATGCCTTCATCCACAGAGCCACAAAAAAACAAAAACAAATCTGAAAATAACCAAATCACTAACCTATTCATCAAAATCATCATTCAAGAGGACGAGTGTGTACGGTCAACATAAATCCAGGGATGCCAGTGACACATTTCCACATTCTGAAAACAATGGCTTTTTAAAAGAGTGTGCATATTTAATGCCTGGTCTTTTTAATGATAGTAATAATAATAATAATAATAATAATAATAACAACAACAACAACAAAAATAACAATAATAATAATCATTCTTATTATTATTGTTCCTCTTCTTATTGTTATTGTTGTTGTTGTTATTATAATTATGTCTATAATGGACCAGGTTGAATGAAAGTGCAGCCACTAAGTGGAGAATAATGACCCTCCTGAGCCTCATATTTCCCTGAGAGCTTGCTTTATTTCAGGAAGCGCGGTTTTGTTTGGTTTTCTTGCAGCCTGTTTACGGACAAACTGCGTTGGAACGGACACACAACATCACCTGGTGACGGATTCCAGCACGCGCTCCGTTTAAAGACCGGAAACTTGATTTACCTGCTCCGCGCGCGGACACTGGCTGAACACAGAGCGCCGGTCACGGGTTTGAAGAGCCAAAGCAAACTTTGACGACAGTCCTACAATCCCTTCTTCTTTGTCCCTCTCGTAGTTTTTCTCGCCGACCGAGAGGTGAAACGCTGAAGCTGAAGCTAATGCGTGAAGATGCTCGCGATTTGACACGCCTATGAGCGCGCGACGACTCTGAGCCTCCCCCCGCCCGCGCGGAGAAATAAATAATCTCTGTTTTTATCTCTCTCTCTCTCTCTCTCTCTCTCTCTCTCTGTGTGTGCGTTGGGAGAGGGCATACATATTTGAGGGGAAATTTGGCTGGTCCCCACAAGAAAAAACAATATTTTGTGTTTGTATTATTATTATTATTATTATTATTATTATTATTATTATTGCTGTTGTTGCTGTTGTTGTTGTTGTTATTATTATTATTATTATTATTATTATTATTATTATTTCAACCAAAAAAGTTCAGCTTTGGGCGGCACGGTTAGCACTGTCGCCTCACAGCCAAAAGGTCCTGGGTTCGATCCATGTGGTCGACCTGGGTGCCTTTCTGTGTGGAGTTTGCATGTTCTCCCAGCGTCCGCGTGGGTTTCCTCCGGGTACTCCGGTTTCCTCTCACAGTCCAAAGACATGCACAGAAGGGATTAGGCTGATTGGCTTCTCTAAATTGCCTGTAGGTGTGAATTTGAGTGTTGATGGTTGTCGGTCTCTGCGTGTTGCCCTGCGGTGGATTGGCGATCTGGCCAGGGTGTTCCCCACCTCTCACCTGAGGGCAGCTGGGATTGGCTCCAGCTTCCCCCCGCGACCCTTGAACAGGATTAAGCGGCAGAAGATGAAGGAACGAAGTTCAGCTTTTATTGGTGCAAACTAAACCAGCCTAAATGTTTCCCTTGAAAGGACTGAGGATAAGGTAAGGTTAGGGTTAGAAATACCTGAGAGCTTAGGCATTGTAGGGGTGTTCAGCTCGTTCCCGTGAGCAAAGTTGTTTGTTTGTTTGTTTGTTTGTTTGTTTTATGTAACACTTTTATTAAAGGTCCACTATGTAGGATTTAGCAGGATCTATTAGCAGAAAAGGAATATGATATACATAAGTATGTATGTATGTATGTATATATGGGCGGCACGGTGGTGTGGTGGTTAGAACTGGCGCCTCACAACAAGAAGGTCCTGGGTTCGATCCTCGGGGTCAGTCTGGGTGCCTTCCTGTGTGGAGTTTGCATGTTTTCCCTGTGTCCATGTGGGTTTCCTCCAGGTACTCCAGTTTCCTCCCACAGTCCAAAGACATGCACAGAAGGAATTAGGCTGATTGGCTTCTCTAAATTGCTTGTAGGTGTGAATGTAAGGTTGAGTGGTTGTCGGTCTCTGTGTGTTGCCCTGCGGTGGATTGGTGACCAGGGTATACCCTGCCTCTCGCCCAAAGTCAGCTGGGATTGGCTCCAGCTTCCCCTGTGACCCTGAACAGGATTAAATGGTAGAAGATGAGTTAGTGAGGGAAGAATGTTTTCATTAGTGTATAAGTACCTGTAACAATGAGTTGTTGTGCTTTTGTAAGCATAGAATGTGCCCTTTATATCAAGGGCCGGGTCCGCATCTATTTAGCTGCCATGTTACATCGGTACAGTAATCCAGAGCGGACAAACCACTAGAGAGCATCTTCTGTCTTTCACATTTTTACAGTTGGCAAAGTGAATCTGGGAGGAAGCACCAGAAGAAAAAATCAGAGAAATCTGTGTTTGCACGTGTTGGCTAACAAGTTTGAGGGCCCATATTCTGAAAAATGGAGGATCACACTTATTATTTAGCACAGAAAAAGCAACGGAGTGTGAATGTAACTTGGAACTATGCTACAGGCAACTGACAGCCAGCATACACTCTGATATACGTGTCCTACATAATGGACCTTTTAAATAAATGAATGAATGAATGAATAAATAAATACATAAAAGCACTAAAGGTTTCCTTTTGGTTACCACAGTTAAAGTTAGGGTTAGATTTTGTAGGGTTAGATTTTGGTGCAGCATAGTGTTGATTAGCTGCATTAATAATCATTTCAGTGAAAGGTTCTCACAAGGTTAATAAAAGTAAGACAAACATGTCTGTGTGTCTGTATGGTCGCATGCACAAGTATTAGCCCCTAAAAGGACAAAATGTAAGCAAAATGATAGGAATATATGACTATTTTTTAACCAGTGCAGGCATTCTGGTCGCCGTAAGG
Organism: Chrysichthys thysi; assembly: GCA_030068315.1. Taxonomy (NCBI): domain Eukaryota; kingdom Metazoa; phylum Chordata; class Actinopteri; order Siluriformes; family Claroteidae; genus Chrysichthys; species Chrysichthys thysi. The sequence continues at coordinate 9,300,827 of JAQLOM010000015.1, forward strand.
CATCATGCATTTTTTTGGTGCAAGGTTAATCTTAGAGTTAATGTTGGTGAGTAGGCAGAGTATTATTTAGCTCCAGTGATAAACAAGTCACAAGGCCGTGCGTGTGAGTGTGTAGTCAGTATATGTATGTGTGTGTGTTCTTTTTTTCACTCCAGGTGGATGAATTTCGACTTTTTGACATCAGGAATAAATTACAAGAAACACTGATCCCCAAGTAATTGTTTATCCTATCTGGGGGGAAAGTCTATTTCTAAAGATCGGTTGCTGGTAAAAAGCTTCTTATATTCACTGGATATAAAACTGAGTGAAAAATATTGTTCCTAACTGTACAGTAACAGAAAGCAAAATGCCCCACTTTCCAAGCACAGGTCTGCACCAAATAACACTGCCTGCAGATAGGGCGAACAGAATATATTATCCCATTGTGAGATGTAACATATACACGCATAAGCTTACCGATTGACTAATGTCAAATTCAGAACAATTACCACCAGCCTAAGTATGTGACACATGTTTGATAGTTTCGATGTCTTTCCGCTTATTTTTTTATTTAGGTTTATTTTCGCTTCACCATAGTACCTTTAATGTGACAGGTACTGGTACTATGGGGTCAATTTGACCCCAAGCGAAAATAAACCTAAATAAAAAATAAGCAGATCGAGGGGTATGTGCGGTCACAGAAGCCCGATGTGAAATATTGTCAGACAGAAACCAAGGCCAAAATGGAATGGGTGTCAAGCAGACAAACCCTTGAAAGCATTTGATTTATTTTTTGATGCTGCCATGATAACAGAGATTGTGAAGTGGACCAACCAAAAAAATGAAAATGTGAAAACTGGTTACACGAGCAACGCTGGATTTTTGTACCAAAAATCCACCACCAGAGGCACCCGCACCAGCCGCAAGCACCACACAGCGTCATCCAGGACAACGCAAGAGATGCTATATTTGTCCCAGATCAAGTGACAAGAAAACCAAATTAGTTGTGCAACCAATGCCAACAGGAACATTTTTGCCTACAGCGGGGTGAAATAAGCAGAAACTCACACATGAAGCGTTGTGCAACATTATTTGGATTTTATATCACATTGTCCTACCATATTATTTCAAGGAAAACAAAATATTGTAATAAAATGGTGTTTTTCTGGTCATATAGCATGTTTTTCACCATGGGGTCAAACTGACCCTATGGTACCAAAAATGTGACTTTTTCATGGTACCAGAGTGTAGAGGCCTGGTTGTCTAACACAAAGCAGAAGCTGCCCAGAACTCCAGTCCGAGTTTGCAGATTTCTCCCCACGACCACCCTTCATGACATTTAGTTAAGACCAACGTGAGCATATAATGTAAGCATGATTATATAGTATATATTGTAAACATGTGATACAGAGCTACAGGTAACATGTCCTCCGAAGCCTCCTATCATCTTCTTTTATCATTTAATGGCTACAGAGACTGTACTTGATCCTTTTTGGAGCTATATTTGGAACTCCGTGGCTATCGGCCTGAGTTCTGGTTGAGTGGTCACAGCAATTAACTGAGTCTAACAATGAATGGGGATGTTCAACTCTGGCTTCAGAAGCATCCGGAAATGAATCTGAATTAGCCTCCACCAGTTTGCATGAGTCACAAGTTTTTTCTCACAAAACTGGTCTGCCTGGAAGCAGTCAAATTCCTCTGAACAATTTTGAGACAGCACCACATGCTGGTCCACTTTGACAGTCACCACGGAGACATGTCCTTCCCTGCCCTTCGTGAATCGCACAAAACCTGATCAGGTGGGCCCAAGCATCTTTAGCTTCCTTGACAACAACTCACTTGCAAGGACAGCAGCACACTGGTGCCGAGGATGAGCGGCTGAGACATTGCATACACCCGAGAGAGTAGCATCTGCACCAGAAGTGGGAAAAGTTTGGCAGCACACAGAAGGACCACTTCTTGCAGTCGCTAAATCGAATCATTATCGACTGTGGGTCTCAATGGCAGTGCATTAACCCATCAAGTGGCTCAAAATTTGTATTCCTGCCCCTGATGGCACAGTGCGTTACGGAAATTGTGTGCCAGCAGTGTGTTGGGATGTCATCAGTGGTTATTCATCAGTACGCTTTCAGATATGACTGCAGAATTCTGGCTTCGCACAATAGTGCCCTGTACAGTGAATAAGGTCTAGTTTCAAACATATGGCCTGCTTTCTCCCACCATGTATTACATTTTCTCTCAAGTAGTCTGAGCCAGTTGTTAATAGTTAAGAGTGTGCTCATGTAAACTTTTGATACCTGTGCTAGATTCTGTTCTCTTGTAGCGTGCTGTTGTTTGCAGATATCGTTAAAGGTTGCCTCATGAATGCATCCCATTACACAGAATTAGTGTCACACATAATGAGGACATTTTCCTGTTAAGTCTACCGGTCTTTCTGGGTAAGTGAGCAGTAAGACACTGGCTAAACTACCCTGTGGCGAGGCAGCAATCTTTCACTACTTTATGCCAATGGGCTACAGACAGATGGCTGTTTAATTATGCAGAAATGAACCTGGGTGAGTGTGTTTTTTAAAGTCAGTTCCTAGGGTTTTCTGCTATTAAAACCACTAAGCCAGAGATTGCAGAACAGTTAGTTATAAGCCAGACGTGATGTTAGTCATCTTGATTTTATTGACATTCATATTTTAGTTGGATTGAGTGAGTATGCCTTTCCTGTGGACTAGCAGATCATGAATGATGAAAGAATGTAAGACTGCAGTAAATCTTGCTTCATATTCCCTGTACAGAGTGGTGGTGTTTCTGAAGTAAATATGCCTGGTTGTTTGATATGGGGTTGGCACAGTTGTGCAGCCAGGAACACTGCAACCTCATAGCTGCAGGATCCCTGGTTTGATCCTGCTGCTTGTGAGGGCTCTTGCACGTTCTCCCGCTTTCCATGTGGGTTAATTCTCTGACTTCTCCAGTTTTCTCCCACCTACTAAAAACAGTAGGTGGACTAGCTAATTTCCACTAGGAGTGAAGGAATGTGCCTGATGCCCTGCAGTGGAAGGCACATCCAGAATGTATTCCCACCTCACCCCCAGGGTTCCCAAAATAGGCTCAAGATTCACCAAGATCCTGACCAGGATAAAGCGGTTGCTGAAGATGAACAGAAAAATGACTGTTCGATATGGACTGTTTCTCAAGGATCTTTATTATCATTAACAGAAAATACATTCCGTGAAGCTTACATCGTGTCTGGTGGTTTTGATGCATTCCTTTTAATAATTAAAAAATGGTCAACCTATCACTGATACAATGATCTTGTAACTCTTTGGATGCCCTTTAGGAGAACTAGTTCTATTAGCACCTTCCAACAAGGTGCTTTTCTATCAGAAAGGTTTCCAAGTACATCCCCAGACATAGAAAAGTAAGAACCCTTATATGTAAATATAGATGTAAATATGAATACCCTTATATTGAACTCTAAAAGTGTCTTTTCTCCTACAAGCTCAGGTATTATGTACAAACTTCTCTAATAAAAAAAAAAAAAATTGACGTTACCTGTGGAAAGTCTTCAGAACGAACCGTGATATGCAATTATATGTCCATAGTTCTTTGCGTCTGCAGTACAGCTGTGATATTATACCACACTGTAAAAATGAATTCTCAAAGTGATTACAGATAGTACATTTTTATGTCAAATTTCATTTAATCTGATGTCATTATAAATGCAGGCTTTTAAAGTCAATATCATATACACATAAAAGCAGACTTGACTTATTTGCCATGCTACAAACTGTCAGCCAAGAATCTCTGCCTTCAGAGTAAAATCCATAGAAATCCTAACGGTTAGTGGTTGACCTTGGCAAATTGAAGGAACAGAAAATTGGCTGTCAGTACATGGCATTTTGTAAAGGAGAGACAAGCAAGTATTTCTTTTTTGGTAGAAAATATATACTTCATATTCATACATTGTTCGAATATGATTCATGAGCAGGAAATTTGGTTCTTGACCCGTAGTCCCAAAACGCCTCTGTGTAATTATTCAGATATGGTGTGGGGTGTTTTCCCCCCTTTTTTTGGTAAGCACAGCCCTACTGCCAGGATATTATGAGACAACCTATAATCGTCCCACATGCTCTCTGTACACCATTCCCAAATGCTCTCACATTAAATGTTAATATTACTGCATTGCAATGGCTGCTCAGATGAGGTTGTGAATATGTTCGGCATACATACAAGTTTTCGTTTTGTTTAGTTTTTACGGTGGTTTTTTTTTTTCTTCTTCTTGTTGTTTGGAAGATCATCAGTGCAGCCCAAAGAAATAAAATCTTTTGTGTTTACAGCACACGATCATCCACATTACAAGAGCCTTAAGCACGCTAATGATCACAATAATAGCCCTCCTTTCTACAGGGCAATTTATTGAACATTTGACTTTAAGATGCAGCCTGCTTTCTTTTTTACAGGTTGTTTATTATCGTTACAATGATTTCCCGATCTGTTGGATGCACACCAGCTCTCAATGCATGCTCTACTGTTTTTTAGATTGCAATGCAGTGCAAAAGCTGTCTGCAATTTGAGCCCACACACATTCATACGGTGGCCTTGAGTCTGTGAGATGTTCTTCTCTGGGTAGAAAAAAAAAAAGACATTTAAAAGGAGCTAGAGAAAATGTGTATTTGTAGGTTTGTGCCTGGCCAGAGCATACATTTTAAAGATGAATTCCGCAGTAAGATTTAGCACAGGTTTATTTCTCCCTTCGTCTTTTGACGCTAATCGAAAGGGTAGGGGAAAATCAACATAACGCTCAGACTGCTCCACCTAAACTGTAATCTTATTTATTTTTTTTTAAAGCAAGTATCATACGCCAGTGTTATTCTGTCATTTTTATGTCACCAAAAATGTGTTTCATTACTGTACTTAGCTGCACAGATATTCAGTGGAAGAGCAGTATGTCTAAAATGAATCATTCCCCATGTTAATGCCACAATGGCCACGTGAGCTGTGTGACCTTAATTGTACAGCTATATTTGAATGGAGATGTAGGGCAGGGATTACTGATCTTAGCAGGAACAGGCTCTAGAGAAAAAATGCAAAATACATACTTGTTTTGATAACCTGGTACTTACACGTCAATTATACTACATCAATAATCTACTTGACATAAATGAATGGAAATGTAAGGGTCAGAATTTGTGTGTGTGTGTGTGGGGGGGAGTCCGGGTGAGAATTTGTGAACGTTTGTGGCTCACAGTGAACAAAGTCAGGGAGGACACTTTCATTAGTCAAGCAGACACCAGTGTGAGGAAGGTGTAAGAAAGTAGGACACCACGATGGCTGGTATTTTTCGGAAAAGGTGTGCATTTTTTTCCCCGGGCTCTCCGTATTAATTGAATATTGGCTTTCTTATCACCCTCCAGAACATTTGTGCTATTTTCAACCCCTTATCTGCTCAACTATGTTCCCCTTAGACAGAGGTCTCCAATTAGCATGCTCTTTTGTCTTCTGAATATCAGAAAACTACAGAGGCACACACTTATGTCCACGGACAACCACATAACTCGCTAAGCTGTCACTTGTGCGACTAAAATAACTCAAGGACTCCCAAAAGCCCAGTTCTCAAAATCTTAGTTGGTAGGGAGAGAATAATATTCTGTTAAACTTGTGGCATGTTGGCGTATACTGTAGGTAATGGATGCTTGTAATGGACGTAATGGAAGATGATGGAAGAGTGAGGAATAGTTTAGTGGTGACATTCAGTACACAACAGGATGGGATGAATAATTCAGATGAAGGAAGCTTGTATGGGTTTATTCATTACACATACAATCATTATAAGACATGCTTTATGCGTCCATGGTAGGCTCAGGTCTCTGTTCTTGGCTGACTAGGGTGGAACCTAGTGTGGTCTTCTGCTGTTGTAGCCCATCCACTATAAAGTTCAATGTTTTTTGCATGGTGAGATTCTTTTCTGCTCACCATTATTGTGAAGAGTGTTTAGATACTATAATGAGTTACTATAATGAGTTACTATAGTGAGTTACTATAGACATCCTGGCAGCTTGAGCAAATCTGTCCATTTTCTTCTGATCTCTCTCATCAGTCAGGTGTTTCCCCCACAGAACTGTTGCTTACTCGATGTTTTTTGGGTTTTTTTACACCATCCTGTGTCAACTCTAGAGACTGTTTGGTGTGTACTTCACAGGAGATCAGCAGTTAATGAACTACTCAAATCAGCGTTTCTTCTATTAACAAAGTCATAGAGCTCACCGGTTTTCTTTATTCTGATGTTTCATGTGATCATTACCTGGAGCTCTTGACATGTATCTGTATCATTTTTGCATTCTGCTGCTGCCACACGATAGGGTGAGGGATATTTATGTGATTTTGTATATATGCTTATTTGTTTTCAGCAATGTTTTGGTCAAGCTTCTCACATTTTGAACTGAAATTTTGACACTTATGGTTTTTGAAAGCATTCAGCCTTTCTAGTTTCATTTTAATTTACAGGCAAAAACATCAGTCACAGAACCCCTGTCCCCTTGTCCTTATTGTTAACTTATTCAAAATATTATAACATTTACTTTGTTATATGCTATATTAAGAGAGGTGACAAATGCTTTTTTCATGCTGTCATTGTCAAATGGGAAGATCTCTCATTCTCACTCGGATTTACCTCGAGCCTTACTACAGTCTTAAGTGTAAAATTCAGTTTCAGATTGATTTTTGAACATCCCAGAATTCGCATTCAGTTCATAATTCAATTTCAGATGGTATAACAAGTAAATAATTTGAACAAAATTCACATTTTCGTTTTTAATTTATACAAGTCATGTCAAAGACATCTAAGTAGCCCTTTAGCCAGCACTAGCAAACACCGAGTCCCCTTTGCTCTTCTTCTGGATTCATACTGCCATTTGTAAAAACGTAAAATGGGGTAGGCGTTCTTTAGAGCTGTGTCCGTTCTGAATTACTGTAGTGGCACAACATGGAGGTTCGAGGGAAAAGCACCTACTCCCTGTGTAGATATAAAGGCCTCATTCTAAGCTAACAAAAACACAGTAATCTGTAGTTACAGGTAATTATACGCTAATTAAATTAATATTTATAAATATTATATTCCAGGTTTGCTAATAGACCCCCCCCAAGTCCGACACAATGGACCTTTACATCAGACCAACTCTTATTATTATTGCATTTACATACATTACTATTGTATTTATTAACATTTTTAAATGTTTAAACTGTATTTAAGAACGTGTTTTCTGAATTCTTATTCAGCGATTACTGTTTGTTCTGTAAACCAAAAAAAAACATCTTACTTCACAATGAGAACAGTGTCGTTCAACAAATGGTAACCTAACCTAGGCTAATGGAGATCCACAGCAGGTTTTTATTGTATTACTGATGATACTGGATAGATGTTGGGTCAAGCCCCATCACCTTCCACCAGATAACTGTTGCAAAAGTGAAGTCTGTCCTTCATGTATGGTAAAAACTAAAAGTAAAGTCTCATCACTGCAAGTACAATACATATATCTTTGTGGGTATGAGGACCAGTGGCCCAAAGCAGTCTCTCCCCCAGATTTTTAGAGGTTATTAATAAAATGACATGCAGGGGAACAATAAACTGGGTCAGAGATGACATCCTTCTTCTATGCAGATTTTTTCTGAAAAGGGTATGCTGCTATTTTTATTTTTCACAACATTTAATAAGGAACCAGATTGGGAGTTTCAGACATTACACACACACACATTATATGTGCATGAATCAGAACATTTGCCTATTAACTGAGAACAGTAAAGAACGACGAGATATATAACAGAAAGAAAAAAAATGGATTAAAAATTTTAGGATGCTTATCAGAGGTTTATTTATAAAATACGGCTGGGGCATATTAATGAGTGAATATCATACAACTATAAGGTCATTCAAATCCGTAGAACGCATCCACAGAAGAAGAAACTACGGTTGTACCTTCCTCACCGTGAACCGTGTCAAACGCTTTCATGGGTTGGCGTTTGCCATCCAGTCCTCCAACCTTGAGCTCTTATTATGTGAAGAATAAAAAGTCGACATGGCTGGGAGTCGTGTTGAGGGTCTGAGTGAGAGTGATGGAATAAAAAAAGAACCAGCGAGGAAGAGGATAGAAAGGGATAGAGAGGGAAATGGTAAACTAATGTCTGAGTTTAGGCTTTTAGTCTGCTCTCAGGTTAACTAATACTGCATGTTTGGAAGCTTCATTCAGTTTGTTGATTTCATACTGATTTAAGCATAATCAGCATGTGTGTATATGTGTATATGTATGTATGTGTGTGTGTGTGTGTGTGTGTGT
>JAQLOM010000015.1:9311782-9339656 GCA_030068315.1 Chrysichthys thysi
AATGGTTGTCTGTGTCTGTGTGTTGCCCTGCGGTGGATTGGTGACCTGCCCAGGGTGTATCCCACCTCTCACCCGATTTCAGCTGGGATTGGCGCCAGCTTCCCCCCGCGACCCTGACCAGGATTAATTGGCAGAAGTCGAAGACATTACATAGCCTGTACCCCTGCTCATTCATGCAATTATCCATTTAGCCAATGATGTGGCAGCACAGCAATCCATAAAAGCGTACAGATACAGGTCAAGTGCTGTTCATGTTAAACATCTGAATCAGGGCAAAGTGTGATCGCTGTGACGTTGACCATGGCATGTTTTTGCCACCAGATGGGCTGGTTTGAATATTTCAGAAACTGTGGATCTCTGGGGATTTTCATATACAACTGTCTGCAAAAAAAATCCTAGGCTTGGCTCGGCAGTTAAAGACTTATTTCTTCCAGTTTTCAACTGCCCAGTTTTAGTCAGCCTGTGCCCAATGTAGCCACAGAGTCTTGTTTTGGGCTGACCAGACTAGAGCCTGATATGGTCTTCTGTTGCTGTAGGCCATCCACCTCATGGTTTAATACGTTGCATGTTCCGAGATGATTAAATGCTCGCCAAGGTTGTAAAGAGTGCTGATTTGAGTTATCACAGCGTTCTTCTCAGTTCACTCTGCACTGGCTATCCTCCGGCCTCTAGCACCAACAACCATCCCACGCTCAATGTCAGTGTGAACACTTATTTTTTTTTCCCATTCTGATGTTTGATGTGAACATTAAGTGAAGCTTCTTGACCTGTATCTGCATCGGCTGATTGGATAATTGCAAGACATGACTCGAGCTAAAGGCGTTACTATTATGGTGGCCAGTAAATGTTATGACAGATATGACCAAGATTTGCTTATAATATGAAAAATCCTATATCATCTGTCAATTTTGCCTTCAAGCCTGAAGTAAAACTAAACTTTTGACTGATCACATGACTGCCATTTGTAGCAACAGGATGAAGTGAATATAGACTTTTTGGTAACTGTTTAAAATGCCTGCCTTTTCTTTGCAGCAGAATGTTTGGGGTTAAATGGTAGAGTGTGTGTCACACTGAACACCAATTAAAATAACCATAGCTTTATGATGCTTTTGGGACCGTGGGCAATGATCTAAATACCTAACATCACTCTGGAGCACTTTACCTTGCAGAAATGGAAAAACTTTGAAAACTCCTGAAACAATTATAGTCTTGCAGGGCAGCACTGACTGAGCAAGCCCTTGACCAGAACCCCACTTACTGTAGACTGAAATGTAGAGTCAGCTATTTTAAGTCTGTTTTTGTAAAATTTCCCTTCAATTTTCAGGCAGCTGTCAAAACCCCCCCCCAAAAAAACTCCAGTTTCCATGACACCCAGACTCTGTACATGAGGACCATTAACATGCACAAAATCGGCAGAAGAAGATGCCTTTACATGCTGCATTCGAATGTATTATGAGTTTCAAAACAGTTAACGCCCACTGACAACACTTTGAATGCAAAAAAAACATTTGCCCCACTTAAGTCAATTGGTCATAAAAAAAATCCGTGATATCTGTGATTTACCAAAAAGAACCTAAAGTAACAATGGCATTCTGCATTTTCTCCTTGCACCCAGCGTTCCCAGGATAGTCTCTGGATCCACTGTGACCTTGATCAGCACTGAAGATGAATGAATAAACGCGGTTCTGCATATTACCCAACTAATTTCTGTCTCATTCTTTCATTATTTGCTGGATTGCGGTGGTGCATTTTTAGCTCAGTAGTTAAGATCCTGCGACACTGATCAAATTTCAACACTGATGGAGAGTCACTGCTGGGCGCTTGATTAAGGACTCTTAATTGCTTAGCTCGATGCTTGGATTAGATACTGCATCGCTAAGGGTTTTTTATGTCTGTTAAGAGTTTAATTCTGTGTATCTTACGTATTAGACCATACTCTAATGCTTCCATTCTTAATACAGATGAGCTTGTCAAGCCAATAACATAATTAATGGATAGTGTGTGCAGTAATTACCAAAAGAATTGCAGAAATAACAGTTTGGTGCATTCTGCTGATCTGTGATCTGTGAATAAATAGTACAATAAAACCAACAAGATGCTTCACAATATGAACACCATAAACCACACGATGTGGCCAAAATTATGTGAACACCTGACCATCACACCCATGTGTGCTTCTTCCCCAAACAAGAGGAAGTTTACCAATGTTTGAGTAGAACTCCAGTGGTCTGTATGGAGTCCTGAACTCAACTCCCTGGACACCTTTGGAGTGAACGGGAATGCTCTATCACTGCCTGACCTCAATAATTCTCTTCTGACTGAATGGGCAAATCTCTCCAGGTATGCTCCAAAATCTAGTGGAAAGCCTTCCCAGAAAGGAGGAGTTTACTGTAACAGCAAAAGGTAGAAGAGGATGTTCAAAAAGCACATATGGATGTGATGTTCATGTGTCCACACCTGGGTGGCGCAGGTACCCCCTGGGTGGGTAGTGTTTCAGGATCCATGCTTTGATCCTGTGGGAACTTTCACATATTCTCTCATGCATCTGTGTGAGTATCCTCCAGGTTCTTCAGTTCACTTCGAATGTCCAGAAGAATGCCAGTAGAAGGACTGGCTCTTCTAAATTGCCGCTAGGTGTGAGAGTGAGTGTGTGCGCACACATGCATATGGCTCTGGCATCCAAGGTGTATTCCTGCCTTGTGTTCCTGGGATAAGCTCCAGATCCACCATGACCCTGAGTGGGATGAAGGGGTTACTAAGCATAAATGAATGAATGATTACTTTGTTGTACCCTTCAGTCAGATTTTTGACAGTAATGCACTGGCTTCTCCATTTAGCTACTTATACACTGAAAGAAATGAAGGTTGGTTTTGTTTTAAAGCATTATAAATCTGTGCATACTATGAAACCTTAACATGTGTACAAGTAACTACAAAAAGCTTCAAAACACTGGGATCCAAGTGAAAAAAGAGGACAAATTCTTAAAAAAAAAAAAAAAAAACACTAAAAAAAAAAACCCCTGCACTTGGTAAACTCACTAGCCTTCATATGGCATTATTTTACTCAAGAATTATAGTATAATAGCACACGATTTGATGTTCTGACATTCCTTAGCTTCTTCAAAATGATCGGCAATTCTGTTAAGAATTTTATTTTTAATTTCATTGTAAAATTCTATATTTTTAAATTTTAGAAGAAATTTAGCAACCTGTATATGAAGATGATTTGAATAATAAAAATGCCAGTTAAATAAAGTAATGCTCAGTAATAAACTAACCATAATAGATTTGTTAATGAGCACACACTAACACTCATTCCATGAGAGTTAGGAAAAAATTAGTTTTGAGATAAAAAAAAAATGCTCAGGGTATTTCTTTTTTTCATAAAGATATATTAATTGAGAAACTGGGCCCATACTTAATACAAACTGGATCGTTTTTGGCATTTCCAAGCACATGACCCCAAAGACACACAGAGTAAACATGCCAAAATTTGTACGGATATATGAAAACAAAATGTAAACACTCAGTGTGATGTGGAGATCAATTGCTTCAAAGAATTACTTCCCAATCACAGGGTACCATATGGTACCAAATAATAAAAAATAAATAAAAGTCAATATCCTCATAAGACTCTTCTGTCTAAAAGCAAATCTATAATCCTAACACAGACTCAGGATTTTAAGGCTGTGGATAATTAGTTACATAACATGCAAAAGGTTGTGTAATTCGCTTCCAAACATACAAAAGAAAAGTGACTTTTAGAAAGGTCACGGCACAAACAAGATTTCGCCCCCATGCTGAGCCTGAGGTTCCCACAATTTCACACCTTCCCACAAGAAAGACAGCTGCGGTTCGACAATACAGCAGACGGCCAGACACCTGCAAGTACACTTAGGGCAATTGATATCTTTTCTCTCTCTTCTGACCAGTAGACTGTAAATGGGTCTGGGACTCCAAGCACTCTCAACAACCTCCCCTAGTGCAATTATTAGGCCTAGAAGCCCATACTCATCCAACTCTCAACTTTTCACCCCCTGGCCAGTTCCTGTTTATTAGCATGTGTGCTGCGTAATTAGCCACTTCTGCATTTCACAAAGCCCGTTGCCACTCCAGCTGATGCCTGTGCTGTACGAGACACGTTCGTTAATAAGGGGCTGTGAATTAAATCAGCTCTAATCATATCAAAAGTGTGTGCTAGCATTCAAGTAAGCACGACACCAAGCTTTCATGTTTGCCTTTCAGGTTTTTATTTTTTATTTAAGCCTTTTATTTCTTGATGTACAGGTTAGGGTGTTAGAGGCTGAGCTCTTCTTTTTCCTCTCCACAGATTTACATGATGGAGTTTGGTTGGTAATAATTGGAACCTTTACGTTTGACTTATACGGCATCACCACTTTTGGCTTGTTTTTAAATTACATAGCTCACGATACCATTTATAGGTGCTTGATTAGGCACCACAGACTACGCGTATGTCAGGAGCGCTGCGTGAACCTAACGTGTGTATGATGTTCAAACTCAAACGCATTATGAGATACTGACAGAAACTGTGCTGGCAGTATCCTCAGCCACCACTACAGGAAGTTTCCCTATTCTAACAACAGGAGGCAGTATAGAGTATTCACTGACGCCTCCTTCCTGCCTCCCCTCCCCCACGTCAGTGCTGCTCTGCAGACAAGACTGCAAGGGCCTCCATCAGCCAGCCGGGCCTCTCAGAGCCTCCTTTCCTTCCACACGCGCACACATGCACGCGCGTGCGTGCACGCGCACACACTCCCTTTCTCTCTCAGACTACGACAGCAGATTACACTGAGTCTGGAGGGGGAGGGGATACATTCTCAGACTTTCCCTCCATTTTGAGGCCTTCCTCACTAAGAGAGAAGCAGAGTCCACAGTCCCAACTATTCATGACACACAGTGAACACACATACACACACAGCAAAGAAAAGGGTATAAGAATAAAAAACAAAAACAAAAAAAAACCCCATAAACTATTCATTTCACATTACAAATGGTTGATGTGAAGAGAATGAATAAAGATATAGAACAATAATGTTAAAAACTAGGGATTCAATTTAGGAGGCATGGTAACACGGCAGGTAGTGTTGCAGCCTCATGGAACCATGGCTCCCACTTCAATCCTGAGCTCAGGTTACTGTCCGTGTGGAGTTTCATGTGTTCTCCCCATGGACTTCTTCCCATCTCCCCAAAACATGCCAGTATGTGCTACTGGCTACGATATATGACCCTTATATGCCACTGTGCACCCTAGCATATCCAGGGTGTATGCACCTGGATTACCTCACACCCACAGTTCCTGGGAAAGTCCGTGAGCTTAACTATGCCCTGACCTGAATAAAGCAGTTACAGAAGGTGAATAAATGCATTAATATTAATCTGTGCATTTCTGTTGATTGAGTGGTGGTTGATGACTCGGCCTAACGTTGTTTCTATTCATGATGATTGGTGATGTTAAACATGAAACAGAAGCTGCTGTCAAATATCAAGCCACTAAACTGTTTCCATGCGAATGTCCAGGTTACCACTGGCAGGATTTGGCTAGACAGAATGATGAATACCATATTTGCAAGCAGGGCATGATGGAAATGTCCACAGATATGGGCTCAGATTCCCCTAGGTTTTAAACCAGTTTTGAGTAATTCAGTGCACTTGGACCAGTAAATGTGGTGAGGTGATGGCAGTAGATCCAACCGACACCCCATGCCACTTAGTTTTTGTTTTGGAAAGGCCCAAGATGTTAAACTGCAGAAAGAGGGCAGGGTTAGAGCCACTATGAGAAGCACAATACAGCACTTTATTATTCAGAAATGCTTTAAGTGAAAGAAACAAACCAAAACAAAAACATACAAACATAAATTGCAGGTCACAAACTAAAACATACAGACAACAAAGTCAAGCTGATGGTGAAGGCTCTTTGTGCACCACCGGCAGAATCCAGAGTCCATTCGTGGAAGCAATCAAAAAAACTTTCACCTACTAAAAGTGATGCAAGAAAATTAGCACTGTCCTGCAGAGGCTGAAACTGGGCACAATTAAAACACAAAAGCACAACGCAAAGGAGGTTACGCAAACTGCTTTTTGCTCCGACCTCGGGACAGCAATTGTATCTGAGCAAATTGCTCTTACAGTGGAGTAAAGGGTATGTCATGGCAAACATCAACAAAAAGGAATACTTCAGTTCTAAACGGAAAAGATAAAAAGCAAGAGGTTATTTTATTTGCTTTTGATATATAGATATATTACTCAGCAAACTGCTATAGTTTGTTTAAAAATAATCATGTTGAACAGCCACCAAAAGCCACATCCATTAAGTGAACCAATGTATAACATATGACCATCTAGAGTGAGCACAAAATGATTAGCAAATCTGAGCACACATACACCAACATCATCTTCGACATAACTAAAAGACTGTACAAATATACACTAGCTATATGGTTACATGAAATTCAGGAATACCTGTAATTCTAATAAACACTCATCCGGCCACACATCGGCGGCCAGAAGTACATTAAGTATTTTGTGAAATTTTCAAAGAAACAAACTAAAGGCAAAAAAACAAAAACAAAAAAACAAACAAAAAAAATAACCAAAAACAAACCAACAACATTCTACTGATTGGGGCATTTTAAGTGTTATCTTTCCCTAGCCCGAGGAAAAGCTCCTTCTTGCCTCCATTTAAGTATTCTTATTCAACACTCGTCTCTACGTTATCAAAAGTCTGACTTTTTGCCCTTAAAATGGCTTCAGAAAGTTTACGAAATGATCACATCTCACTTAGCATGGTCCACAAGTTCAAGTGAGGCAGCACTGTTGATGTCTGGAAACGTAACATGTGAACTGTATGTATTTGTAATTTCAATAACTGTATTTAAATATCAGACCTGTTGCTTGCCAAGGCAGGTACCCGATTGTCCAGACTGACCCTCATCTTTGGGCTTTCCTCTTTTTTGCAGCTGGTCTAATGACTCATAACCGTTTTCACCGTTGAGAGAATCCTCTGGGTAAGAGTCATTTGTACTCTCTTCACTTTTTACCACACTAGATATCTGGCTATTCAGTGTGGAGTCCTTTTGTTGTGCTTCCAAGAGACCTCTCTCATCATCACTGTCCGAGTCCACAGAGATGGGCTCTGAATTTATAAGTCCCCCAGGTTTTAAAAGTGTCTTGACTGACTCATTGCAACTGTACCCTTGGGTGGCCTTTTGACCATTAGAGTGCGATGAGGCATTGGCAGTAGATCTAGCTGGCACCTCATGCTGCTGGACATCACCATTAATATTAGCTTGTTGCTTAAGTAGTCTAAGTGCACCGGCAGATCTGCCTATGATATCGCTAGATGTCCGACTTTTTTGATCCTTTTCGCGGGTATCAAAGTAAAACTCTGTGTTAAAGTCCATCTCATGCTGTACCTGCATAACGTGGTGCATTTCGAATCCGAGCAAAACGCTAACTTTCTGTTTTTCACAGTCACGGATGCATTTCCTTCTTCGATTTGCAAAATGGCTTGAAACATCCGATTTCCACAGCCAGAGACTGGTTGCAAGCTTGTCCACTTCTCGACGAGTGGGGTAGGGCTGCCTGTTAAAATACTGGGTGAGAAAAGCCTTGCGAGCCTCATAGGACTCATTCTCGTGGCCCTTTGGGTTTAAGGCCAACACAACAGGCTCCTCTTTTTGCTCAACTAAGGCAAGCGGGCCTGACTGAGTGTAGTCTTCTGGCCCCACCTTGCGTTTCTTTGGGTCAATTTCACCGTCGTTTTGAAAGCTGGCTCGTTTTAAGGAAGCTCCCTGAGCCTTGACAAGCCGCGAAGTTGCAGAAGACCTGCTGTCCTGACCATTCTGAGTTTTGCCCACGCCCCTGCAGTGCACTAGATGCAAAGTGATGGTCGAGGCAGTCATGTTACTTGTGTAGACACCAAGGCAATGTATGCACTTATAGGTTAGCTTTTTCTCCACTGGATGCACTGTCTGGATCACCTGATGTCTCTCCCTCAGGTGGTGTGCAAGGGAATCGGAAATAGGACCCTTCAAAATGGAGAAGCATAATGGGCAAAGGGTCTTGCCAACATCTCTCTTATAGGGAACAGCTGTCTGTGGTCCACTCTTAACAAATGTTGCATCTGGGGTCTCAGTAGGTATCTTTGGGAAGCGCAGATTTAGAGGCTTATTTCCCTGTGTGGTGGGTGAGGATTTGTTTTGGGCATGGAATGCCACAGACTCTTCAGGAGCATCACGCATATTGTAAGTGGTGACAATCAGCTGGACATTCTTGGGGTTTCCTTGTTGGAGGGTAAGATCAAAAGTCAGTGGGGAATCAGTGCGTACCCCAACAGACTCATTGGGATGTGACCCTCGCATGTGCAGCACCATCTTCTCCACATCGTTGAAAGTAGCCCTGCAGTGTGGACATGATAAACCATGGATTAACATATGGTTGAGAAGCGTGTCGCTAGGCAGGTAGCGGTTGCAATATAAGCATTTACTGGTGAAGTTGTGGATCTTCATGATGTAGTTTGCCACTGCTGGCACCTTTTCAGCTTTGTGTTCTTTCTCAAAATGAGAACTATACACATTTTCTGGAAAGAGCTCATTGCAGATTGTGCAGATCTTCCATTTCTGAGTGTAAGATGTACCCAGGACAGAGATGCCTTTCCTGGGAGGGGCAGAAGATACGCTTGTAGCAGCTGCCTGAATTTGTGAGGTCAGTGGCGGAATCTTCAGAGCAGAAGCAGATGTTGACGCAGAAATCGGGCTGCGTAGACTATTAGAAGAAAGTTGAGGTCTGGAGGTTTGAGATTGCTGGGTCACTGAAAGGTGTCCGCTGCCTGGCAGAGCAATGCGCACTTGCTGTCCCCCAATGGACACTGCCTGAGAAGTGCCGGATTTCAAGCCAAATGTACCCGACTTCAAATTAACACCTGATAAGAGCCGAGTGGAGTTCAAACTCCCTTTAGGAATTACAATACGACTCAACTGCTGTGTAGACAACGGCCGCAGCCCAGAAGTTACCAAAGTGCCCTTTGGTGTAGCACTCGGGACACTTTTCTCTGCTTGAGATTTAGGGGCCACCATTATAACAGGCTTGGCACGAGGTACTACAACATTTGTATGTCCAATCATGGCAGTAACTTGGTAACCGATGCGTTCATGGTCCTCGATGACATGCTGCACGAGTGCCTCATAAGTACGGGGCACAAAAAGGCAGCGCTTACAGTGGATGGCTGAGCTGTTACTGTTACTAGCACCTGCAGGGCTATTAGAATCTGTAATGCTACCTTTGCCTGTGTCAGGACCAGCTGTTGATCCATTAGGAGTTGTCTTCTCGCCAGGCTTGGCCAAATATGGAGCAGCAACGTGTTGGAAGTGTTCCCGATAAATGTGCTTGCGCACCACATTGTATAGAGGGTCCCTATAAGTGCATTTCTTACAGTAGTACACGGCCTGCTCTACACTGTCCCGAGGCTTGTCCAGGCGATTACCATCCTTCAGGCCAGTTATTGCCCCTTGGATGCCCCCAGTCCTCTGGCGCACTGCATTGTTAGGTATGTGAAAGAGTCTGATGTGCATCTCCAAGGTCTTCTTGTTCCCATTGTAAGTGCAATAAGGGCAGTTAAGAAGGATACGATTCTCAAAATCCTCACTGTGGACATTGCGGAAGTGGCTCTTATAAGCAGAAAAGAACTTTGAAGAAAATGAGCAATCTGAACAACAGAATGGCTTTGACCGGTAGTCCTAAAAACAGAAAAATGTAAAAAACCATTAATGAAAACAGACCAAATGACATCATGTAATGAAGTATTTGGCTGCTGTTACTTCACCACTCTCGTTGCTATACTCACTTGAGTTTTTGTAAGAGAAGGATCCCACATACACACATCATCCCATGTGGTGTTCTTGACATAAAATTCATTGGGCACAAAGTCTTTATAGTCCTGCAGAAGTAAAGAAAATGTGCAAAACTAAAAAATCTAAACAATAACAGTTTATATTTAGATTTATTGGGTGAAAGAATTTATATCATTAAACATATGGACAAAATACAAATTATTCACTTAATAGTGCATGGAAACTGGCACTTTTATTATGAATGAACTCAAGTCCAGAGAGCACTCAATTAAATTTATGCAGTTTCTTGCTCATTACTGTGCAAATATGAGTAGTATATACACATGGCAGTATTGGGTGCATTAGTCCAGGTGTTCTGAATCGTTTTTAGGGACTCATTTAACTTTTAATTTTAATTGCTATGTAAACGTTCTCAGTAACTATTTTGCCTATTTATCGCCGCTAAAGAGCTTTCTATTAATTCCATTTAGACTGACAGAACACATCAGGTCCATGTTAACATAACCTGTAGGCTAATTTTTTAAGTGAGGTTTATATTCATTCAATTCATGACAGCAGTCAGTCTAACAGGTTAATACCCATATATAAACTTCATAATTAATAATAGTCTCTCTCTCACACACACACACACACACACCTCACAAAAATAAACAAATAAATAAATATTTCGGGCCCCATGGCAGTGTTTCGCTGTCCCCTTAAGGTTCCTAGACCCTAATCTGAGAACTAGTGGGTTAGGCAACAAAGTATTTCTTAGGGTGTACTCAGACTCAACAGGTTCAACTGGCTCAGACTGCTCCCTGGAGTGATGGTCCCCACTTTCCTGCTGGTCTGCACTCGCACTGCTCTAAAGGACAGGCTCCCGAGGCACTTACGTCACCACGCAACTTTCTGTATTGTAGAAAAGTGCTTCTGTTTTGCATGATATGGAGTGAGATCATGGTCTTCTATATTACAGCAGAGTTACAAAGTTAACCAGAGTAAAACGGACACTGCAAACGCACAGAATCAAGGAAACTGAGCTCTGACGAAAATGGAGATAAACACTGCATTTGAAACTGCACCCCAGAAAAAGGTGTGCATGTTCTCACAGGCAGTAAGGCTGTGAGAAGCACGTGCACCGGTGTGTTGCATTTTAAATGCACAGTGTTTTTACCTGCACTTCGTCGGAGCTGATTTTGCTCTGTTTTACTTCAAATCTGCATGCTCACTTAAATGTCTTTTTTTTTTTTTTTTTTTTTTTTTTTTTAAATCTCTTAATGATTAGTCTTATTAGATCTCAGTTTTAACACTGTATTATTTTGGGTGCGGTGACACACGTCATACAGATTTATTAATTAGGAACCGCTATGATTTCAGTAAATCGCATTTCATGCAGAAGAAGATTTTTATGGAAGCAGCTGACAATGCAGGTGGAACTGGCAGCGTCACAAAGCAACCACTTTCCCCGTTCATCAGTAAGGTGAGAGGCAGATCCGTTATTAGTCCTAATATTCTCCAATGAATTGAAAAGTGCACATGATGATGCTCGAGTTCAGAACCTTATGTTAAAGGCAGTCACATTTACATCCTGAACTGTGGACATCCTACTTTTGAACAAGCATGTTTAATTTCCAGACAAGAACTAATGTTCTAGTTCAGGGAGTGTACGGAAATCCTGTATGGAGTTTGCCTAAGGGCATGTTGCGAGATTAAATTAAACAAATAAATAAAAATTAAATAAAATGAAATAAAACAAAACAAAATAAGAAAAAAAAAATCCAGACAAACCAACAAAGCTCCGTGATCTCATGAAATCAAATTTCATTTCAATTTGAAATTCAAAATTTGGGTCTTAGTTTGACTGGGAAACTGGTAAGAGTTAAGGGCAAGATGAATGAATCCAAATACAGGTTAATTCTAGAAGAAAACCTGTTCTTTTTTGCCCAACACTCTCAATTCTGTCCAAAATGGGTATGATGCTCTAAAGCAACAATGCAATAGACATTGTAGGTAGCGTATGTAGATAGCACAGTTACGCTATATGGCCAAAGGTTTGCAGACACCTGACCGTCACACCCATATGTGGGTTTTCCACAAACTGTTCCCACAAAGCTGCAAGAATACAAATGTAAAACCCCTGTATGTTGTACATATTACATGCGTTACCATTTCCCTTCACGAGACCTATTCAGGAGCTCAAACCTGTTCCAGCATGCCAGCGCCCCGTGCAAGAGCGATCCATTAAGACATGGTTTGCCAAGGTTGGAGAGGAAGATCTCTGACCACTAACCCATTGAACACTTGTGGCATAAACTGGAAAGCCAACTGCAGCCAGAAAGTGTGATGGCCAGGTATCCATAGACTTTTTGCCATATAGTATCTCTTGCTTTGGTAACAAGCCAACAAAGCTAGCAAGAAGTACATATGTGCATGTAATATGTCATTTTCACATTCATTAGTGCATTATTATAAACTTGATTTTAACTAGTTCGCTTTAGAATCAGCATAGATCTACAACATCTCATCTGAACAAAAAATTAAGATGCCGGAGTGGTTGCTACGTGCTCAGACAAAAGGAATCATCGTCAGACTACATCAATACAGGAGCCGCAAAAGGTGCCATTATACTTTTGATACAAACTACAAATCTGGAATATGTAGTCTAGCTACTTACAATACAGTTATGCATGAACAGAATTATTCCTGAGGAGATTATTTTCAGAATGAAATGTGTCTACAAAAGACATGCACAAGTCTGTCGGCTGCCTGTCTTAGTACACTTGAAAAGCACCTCCGTGTGACTGGACAGTACAACACAATCACAGGCCAGCGGGCCTGCTGTCCAATTACCACACTAAGCACACTGCTCCTTTACAAGGCATGAAACCTTAAATAAATGTGTCAATAATTCTATAAATATCAATTTTTTTCAGTAAATAAAAAAATAACCAGTTAAATCCTTATAAAAGCATTAAAGTCCTTGGCAACGTAGCTTTAAGTGCTTTTTTTTTAACATTTAAATATGTAAAACAGCAATGAATATGACTATAGTAAATGTAGAATCAATAAATACATCCTTTATTCCAATTTTATTATAAGCGAAGTCTCAATGCCTGATCAGAACAGTGTGGGAGCATCAGGTGGCATCAGTGTCTTTCTGGCAATGTAAATAGCTCTTGTGCAGCACTGGTGTTAAAGATTTGTGGAGGAACCATAAAACACACAAAAGCCTCCACATTACTTTTGTTTTTACACGTGAGTCATGAACACTACATGGCGTGTTGGTGTATTTCTAGCAGCGCAGTGCTCAAATAAGGCCAGAAACTGTAGTTCTGGCTATCCAATGTTCCCATGTTTAAGTAATGAGCATTAGAAAAATGGGCAAAAATGAATTAGGCAAAAATACCCCTGGCTTACCTTTTTACAGTAAAGTACAGAAATCATGACTACCTTAATTAGAGTGCAGTGACTCAGCTATTTCCCATCATCACTTATGCTCAAGTACAAAATAAATGCCTTTTTTTTTTTTTTTTTTTTTTTTAAACTTCAGTTTGCAGTTGCTGGTAAATAACCACAAATACTAATAGAACATATTTACAAGTAGCTATAATTAAAAAGACTAATAGTTACTAGTAAAACTTTGATTGATAGATTGATAAGTATTTTTTTATTTATTGAAGTATATACTGATACATTTAGCTATAAATATTCTTACATTGGCACTCGCCATCCTTCATACACTTTGAGGCTGAAATGGAGTTCATAATTGGACAAATAGATTTGAGTGCGTGCTGCTGAACCCTCACAAACCTGTCTTTTCAACAAGAGCGGGTTAACGGTGTAGCACATATTTAATGCATAATACAATTTCCTCAGGCCTGTTGTCAATCCAAAGTCACAAAAGTAACAGGAGAATAAATATTAAACTGCAGAAACAAAAATTACAAAGCTTTGATTATTCAGACCCAAGGTCTGCCTCGAATTAACGTGATTTCCACAATAACTCCTAAAGTAAATGGCATATGGTCTTTGCTTATCGATTAAAGCTTGCGTTACATTCTCAGGCATTGGAAAAAATAACCAACTATACAAATATCAGACAGCACGAGTAAAATAGAGCGAAAATATGAGCGTGGAAGAACTGGCCGAAGAGTTATGCAGAAAGAGAGAGAACACGGTGTGAAGTGTAACATGCTCACAAATTTGTTGATTTAGAGTAAATAACGGAGGCGCACTGAGTAAACTCATTCCACCGCACTGAAATGAAAATACTGGAGTTCACATATTTGTCAGTGTGTTACAACTGAAATCTGAACCATCCATCAACTCTGCATCACCGGAGAGATCTCACGTCTCTATTTTCTCTACCTGGGGACATTTTAAAAATATATACGTTTCCCAACAATAAACTGAATTTAGATCATTAGCAGCAAATAAAATAACTAGCTAGTCATCTTGCTCAAATACCTAACAAATACAGTGGATCACACAGTGGATTACAGCACGGTTCGTCACATTTCCAAGCCCAATAAAGATTCACCTGACCATTAATATGATTAATATGATGCACTTCATCTGACAAACTGAAAAAGCTTACCACTTTCAATTACCTAAGCTTTTAATACACCTGAATCAGGGCTGTGCAATATGACTATACATACATATTGTGTGACAATGGAAAAATGTCTATTATTTCATATTACACTCCGTCGTGGTTTCATTGTGTCACTAATCACTCTTTACAACAATATTTGTCAACTCAATACTGTTCATTAACTGCCAAAAAATTTCTGAAAAGTTTCATGTATTTCTATTAATTTACATCCAAGTAGTAACAAAAACATCTACTTTCAAGAAATATGACTGTTAATTTTTCTGACATTTCAATTTTTAGTCAAAGTCCCAAATGGGGATCATGGCACATGCCATCTATTTTTTATGCCATTCAATATATGATCCTCAAATGGGGACCACAGAAGCTAATGGGTTAAATAATCATCATTGAGACCAGGATGCTTGTGTTAAAGAAGGACTCTCATTATTCTGAGCCAAAAATTATTTTGTTTTGGTAACTAAGCAATTTTTTTTTAATTGATTCTCACCATTATTATTGACAATCTTATCAAAATATGCACTTAATCATATGTACAAAAAATATGCATTTTGCAACCGTACCAAAATATGCACCAGATTTATACTTATTTAATGCTTTTCTGATTTTCAGAATTTGAAAATGCTTCATTGCTGATTAAAAAAAAAAAAAAAAAAAAAAAAAAAAAAAAAAAAAAAAAAGGGAAAAAAAGGTTTATTTATTCTTTGAATTTATAGAAAATGTGCTATATTGTGATATGTATTTTTATCTGGATATGAAATGTCCTATATCACAATATGAGATGTTGGTCATATTACACAGCCCTAACCTGAAGATACCCTTGAATCTGTGATTAAATTTCAGATAAATTTTACCTACTGTAAACATATTTTGAAGAGGCATCGAGAAAATAGATTTATTCAGGCTCACTTTTTAAAATATTATAAAAGGGATACCATATTGTTATAATCTGCTCAGCCTGAAAGCAGAATTCTTTCCTTTCTTGCATAAAAAAAATAAACAGAGGTGGGGTTTTTAACAAGTTTTCCTAGGTTTGCTGAATTTTCACACCCTTCCTAGAGCCATAACCGAGTGCTAAAATGACATGCTAAATTACATTTCTTTTTTTAAAAACTTTCTAGATTTGCTTACAAACTTTGAGAATGGCTTTTTCCCTTCAGATTTTCTGCCTAATTTAGTCTTGGTCAGCTCCCACCCACCAGCCAGCTGTCCGCCATCATAAGTCTGGGAGGTTGAAGGCCATCACGTGCTTCCTCCACAACATATGAAGCCAACCTATCACTTTTTTTCTACCTGCTGCTCATGCTGCAAACCAAGGGCAAAGTAATACACTCACAGGAAGGCGCTATCTGCACTCTTCGGTTTGCGTGAGCTCACACGCCGATGACTGGCTAGTGTCACTACGACTGACAGGGGAAAACTACATGCATCTCTCGGATTTGAACTCGTATCACACGGTCTTATAATTTCAAGCAGCCATCGTGTGAAGTATTGCCAATTAAACATTCTCATTGCCTTTAAAAAAAATGCTTCTCTATAAATTAATTTTAAAAAATGACTCTGATATACATCAATGTCTACACTGATAAATGTCGAGAGTTTGCTAAATGTTACAGCATTGTTATGTATGTGTGCTAATACAATATTAAATAAGTTTTGCCCCACTGATACAGGCCACAAGAGCAGAAGTTGACAAGTAATACTACAACATGTTAACAGAACATCATTACATCCATTAGTGAGAGACGACAAATTGTTTAATAGTGACAATACTTACATCAACATGCTCCTTGCAAAACTCTAAGCCAATATCTCCTAGGACTTTCTTTATATTTTTCCTGGCTTTCCGCAAACTGCCAAGGTTGTTAACCGGGAGCTGGAACATGCTGCCCACCTACAGAATTAAAAACATAACAGAGTAAAACACTTAAGTACAGGTTTAAACATTCCACAAGTTTAAACAACATTAAGATATTGCATCAAGACTATACCAGCCCTACAGCACAGCCCTCACTTTACAAATGAATGTATTTTTACAAAAACATAAATGACTAAAAGCTGTGGGTTTGACTCAGTGACGACCACAATCACCTTCTATGTCAGTGTCATGCTTCAACAGTAGGCCTTAAACTTTCAATTTATATTTCTTCAAAAATAGGAAGTCATACACATTCAAGTAAGGGCTTTTAGTGCTGCAAAGGTAAACCTGGTTTTTATATGAGAACTTGCAATTTTAAGACATGCAAAACCAGTGAGGAGTATATGCAAATTAAACTTTCTCTCTTAGAAATGTAACCACATTTTGTCAATAGTCTTCAGGAAACGTTTTTCTGCGTCACAAGCCATAGACGTACTTGGATATTCATAAGCACCTCAAGCTCCAAAGAAGTCAAATACATACAACACATTTATAGAACTCTGATCAGCTGACAGACATCTGCACAACAAAACAATCAGATCTGTTGTAAATTATTCAGTCTGTTTTGATGACTATATAATCATGTCATTTTATACTCAATGACAGAAACTGAAGTTGTGCGTATGGGAACTCAGGGGAAAAAAGGGACACTTGAAAATGCTTATACACTGGGGAGTGTCCTAGTGCCAAATAAGCGGACAATTCAAATTACATGAAGATGCTGCATGTCCAAGTGCCAATCAAGTGTCTAACCCTTTACACTAGTCAGCCTGATCTTCTGAAGATTCACTACATCTGTAAATTCAGAAACGTTTATATTCATAGTTTAAACCATTTCTATTCTGGTGGGAGTGGTCTTGTCCAGCATGACCCCACCCCCTTACACAGGACACGAGCGCTCACCAAACCACTCAATCAGTATGAAAATGATGCAAGTCATATGCTGTGACCTTCACGGTCACCAGCTCTCAACTGAACACCAATGGCAGATTCTGGATAGAGGTTTATACAGTGCTCTCCACCAGCACCACCATAAAACACCACCTGAGAGAATATGGGTCCAATGCAGGTCCAGAGCCTTGAAGAATCTACATTGCGGTGCTCTGAACCTGTTCTTTCAGGTCATGTTAGTTTTTCCTTTAATTTGTTCCCTCAACCATAATAAGACTTATTTGTTTGTTTCCATTTGCAATACTGCTATCAGGGAGTGATGTATACTATAATAAAACATTTTTTTCATCCTGTTAGCAACCCGCCCTCCTAGAAGTTCCAAGCTAGTTAATCTGTAGATGGTCTGATACACAAAAATAACAGATGTAGTAAACATTTACAACAGGAGTGCAGATTAAAAAACCTGTACATATACAAATACAATGCAAGTGCTTCAGAGGCTCCAAAACTAGCTTTTAGTTAAAACATTTGGATGCTGATTTCACCTCCATCTCTTAAACACATTGGCCACACAGCTGATGAAGAACTTTGGCTCCATATCCAGCTTCTCTGAAAACCATGTGCACTGTACTTCATTTTCTTCCTGCATCTGAATGGTCTCTCACCAAAAAAAACACCAAAGTAGCCTAAGGCAGTTTCCATAGTAAGAGTAAAGATGTACACAGGCCTATGTTCATACCCTGAACTGATTCTTTAACTAAAACCCAGTGACAGCAAAGGATGCTCCACCGACCATCACCACAGTATCATGGCACATCTTCGAACTCGGCTCTGTATCTAACAAAAAAAAAAAGGCCTCCTCTTCACTCTAGCCTTTTCCTCATCCTTAGTAGATGGCGCTAGAGAACAGCTCTCCCCTGCCTGTTATATAAGCCTCTCCCCACTCTGCCTGCCCCTTTTCCGCTCTCTTTTTGTGCTGCCTCCTGAACTGCAATCACAGAATGGCGCCTCCTATTGAGGCAGCAGCTGAGACATGGTGCAAATGTCTGCAGTGGATTTTGGGTGGGGGTTATTTTCAGCTTGGCCATCTTAATGCAGGTGCTCTGGAATATTGTTATCCTACCAAAATAGATGATTTGGGTTAGGGGAAGACAACATTTTTTTTTTAACCTAAAATGTATACAGACCTAGACACCCCCAAACTCAGTCCACCACTGAATGAAAGGCCACTTCTGAATGTACTTAAACTTTAAGCGATACATCTTTCTCACACACAGTGCAGGAAACCCTCCCTATTTCCTCCTAAAGTGCGTAAATCAAAGTTAAAGAAAGACAAAGTGGACATGTAAACACTTGTGCATCATCTCAAACCAAAGGCAAATATCTGCATAAAATGTTTTGGTTTTATTATTATTATTATTATTATGCTGGTCAGAACAACATTACCTGATCAAACTTGGAAAATACACACACCATATATCTCCCATGCAGGCAAACTACTATGGCCAAATGATTCAGGGTCAAGGTTTCCAGACTGTTAGCATTTATGATCAAATCCCCAAAAGATGTGAAACCAGGTATGTCACAAATTATTAATCAAGCATTCACCCAGGTGGCTTGTACTCAGGCATGCAGCTCTCAGTACAGTATTTAAGAAGTTATTAGATAGTAGCTGTGAAGTGAACAGATGATGACAGCAGGTGACTAAATTAGCACTTGTCTCTCCCTAGAATCTACTGTACACTAAACAGGTTGGTATATTAGTTTTGTTTATGATCTTGGGGACCAAACCGTGCCCATAAATCACCCAGCTAGCTCGGTTAGCTCGTCATTCTGGAGCCTTCCTCCTTGGGTTTGCTATACGGATGACCATCTCTCACCGGCTAGTACAGCCTCCTAGCTTCCCGCCTAGCAAAACGTCTAAAAACGACCATAACGCCGCCCTAGCCCTGCGTTCCGTTGTGAGCGCCTAGCAGCTTCATCTCGCTCCTTTAAAACCCCGCTTTATCCATCCGAGCTCAAGAGACTCGCAGAATGTTGGTCGTTTGCTTGCTAGCTAGCTAGTGGTAACTCCCGTAATTGTAGCTAGTTAGCTAGCATCCTCGTCGCTACGTTGGTTAGCCGGGTTTTTTCTTGACGAAATTCTGCTCGTTATTCCTCTTCTTTTTTTTTTTATTAGTTAGCCGAGTAACTGGTTAGACATTCAGAGCAGCTGGGTAACTATCCACCCCTCCGACTTTGACAGCACTCACTTTTACCTGGCTCGCTCTCTGCTTCCCGCTGAGGTAGAGTCGCCTCACACGGCACAATTGGTGAGAGACAAAGCAGGAGCGGCGCTCTCTCCGTGCTGTCCCTCCTCCTGCAGCGTGCAGCCGGCTCTCCGGACTAAGCGATGCCGAGGCGGACACACCACACCGAAAGAGGGAGCTCGACTCCTGCCACTATCCGACCCCGGAGCTGTCTGCCTCTGCTCGTTCGGCTGGCGGGGATTTACTGCAACTCATCTAGAAAGCCTGCTGAAACGGCGACGGAAAACTTGGCCGCTCAAACTAAAGCCCGGTACTCTACATCGGTCTAAATCATAGCAATAATTAAGGACAATTAACGCACATTCGCGGCATTTCCTTTAACAATGCATCCCTATCCTTAACATGTTCCGTTCAAAATGGCGTGTGAAAGAGGGCGGAAGTGACATATGTGTTTGATTACGATAGAAGTAAAAAAAAAAAAAAAGCCAATCACCATGGCGGCGGAGAGTCGAAGTGTGAGCAGGGGTTTTAATTATCACTTTACCTGTTCACGAGTGCCCTCTTTAGCTTACCTGGAATGCGCAGACTTCAAAAAGCCGGGTGTCTTCGCGCCGGGTATTTTTCCCAGTGATATCGCAGTAAACAACCCCCCGTGTGCAATAGCACGCAAAATATCCATAGGGGGCGCCATTTACTAAAACGTGATTGGACAAAGTCCGATGCGTCAATTCTGCATTGGGTATCTACCCCCGCCGAGAGTCGGATGTATACAGTGCCTCAGTACTCAGTTCAGGTGGTGGCGCTGTGCTGCTTGTGCGCGCAAGTTGCCGGGACTACTTTTAGACGTGAAGTGCTGGGGTATCAGCCCTATAAATCCTTCAGGGATGCCCCAAGTTACCCTGGTAATCATGTATACAGACAAACTTTGCCTTCAATGGTTAATAAATGCACAGTGAGAGACTGTCTTCAGGGCATGAGTTTATGGAAAACAGCAAAGGGCTATTAAAAAAAACCTTTTTTACATGCTTACAACTTTATGCCTTATGTTATGGGCACTTATAGCCCGTATAATGAACCCAACCACCCGAACATGCTGAACCTCACTCACATCTGCACTGACAGTGTAATGAAGGTGTAATTAAGCCCTTATGACACATTAGTACATGGCAATAAAATTCAATCCTTTAGGTACAGTAGGTACCCTCCAGCTGTTTCATAGCAATTTGATATTCAGGTGGGAAATTAGTCTCCTACATCGCATAGGACTCAAATCATGAATAAAGTCAAGAATATATATGTATGTGTGTGTGTATATATATACACACACACACACACACACATATATACACATATATACATACATATATATACACACACACACATATATATATATGAACATTGTGTCACATTTGTGCTTCCTTCTAATATTTGGTGAGGTCAATGCTTTAAATGGCTTAAATATTTTGGATAATAAGTTTTAATTGTTCTTCAAATGAAAAATCCATCGACACCATGGGACTGAAATCCGTCAATCCAAATATAAAACTTGGTTAAGGTGTGCAACTGTGCGCTCACCGGAGCACGAAGTTATACAAACACTTTTCATTAACAGAGAAACTAAAGATAACTTTGTGGGAAATGTTTTTATTTATCAGCAACCTATATATATAGATAGCATTCTTCTCACCTATTCACACTGATGCTGCTCAAAACATAGCATTCTTTTGTAACATGTGACTCAGTGCCTAACAAAAAAAAAACATGCATTAATCACAAGACATACAAAAAAGATTTCTGCTTTTTTTTGGTAACATCTCAAAAATTAATGCAATTTCTAGTATAATTCATGCAAATTTGGTCCTGGTACCAATTCTGAGGCATATAGGGTGCATGTGCTTTTAACAGCACCAAGAAGACTAAAGTAAGTAAACATAAAGATATCTATAAACTGTGCCAGGTTGTGTGATCAGAAAAGAAACCCTTTGCTTAAAAAACAAACAAAAAAACAAACAACAACAAAAAAAGCCATTAACCGTTAACATTAAAGAAATGGATAAAGCAGAACATCAGACTCCGGATCGTGATTTGTAGTGCAAGCTCCAGTTTGTAAACATGGGATCTTTAATTACACTAGAACCATTAGGCAGAGTGCAACAGGTGAGTGCAGTGTGGCTTTGAAGAAGGTTTGATGAGCTTGCCACATCACACCACACCACACAGCAAGCCACAGAGCCATAGACTGAATCATGTTGTGGCGAACAGTGTGAGTAATCCTTTCAGGAAAGAGACAATTTCATTTCCTCCCAGTTTGGACTCTCCATAAACACGGTCCACAAATGAGATTGGAACCTGCAGGGGAAAAAAACAAAAAAACATCAGCATTTATGTTCATGAGAGCACTGTGTGCACAAACAGCCAGGTTGCAGGAAATACAATGGTCTGCCAAGGCTGGTGTGGAAGAACCTGAGTGCCCTGCACCAACCACGCCCATGAAAACCTCCCCATCCAACATCAGGGTACATCAACATCACTAATGCTCCTGGGGCTGAATGAGCACAACCCCCCACAGCCACGCCTAGTGTAAAGCCTTCCCAGAAGGGTGGAGGTTATCGTAGCAGCAAAAGGGGAACCAAATGCATGTTGATGCAATGCCTTTGGAATGGGGTTTTCAAAAAGCACACACGAAAGTCATGATTAGGTGTCCATGCACAATCAGGTCCATAAGTATTTGGACAGTGCCCTTCTTTCTTTCTTTCTTTGGTAGTAACTCTTGCCTTGGTACATCACAATCAATTGCAAAAGAAGCCATCAAGATGTGACAAGTGCAGACTTTCAGCTTCAATTTAATGGTTTGATAAAAAATTATGTATTAAACGCATTAATCCATAAATAAATATAAATAAATGTATTAGATTAAGGACTTATATCCATTTTTGTTCTACAGACCCACCATTTTGACAGACTCAAAAATAATTGGACAATTTACTAATGCGCAGTTTCACGGTGATATATGGCCTGTTTGTTTGTTATTTCATGACAAATTAAGAAGATAAAAGGTTGAAGTTGATTCCAAGTGCTGAATTTCCAGTTGGATGTCTGACTGAACATTTGGCCAGATAGTGGACATGGATTTGTTGTTGTTGTTGTTATGGTGAAGATTTCTCCCAGGAGAATTTTATTAGTATTATTGGAAGGAGTCTCCACTCTTAGCAAATTAGAGCCATCAGATCAGAGCTAAAGCTGTAAAATGTAAAAAAAAAAAAAAAAAGGGGGTTAATTTTTGACATGGGAAAGATCAAGATGGAGGATTGTGGGGTTTTTGGAAACATAAGAAGCTGTACATTAACTTCAAGAGGAGAAAAGGCTGGCTAGTGAAAGAAAGAGTAGGTATAGTTAATAGAATGTAAGTCACAACCGGTACTTGTTTCTTGAAATGTTGCACAACATTAAATGTGACTTTGAAGTGATAAAAGTATGCCACTGTGTTTAATAATAAAAAAAAACCATAATTGTTGAAAAACTGGTGGTATAAAAGGAATAAAACACTACGGGACATGATGTTATTGGGAAACTCCAGTTAAACTCAGAATGCATCACTCCACCATGTGGTTGATTATTTTCCTACAACAGGATGTCGAAGTATTTTATTCCTTATTTAGCTCTTTGATATAATAAAATAAAATTGCTGCAACAATCTTTATTCTATTTGTCAGTGAAAAGCGACATTTTGTCACGTTTGAGTACAAAGACCGAGTCCCTTTTTAATCCTGTAAGCTATTTGTGCATCATTTTAATTTAAATCCAAGTTAGTATTTTGCTTGCTTTTTACACTACCTCTTTGCAGCTTACTCACAGGGTGAAAAAAACAAATAATTTAAATTCCCTTATGTGTTATATGTTCAATCTTGATAAATGGCTGTATGCTTGCTTTACAAAAGTGATGTAAAATCAGTTTAATTATTTAGCAATTGTGTCAATGACAACAATAAGACGTCAAG
This sequence comes from Chrysichthys thysi, assembly GCA_030068315.1. Classification (NCBI taxonomy): domain Eukaryota; kingdom Metazoa; phylum Chordata; class Actinopteri; order Siluriformes; family Claroteidae; genus Chrysichthys; species Chrysichthys thysi. The sequence continues at coordinate 9,335,301 of JAQLOM010000015.1, forward strand.
TAAATGACAAACATGAACGGCAGATTAACGGACCTCTCCGATGGTGCAGCCTAACTGTCGAGCACGAACAATCATCTCCATCTGGAAAACGTAGCCTTTAGACACACAATGCTCCACCAGGCGCTCCAGCACGTCTTTCTTATAGAGCCTGTGAAAATCAAAGAAACATGATCAGCAACAGGGAAACGTCACTATCCATGTAGCAATGAGCTACATACAGTGGAACCTTGGTCTGCGAGTGTTTTGCAAGATGAGCAAGAAATTTTAATACATTTTTTGACTTGATAAACAAGCGAGGTCTTGCAATACGAGTAGTATGCATACACTTCGTCTGCTGAGCGTCACGTGATCACAACTTTTCTCTCTCACTCACTGCGGGATCGTGGCTCACTCGTATAGTGAATAGCCGCACTAGCATAGAAAAAGCCTGAGGAATCCCTCACTTCAAATGGGATCAGGGGGATGTGTAAAATGTGGGAAGGAGTGCAAAACTTTGTAGAAAAGCACCACCCGAATAAGGCTGTAGCAGTGCAAGCGATGAATCTGTTTAATGACAACGCAATGTCGCATTTCCACGAAATCCTCAAAAGGAGGAAAAAGCAGCCATCACCGGAGTTTCCATGTTAAAGTCACACGAAAAGAAAAAGATCCCAGTGAGCCGACAGACTGCAGTGATTCTGCGAGTTGTAGTGAAAGTCAAAATTCAAAAGTGAAAGTCCTTTCCCCTCTCCCTCACACCAGCCACGATTCTTTTTAAAGGTAAAGTGCAGGTTATTTTGTTTTTATCAGGTGTGGTGGGGTTGAGGTGGACACATGTCATGACAAAGGTCAACTGAGGTGCAAACAGAATATCAGAGACTGGCATAAACACGAGAATAACAAGAAAGAGAAACTTGGTCAAAACCGGAGAAAGCAAACACAGGCGTAGTAAGGCTTGGCAAGAGCGTGGGAAATGGCAACTAACGCTTCGCGACCTTGGCGTGCTTGTGTGAGTCTTTTTATAGCTCTCGCAATCAGTCCCAATCCGGTACACCTGACGTCACCCATGTGACACGCCGAGCACAGCACGAGTCCCTGTGCACGCGCCGGTGGCCAGGAGGAAAGTATTACCCGGAAGTAATCTTTACAGTAAGTAATCTTTAGAACAGGTGCGCTGCACGCGCACTCCGCGCAGGCAGATTCATGAGAGTTTTATGTATTTTTACTTTCGATTTTGTATTAATCATTTTTATATAAATATTTGTCGGTTGTGAAACGAATAATCTGAGTTTCCATTGTTTCTTACGGGGAAATCCGCTTTGATATACGAGTGCTTTGGATTACAAGCACATCTCCAGAACGAATTATGCTCGAAAACCAAGGTTCCACTGTATATGTAAACACACCACAAGCCTTCAAAACATGTTGGCTTGGGGTCATCAACACAGAAAACGGTTCTAGGAAAGAAAAAAAAAAAAGCTTCATACCTAAAGCTCCCCGTTAGATCTGACGCGCCTGGTCTTAGAAGCACTTGGGTGATGAAATTCGCCCCTCGGCTTCAGAGAGACATGAGGACGTGCAGAGGAACAGGGATTAGTGCGGAGAAAATAGCATAATAAAACATCAGCTTGGCTATATTGCACTTGAGTTCTATAAAGGACAAACAGTCAACCAATAAACAAAAGATTAACCAATAGCTGCAGAATGCACAGGCGGTCATGCACACACACTTTTTTCCCCCGTGTCTCATTTGGAATTACTCATCTGAGTAACGTTAAAGGCAGAATTACCTTGATTTGGTATTGACACTGAAGTAGAGTTTACACTACACCCGTCACAGCTTTCACACATGGACACAGCCATAACGCATCTAACCAAAGACAATGTTCAGCTAATTGTTCTGCTACTTGCTAAAATTGGAGGCAAATCGAAATTATTTAAAAAAAAGAGTGCATGCATGCCCAGATATTCCACAGCAAAACAGAAAGTCATCCATTCTAGAGAAAGATGGTCGATATTTGAATTCAACAGAAAAAACTGCACCTTTAACGTAACATTCTGCATGCCGGTTTCATTTGCACTCTAAAGTGCTTAAATATACAGCTAAAAAAGAATTGTTCATAATGAACGCAAATGAGTCTGGAGGCAGTTAATGAAAGAAACAAGTCACCTAATGAGTTTTCGGCGCAGGTCCCATCCATACACACCTCCATCTCCTCTATATCTCGTTCCAGACACTAGGTCATATCCGCCCTCTTTCTGTTTTCTATGCAACAAACACAGAACAGTTTGATGTACAGATCAGGCAGTGTTAATGCATGTTAAATCAACTGTCAGGGCCATTAATTTAAGTTAATACAAGACAAAATCTTATGTAACAATGTAGCTTAGAACTTACTTAATAAATTCAGGAATAAACTTTGGCTGCAGAGAAGAAAAATTGCAAGAATAAACCCAGACATCCGTGTTATACAACACTGACCTCAAAGAATATGACAAACGCACTTAAAATGGATCAAAAGCAAGCCAGACAGACAAAAAGCGATCTGTTTTTTTTTGTTGTTGTTGCTGCTGCTGTTGTGGTCCTTACATGATGAGACAGATCAGCGTCCATAATGATAACGAAGTTTCCAGTTGCATGCTTAATGCCGTGGATGTACGCGGTCCCTGGAATTCAATTAAAAGCTCATTAAAGAGTTTAAGCAGTTATACATAACCCAGCACTAATAATAGGAGGAAATCAATGTGTGCCTGAGAAGTTAAAGGGAAACTCCACCCTGAAAGATACTGAAGATGTTTTTACTCAAATGCTTGGGAAGTGTTTAGCCATTCTGGTGCTAATTTGTTCATTTATGCTGTACCGTACTATCATTATTCCCACAAGGACCTAGCAGTTGTTTGCGATGCTGAGGTCACAGGGATACCATGGTGGCGCAGTTATAATAGCGCTTACTTCACCAAACTCAAACAAAGAGATAATCAGGTTTCATTTTTAGTTCCGAAAAACTAAAGAGCAGCTGCTTCTATTCTCACTCATGTTTTAGCAGCAATGTTTAGTGTCATGCTAATGAGAAATCCAATGCAGTTGTTCGTGAGGTAAAAAAAAGCTGAACAGCACAGGTGCTAAAAGCTGAAGTGCTGAATCTTATCTGTTTGAGATGAGGAGAGAGAGAGAGCTGGACAGACTCAAGGACTAAAGTGCTGCTGCACTTCTCTCTTTTGGAAGAGATGACGTCAAGGTTGTGTGTGTCAAGGTGGTGCCTTATAACTGGTAATTAATAAACTGTAATAACTTCATTTCCCACATCAGGCCATTTAACCAGAATCCTCTGCTCTGTCAGAGCACATAAAGCTCAAAAAATGTTCATCTAACCACATTTGTAGAGTTATAAGCCTAAATCACTATTGTTAATATTCTACTATAGGGAACTTCAAACATTCATACAACATTTTGGACTGAAATTGCAGTACAGCAGAGAATAGCGAGTAGTAATCGCAACAATCTAGCCAGGTACCATTAATGAGAACTACCATGACCTCATGATTACCTTCTCAAAACAGGGATTATTATGTTCAGCGTTGTAGATTTAACCAGGTACTGTGTCTGGATATTTATGGATCTAAAGCCAATATTGTTAGAAACTAATTAAAAAGTAGAGAAAGGAGCATTCACACTGTCCACAGTGTGCACGGCCATGTTGATTTGACGTCACTCCATAAAGAGGGAAGGAACTAGTAGTTGAGAAGTTGACGCTGGAGAAGCTGGACGCCGGGGCGGTCAGTGCAGTAATTGTAGAAGTCAGGTGAAATTGCAAGTTGGGGGTGGGGGTGGGGTTGTTTTCAGTGGCTTTAACTGGCTGTAGGTGGGAAATTACAAGTTGCAACATTACCTCTAGACATCACATTCTGTAACCTCCAAGTAGGCAAAATCAAAGAAAACATCCCCTCAATAATTCCCACCTGTGAACTTGGGATGGGTTCCAGTTTGTGAATTAAAAGCATGGAGGTTGAAAATGGCATCATTCCGAGCAGACTTCCCATGACATCATTACGAGCGTGATTTCCCTTTTCTGACAGAAGTTGTAAATTTGGAAACTGGTCTGTGTTCACATTGGTGAACAAGAGGTCAATGGATTTCTTTCTTTTAAAACCCAGATGCAGTGTGTGCTCACTTACCTAAACCTAATTTCGCTGCTCTTGGTCTTAAGACCTGTAAACAAGGCAGAACAGAAAATAAACAGGGTTATTTGTTTGCCCAGTTACTTATTATGTAACAGAGTGTGCGTGTCTGTATTTATTATATATACACACGTGGACAAAATTGTTGGTACCCTTCAGTCAATGAAAGAAAAACTCACAATGGTCACAGAAATAACT
>JAQLOM010000015.1:9360516-9378235 GCA_030068315.1 Chrysichthys thysi
TGCACGTGATTTTCAGGGTCGGAGAGTTGAAGCTGCTGCTCATTATCATTACCAGTTTTCATATCATCGCTATCAGTGTGAAGCTGTAGCGTGACCTTCAGAGAACTGTGCTCGTGTTGTTCATTCTCTGGTCCCGGGTCTTGTGGTGGTGCAGTTAAATTTATATTTAACTGAGACTGGAGATCGGACATGGCAGAGATGCAGTTTAACCTTTCTTCCCGAAGGAAATTCAGTACTTTAGAGAGATCATCACTCTTGCTTTAACATGCTGTACAGCCCAACCCTAGACTGGGTCGTAACATATATAATTATAATATAGGCAGGCACCGGCACACTCTTTGGACAAGCAGGAGCTGAGTGCCCCAGGGAACCAGAGTTTCAAAGTAACCGCGGCCGCGACAGCAACAACCGGATCCTCCTAAACAAGCTCAGGTATTAACCCGAGGAAAAACACCTTCTTCATACAGATTGTGTGCTTGAATACTGCATGAATGTACCATCCTGAATAAAATTGCAAACAGTACTATAGACAAGATTTGTTCTTATACTACTGCAGTTTGTCAACGATTACTAGTTTTACTTTATTTAAAACTATACGTCATACCTTTTAACTGTTTAGAGCTACATCGTAATATTGTGGAACACCCACGAGTCGAGTTACAGCATATATAATGGCTATATAATTTAGGTATTTATTTGTTTATATTTTATTTATTTTTAAATCTGAGAATTAAACAGCCCTGTGGTCGAAATATTTGAAATATTTATATAGAATCTGTTAGCAGAGTGGCTTCACTTTGCCAGCCATAGGAAAACATCCAATAAAATCATTCACAATGATATGCACTTGGTATCTGGAGTGTTTTTTCTTTAATGTATGCTTCTTGTTTCATTAGGTTTTATGATTTTCTTCGATGTGCAAATTAAAAAAAGAGGAGGAGGACAGACCTGCATCTGGGTGGCTAAGTGGTTAGCACTGACGCCTCACAGCAAGAAGGTCCTGGGTTCGATCCCCGGAGTCGACCTGGGGCGCCTTTCTGTGTGGAGTTTGCATGTTCTCCCCAAGTCCGTGTGGGTTTCCTTTATGTACTCCGGTTTCCTCCCACAGTCCAAAGACATGCACAGAGGAGATTAGGCTAATTGGTGGCTCTAAATTGCCTGTAGGTGTGAATGTGAGTGTGAACAGTTGTCTGTCTCTGTGTGGCGCCCTGCGCTGGATTGGCGATCTGCCCAGGGTGTAACCCCGCGTCTCACTCAAAGTCAATTGGGATTGGCTCCAGCTTCCTCCCTTGACCCTGAAAAGGATTAAGCAGCAGAAGATGAATGAACATGAGTCATTTTTATTTCAAACACTAAAAGATCCAAAAGATTTATTTTTTGGTAAATAAGTTTAAGGTTTGGGTTAGATTTTGGTGTGGCTTAGCAAACATGTTTAAATTTTGCTTAAGATGATGCCATTTTGACTATCAACAAAATATTATGTGGATTTAACAAGTAATTTCCTGATTTGGAAGAGGCATAATTGTTCTGAGAGCAAGTTAGCTTAGCTTAGACAGTCACATTAGTCAGAAAGCTTTCCAGAAAGTTCCACAGGGTGGTGGGTTGAAATCAGTGATAAGCTGATGATTTAGCAGAGGTTAAGGAACTGCAGCAGTTCAAGAGTTAAATAAAATTATGCAAACTCGCCAAATTGTTTTGTTTCCATGCGTTATATTTTATGTATGAAGAAATCATTGTTTTTGCAAAATCTGTTAGCATTTTTTATTCTACATTTTATTCCTGTATTTGAAATAAATAAAGAATTTCAATAAATTAAAGTAATTCAAAGTCAGTAATTAAAGTTTATTTATAAATCAATTTTTCTCAGACAAGAAATCACAAAGCACTGTATACAATACTGTAGATAAAAAAAGTTAAATACAGAATACAAAAGGAATAAGACAAAAAATAGCATATATTAATTAAAAACATTATAGAAAAATAATGCTAGGTAAAACATAATGGAATAAAATAAACATATTAAATAAATAAAACAATAAATCGATCACAATACTGAATCAAAGGCCTGGTTGAATAAAACAGTTTTCACCTGTTTTTGTAAAAGATTCTATGGAGTCAGTTGAATGAATGAGAAGTGGAAGGTTATTCCAAAGCCTCAGTGCGACAGACGGAAAGGCTCTGTCCCCCGGTCTTCAGTCTCGTGCGAGGAACAGCTGACAGATTATAAGCCAGGGACTGAAGAGAGGATGAAGCTGTATGTTTAAAGGGTAGTCGGGACAGATAAATAGGAGCTTGTCATTTACCGCTCTATACACTGCCCTCAAAAATTATTGGCACCCCTGGTTAAAAGCCTTAAAATAAATTCAATTTTTATTGCAGAAACATACTCTCACACTGACAATTGTAGAAAATGTAACCTTAAACTGAAGTGAATTTTAAGGGGGAAAAAACCCTGACTAAGAAATAATTATTTTTCATAAAATCACCTGTTCCACAATTATTGGCACCCTAACAATTCCTAGGAAATAAATGTAATAGAAGTATTTCTGTCATTTCTACAGTAGTTTACAAAGTTGTACTGTATAGGCACTTGTAGATATGTTTATAGATTAATGAGCCTTTAATTGGACTATACTGTGAACCTGCTTTGTGACAATGTCCGTTATTAAAAGCGCTATAGAAATAAAATTGAATTAAATTGAATAATATCAGGTGTGTAGATTTACACAAAGACATTCATCAGAGCACCATGCATGTCATGTGGTAAACATCATGGTTGATAAGGAAAGAAAGTTGCGTATGCCATATTATTTTATAATCCCTTTGATGCAAGAATTTTATAAGAGCCATTTAGTAGCTTTTTTTTAGAAAGCGTTTATGCCACCTCCACATCTGTTCAGAGTCACCTGATTACTAATGACAAACTGACCTGATTTTTAACTCAAACTTGGGGCCAAAATAGAGATATAAAAATGAAAATAAAAAGATGTTACATCTGTGAATACTGCAAATAACCGTAGATACTGTAAGACATAACAGTCAGGGTCGCAGATGCTCTTCTGAAAGTGGCACTTGCAACAGAGACCTAATTCAGATGCTGTTTTCACCTGTGAAAGTGTTCCCTCCCTTGTATCTGAAATTTCGGACTGCGTCGAGGAGCTGCCCTTTGGACGTAAAGTTATTAAGCTGCCACTCAGTTCGAGGGTCTCCACTGTACTGGGACAGGGCTGAAACAGACAGCAAGACATACTTGTGTATTCATTCAATCATTTTCGGTAACTGTCTCAATACTTGAATTCATGTCCAAATAAACATATTTGTATGCATGTTAATAATATTTCACACATTTGAGCCTTTGTGTCTATGACGAATGTAAAATACTTAGCATACATAAATAGAATATATAAACAGTTCTCAGTAATAAAGCTAGACTTTTATACTCTGCTGGAGATCCTTCTCCACATCACATAATAGCAGAAGTTAAGGGAAAAAGGATCGGAACAAATAACGTAAAACATTATGCTACAAATTTAGCAACACCCAGTACACGGCAATACTTCTTATATGCCTTGTAAACACTTCAACCTTAATAAAGCCATTGCTAAGCTGTGACCCATGAAATTAAGATGGCCATCACAAACACTGAAGGACCGTGAAGAGACCTGGATTGGCTTACCAATTTGCACTCCATATGGGCCGATGTGGAAGGGGGTGACCAGGCCCTCCAGGAACTCCCGCACTTTCTTAAAATTAGTGCGCCCAATGCTCCAGGAGCCATCCACCAGCAGCACAAGATCAGCCTGGACCCCGGCCCTGCACTCGAACGGCTTATGAGGGGATCCAGCTGGACACATACAGTGTGAATGAGAGGTAAGGGGGAAAAAAATGACAGAAGTGGATAAAATATTATCCACCTGATTCTTTCAGTGAGCTGATTTCTGATGTGAGCTAATTCTTAAATCAGGAATCACAAAGACCTGCACTAAAATGAAAACAGATCCGTTTACTTGGCTCAGAGTTCGTTTCAGGTGTGGACCTGAAACTGAATATTTCAGAACTTTAGCTAATGGACGTTGCATTATGGATTAATCTATTAGACCAATAAATCTATATCAGGTAGGTGTGTGTGTATGTGTGTGTGTGTGTGTGTGTGTGTGTGTGTGTGTGTGTGTGTGTGTTCCCACAAGCTACTGGAATGACCACATTTTTTTCCCAGTCTTCTTAATGAGAAGTAAACATGCAGTGCTTTAAAGGGGCTGGCTCACCCTTCCAAGAATCCTCTACGCCAAAGTAGCAAGTTGCCCTCCTAGGCTATAGATTTTAAATTGAAGCATGAATATATTTTGTCAAAGTATCTATATTTTAAACTCTTTCGAGCAATCCATTCTGTTCTCGCATGGTTATTCTGTATATAATGGACGAACCGGCTTCAGCCATCTCGCACACGGCTGTAGAGGAAAGAAAACATAAAGCATATTTTGTTCAAGGCTTATACGTATGACATGTGAATGAAGATGAAGTTCAGGAGGGGTTTGAATGGATTACAAACAGTGCACAGAGAGCTAACAGCGTAGTGGTCACAGGTTTTCAATACAAAAACAACACATTGGACTCTGAGAAGGATGAGTCCGCCCCTAAGTGCGTCTTTTAAAATGTAAAGCTAGGTGGGTCTTTCAAGCATTTTAATTAGATCACATATGAGTTATAGTAATGTTATTTCTGTAAAATCAGTTTATTTTGCAAATCATTCTCCCTTACAGTCCCTTTTTTGCCCTCCATGTATTTCTATAGCTACAGGCTACTGTAACACCATAAATTTTTATGATTTGGCATTTGGTTTTGTGTGGACGTAGAGAAAAGCACATAAGGTACGAGGATTCCTTTAGTGATGAGGTGGCTTCTGAAAAAAACTTTTAGAGGCTTTAATTCCTTCAGGCTTTACTTCCTACCACCCACTGGCATGTACAATTCTGACTCTATTACTAAAAGTGCATTTTTGTCATCAGGAACAGTCAGTGTGATTTTGTTTACTTCCCAGTGAATGAATTATGGAGCTATTTTGAAATATCTGTGGAATTTGACTTTAAACAGACAGCCAGAACATCAGAAAACAGCATGGCTCATTTAACTTGGCTTAGTGAGTGATACAAATACTGACTCTACTGTTTGTATACCCTTAGGACATATTTTGTAAAAAAAAAAAAAAAAAAAAAAAAAAAAAAAAAAAAAAAAAGGAATTCAATCACAAAGGCATTGAGGCTCTATTTTGTGTTTGCAATCAGATAAACTGCACATGCAAATTGTAAGTGCCTTGTAAGTGATTTACCAAAAAAAAAGGTGCACAAAGTATGAGGAGAAAACAATATTTAAATGAACTTTGTTTTTTTTTTTTGTGGGAGTTTGGATTTTAAAGAATGAAATGAACTTGAAACAGGAAAGTACAACACAGACAAAAGGCAGTAAGAGCAATTGAAATACTGTTCAAAATATGAAAAAAAAGTACAAAAGAGTAGACAAGCGGGTGCTTGACACAGAAAAGGAATATGTGTATATCTGTTTAAATGCCCTTGTCATCAGGATGTGTGAATGCATGGTGAATGGCTAACATGATTTAATAAAACATCTTTATGACAGCAAAATGAAGTCAGAATTTAGAGAATCGTTTTGATTATTTGATTAATTCAATAATGTAGATAAATATTCTCATTACTAAGACTGAGTATACAGTATAATTTTGTCTTTAACTGGTGGAAAGGAGCTAATTTAATAACAGCCCTCCAGATGTATTAATTTGTGGAGTTTCAGGCTTCAGGTTCAGGAAATCACAATCAAAAAAATTTCTCAACTTGCATTTACACTGCCCAATATTTGGCACCATTGGTAGAAAAGCCCCAATTAATTAAGGTAAACATGCAAATTAACCAAAAAGATGTGATTCTGTTCATGTGAAAGAGGCATTTTCCTCTCTGTTAGTAAATCAGCTTTAAAGGGGTTTTTTTCCCAGCTTTTACCAAGTTTACATTTTCCCCCCCATGCTAGCCTTTAGAAATCAAAGCCTTAATGTTTTAGGTTTCACAATTATACCTTCATTATCGCAAGAAGGAAAATATTCAAATATTGCATCTTAAAATCTTAATATTAAAATTATCTAAAAGTTTGAATTTCTTCCCAAACATGGTAGAAATATTATCGTTTACATAAAAAAAAAAATCCCTTATAACTGTGCCTTAACAACTTTTGCCATCTCAGGGGCATGAGTGGGAGGCTGCAAAATGTTGCTCTCAACTGTACGTTGAAAATACTGACTGCTGCTTATTTTATGCTGTGCCTATGTTGTGCTTTTCTTGTACCTGTGACTGGGGAGGTTTTTCTCACTTTGTGCTCCTCCTCCGCAGGTTTACCTCTGCTTTCAACCTTCTCATCCTTTGTCTTTGTGCGATTTTTGTCTTTCTTCCTTTTTTTCTTATCTTTCCCCTTTTCAACCTCTTGTTCCTCTTGATCATTGATAGCAGGAGGTTCTGAACATATAGAAGCATACGTTATATAAATTACATAACACCAACATATCACGTCTTAAGAAAGAAAGAAAAGGGAGGGCGCACTGATAGCCTAGCGGTCAGGACATTGGCCTTTCAATCGGAAGGTTGTGGGTTCAAGGCCCAGGACCAGCAAGGTACACTGAGGTACCCTGAGCACGGTACTGTCCCCAAGCACTGCTCCAAGGGGGCTATGCTGTTCAGCTGCCCCCTCCTTCACCTGGTGAATGGGTTAAATGCAGAGAAGTAATTTCACTGTCACGCTATGCTGTGCTGTGTTTCACATGTGATGATCACTAGTATCATTTCTTCTTCTTCCTTTACATTTTCGCAGTTCTGCACTCTAAATCAATCCATGCATTCCCTACATGAAAGGGTTCAATACACAAAACCATATAAAAGCCATGGCAGCGTCGGCAACAAAGACTCCCTCAGCCCCTGAATGTTGCCTGCATAGTCAGCGGCCACTAATAAAGCAGAAGACTGATTTCAGGTATATGTCGCTATAATAGAGCTTTTACTGTGTACTTATTGTGAGACCAGATACCATCCAAACCATCTGCAGCTCCTGTACTAAAACACGGCTAATGACAGAGGAGCGGCCAGGAAGGACAACTACACAACACTTAACTCATCCCAGGCATGGTGTGGAAGTGGCTATAATTTAGTTCAGAAATTATTATTATACTACACTTTCCCACAGCTTCAGTAATGTACTTTGAACAACAATAATAATAATTTACTTTACTTTAAAATTGCTTTAAAATAAAATTGTGTCCTATAGAGTCTTGTTTTTTTTAAATCACAAATCACAAATAAGTTAATCTCAGTACTTCAAGGTGATATTCAGTACATTTTGTGAAATTTTATTGCACAAAAAACGTCAGGTTTTTTTTTCATGTTGTTTTTTCTGAGACTGCTTTTCTTTTCATTGCTCATCACAAGTTCTGGATTAATAAATTTTAAAGCAATGCATTTTAATGTTCCCTCAAGAGGAAGGAAGCAAGGAACACTTTTAATAATGGTTTTTAACCTTTGGATTGAATCTTTTTTTTTTTTTTAAATAGTATGTGACAGAGTGGTTTTTACCTCTTGTGGTTGGCTCCTGGTAGAGAACAGTGGGCAGTGACTCCAGAACCTCAGTGGTGTCGTCCATCTCACCGGAGCCTGAACCTACAGCCTGGGCTTTCCTACTGTGCTTTTGGTTTCCACTGCGGGCCTCCTCCTCCTCCCGCAGCACATTGACTGATACACACACACAAACGTGCAATGTTAAGTGTAATAGTTAGGAACACAAAAAAACTTAACAGAGATGTCCAAATAGAACTTAATGATAACAGAAGGTATCTGTAGTGGAGATGGGCATGCCTACACATTATATGCACTCTAAAATATTGCATACACATAAAACTTGTTAAGAAAGTCCCAAAGGACATGACAAAGTCTTTACTAAAATGTAAATTTCAATGAGATATACAGCCAAAGTAAAGTAACAACCTGAACAAATGAGTTGAGTAAAGTAAACAGTGATGCTTCCAGAATGTTGTATACTGCATTACACAATTAAGCAATTTAACATCCCATCATGGCCTATTGCATGTATAAAAATGTTGAGCAGGCCCATGTGACTTCAGGATTGGATCAAGAACACAGAATGAAAAGTGACCTTGAAAGATAGTTCATTATTGGAACTTCAGTTACAAAGATTGATCAACTGGTGTTTTTCAGTAGGAACAGTGAATAAAGTGATATAACGTTTGTAATCTCTTTTTTTTAGTATTTTTAATCATTTTTAAACATGCAGAAAGGCACCCAGGTCGACCTCAGGGATCGAACCCAGGACTTTCTTGCTGTTTGGCGACAGTGCTAACGACCACACCACCATGCCGCCTGTTATTAATCAAACATAAAGCAGTAACTGTGCATTAAACTTTGTATAAAAAAAGTTATTCTTTTAAATAATTTGCTGCACTGGACATGTATTACAGCAAAATATAAGTAAAGTAATTCGCCCAGGGGTGCCCAAACTTTTGTATACAACTCTAGTACCTAGGATTATTTTATAGTCATTTATAGAAAGTACAAATTTGGTGAAGACATGGGAAAGCTAAAATCCCACACATACTCCAGTAAAAAAAATCCATTCACCCAATTCCCCATGTCAAATTAATCTTGTCTGAATGGGGCTTTAGTTTAAATTTAGTTTACAAGACGTAGTACGTGAGTAATCTTTAAAAGGCAAAAACTAGCCCGCCTACTCAAAATGCCCTATAGGCAATTCATTCAGATGGAAAAACTCTGGAAAACTCTGGATGGTACAGTGAACACAGAGCAACAATGGAATTCTGAGCTAGCTAAGCTTGCCTCCAAACTATACTGCATGACCAGCGTGTCTGAACATGCACAACTCGACAAGGCAAATAAAAAAGTACCACACACACCCAGACTCTCTTCCCTGGGTACAGGTTTGTCAGTGAGAGAGCATACATATAGTGAGGAATAATGTCCATCTCATCATACACTCACAGTGAAGTGATAACACATCGCTATGCTATATGCTATTATTAAATATTTTTAGTGTGAAGTGTTCAAAGCCCAACATGTTGAATCCTAAAACTAGCACCAACAGTTCCCTATGCTTTCATGTATGTTTACTTTCTTTTTTTCTTTGATTTCATGCTTACCTGAGGAAAGGTTTTTACAGATAGAAATTATAGTGTTATAAAAGCATTCCAAATGACTCCTAGAAAAGCCTGTATCTAGAAAAACACCAATATCCATCCATACTTTCCTTCCTGAGAGTAACATAACCTATAATTCTACAGGATTCCAGCATCCCAACCAGTCATTTACAGACAAAGCCCATGAAAGGGAACATACTGTTTACGTGCATGTGTGTACGTGTGCACAAACATATATAGAGTATGTTAAGGATGATGTATGTTATGTTATGTTTGGTTTTGGAAAAGCGATGTTGAACTGACAGGCCCAAAGCCTACCAGGCATTCAGAAATTCCTCACCTTTTACAGTAGGTATATGCAATGGGGCCTGACAAATACTCACTCTTGGGTCACACATCAGTATACAACAAGTAATTTACTTTGACAAGTACTAGACGAACTAGCCTACTAGCTGCCTTATGTCCCTAGGGAAATATGATATGTATCTGTGGCATTTAATTCACCGATGATTTAGTTAGGCATGAATAATGAATGAATCGTTGGTTTGGTTGCATGTGGATTTTTAAAATTTCTGGCTTTTCATTTTCCTCCATGCTACTAGTTACCCGTTATTAACACTGAGCTGTGTGAAGGAATGTGAACTGGAAATGGTAATAATGCAGTAATTTTTACTCTAGTGTGGGAACAAAATGAAAAATATTCTCACCGTGGCAATGTGAATGGGGATATGTTTTAACCCTGGAAAACCCAGACCACCATATCATAACGGGAAAAATATCTCCACTGGCTAAAATGATGATACAGACTCCTACTACATGTTATGAAATGGTCCTCATGAGACCTCCTGGGATGTCCACTAACGTCCACCAACCAATGAGTGGGTTGAATATAAGGGTGAAATAAAAGTTAGGGTCAAATATGACCCCAGGGGTGCTCCAGGGTTAAGGTGTTTCCTCAGGATTGTAAACAAATTAAAAACTTCAAGGTAATGGCAATAAAAGTACTTTGGATAAGTATGATTGATGGTGAAGTAACTTCTTTTATAAATAACTTGTGACCTTGCTTGAACAATGATAGTGATGGCATCCCATTGCTCATTTTTCAGGGGGGAAAAAAAGCTACAGTTCAAGTGGAGCAGTGCGAAAAGAGATTTTTGAAAAGAACGGATATTAATCAGAGTTGACAGACATAGGCTACATCCACATTAATATCTTTTAGGTTTAAGATGGAAAAGAGACGAACGCAAATGTGGGTGTCTGCATCATTGCTTCAGAGAGGTTCCATTTTCCATCATCCAAACTAAAATGTGGCCAGCAGTGTTTCCAAAAATCTCCGTTTTAGGGGACTGAAATCTCCAGAGTAATATGGATGCCAGGTGTAAACATAACAAAAGCAGTGTGTTTTAAGACTAAAACATATTAGTGTGGACAGAGCAATAGTCTACTACTGTGGGGGTCTTCTTCATCTAAGACACTTTCTGTGCATGAGGATTTATTAATAAAATGCATAAGAATGCGTAATTGTGAAACATCCACGTGACTGTTCATTAACCATAACCCATACCACACTGGTACAGTTATAAGAATTTTAAATTTGTTAAATGGCCAGAAGGGACACATTTTTCTGCAACGTGACAGTGTGGTGATGGAGATGGGGTTTGGGTCACAACGATTTGGATGTAAAAACTAAGTGGGCACAAATTAACTGAAGAATTACTAGTCCTGGTCTTTGTATAACTTGGTCATTCTTGTATCACTTTTCAATAGCTTTGAACTCTTGAACTTTGTCCTGTCTATCTCTGTACAGATCACTTGCTCCAACAATCCTGCTTCCTCCCCATTCCTCTACCTTTATCTTTATCTCTTAAAGACCTTTATCTCTTACTTGAGAAGCGTCGTTTAGCGATGAGTTTCTCCACAGTTCCATTAAGCACCAGCACCTGTAGCAGGTACTCCTGCGTGGAGTCAAGGCCCGCCACAGTGGCCCGACCCCGTGTTGTGGTCAGCATCAGCTCCGGCTGAGGAACTTCTAGAAGATGTGAACAGAACCAGATGTATAATTTCATGATAAACAACAGATTGTTATACACTATATGGCCAAAAATATGTAGACACCCGACCATCAAACCCATAAGTGAGCTTTTCCCAAACTGCTAAAAAAGCTGAAAGCACGCTGTGGTCTAGAACGTCACTGTACGTTGCAACATTAAGATTTCTCTTCCCTGGAACTAAGAGGCCCAAACCTGTTCCAGCATGACAATGCACCTGTGCACAAAACAAGGTTCATAAAGAGAAGGTTTTCCAAGGTTGGTTGTTAAAGAACTTCAGTGGCCTACAAAGAGCCCTGACCTCTAGCCAAATGAACACCTTTGAGACAAGCTGGAACACTGAGCATGTGCTAGACCTTCTCACCCAACATCAGCACCCAACCTCACTAATGCTCTTGTAAGTGAAGGAGCAAATTCCTCTAGCTATGCTCTAAAATACAGTAAAAAGCCTTTTGGAATGGGATATTCAATAAACACATGCAAAGGAAGCAATGGATGTGTTCACATACTTCTGGCCACACAGTGTATTTCTTCAATATAAGTTGCCAAGCAGAAGGTCAGTTGAAGATTAGAAGCTGAAGATATTCCTATTGGTTATTAAACAGTTTTCCTGTGTTTAGTACGTCTTCCAGCCATCTCCATAGGACTGATTTTTTTGTAGCAAGTTTCTTAATTCTTCAGTAGACCCATCTGAATCAAACTGTAATTTCCAACCTGTCCCAGAGTGCACCTGCTTCTCAACCAAAATCAGCTAGGATTGGCCACAGCTTCACCGTGACCCTTAATGGGTAAGCAGAATGGATTGTGGATGAATGGATGGAGGTTTCAGATTGCACGTAAAAGAACTAGGAGCGAAATAATATCGAGATAACAAAAGAAAGTGCATTCAAAATTCTTGAATTTTATGGCCACAGGTTATAGCTGGGTAGATGCCCATCTTCATTGTATTTCAGTTAAAATATACCACCCACTTCATCACTCTTGGAAGCTCCGCTGAGGTCTAACGTGACTGAAAAGTAAAAACCACCCCAAGCTGAGAGACAAGATTTAAAAAGAATTAGGAAATGTCTGGAAGGAAGAAAAAAAATTATATTTTTAAGCCAAATTATATATGATCAACTGCCCTAACTCTCTGTTAGAAAAGGAAGCAGCAGAACACCAGATCATTTCTGGTGGTTTATTTCCAATTCAGTGGCAACAGAGGAACAATATATTGTTGTACCCATGTTAGCCTCTGCAATTCTAGGTCTAATTATTTCAAGCAAGATCTGTCTCTCAAATTATTCATGATGTCATAATCCAAGTAGGCTAAGCTTTACAATAAAACGATGGCTCACATTTAAGTAGATTTCTTTGCAGTAGATGTTGCACCATCCAGGAGGTATTGTAGGTGTTAAGTTTAAAAAGCTTTTAATGCTTTTAATCTAGTTCATCTTATGTTCTACTGGCACTTCCAGCCACAATCAATGAGAATGATCTCAGATTAACAAACGAAATCAACACCACTGTGCTGTTGCAACAAAACTAGTTACTTCCTGTTCTTCTGCAGGTGTGTCTGAGCTTAAGAAATACCTTGCCTCTTATGCTGTCTAGATGACTTAAGTCAAACATTAAGCATGAGAACCCTAGCCTGCAGCCAAAATATTTGTCTGAACCTTCTGACCTACAACAGTCTTTAGAAATGTGTAGTATGAAGTGCAACACATTAAATCATGAAAGTCCTTAGGAAAAAGTAACATGTAAATAGTAAAACATATACAGTACATGATCAGTTATAATTCTGGGTTGCCTTAGGGCTGTGAATTCAACATGATTTTAGACAGTGACTAAATATCCTTCTGCAGTTAAGTCAAAAAGGCCTAACCCTTGCCTCAGCAATTTGTGGAATGTCAAATATAGAGGCCTTCCCACTGCCTAGAAAGAGGCAACATGGGCGAAGTATATTTATGAAATATGATCTGAAAAACAAATTTAAAAGCCAATCACTGCAAGCAGAGCTTGGTGTGATTCCCACTTCAGAAAGGTATTAGAACCTGTCCGAGGCCATTTCTCACCTGAGATTGGTCTAACTCTGACTTTGTAGCCTTGCACTAGCCCCTCAGCCTCCTTCCATTTCATCTGGAGCCGGTCCGCTGACAAAACCGTCAGCTTTAATCGGCCTGAGGAGATAAAGATGTATTGGAAGTGGGATGGTAAGCAGTATTATCACAAATAAACAATCCCATATAGTAGTCAAATATAACAGGTCATGTAAAGGACAAAGTGTGTGCCTGCATACACAGACAGCTTGGGGACAAAAACCAGTCTGTAAATGTGAGACATGCATGGGAAAGAAGGTCATGGAGTGGGGTTTCGGGGGCGATACTCAGTGGAAATGCCTCTACATCAAAGACATTCATAGCAACAATATCTCAATGCCTACTGTTTGCCTCTCCACAGAGAGGCTGTAAAACATTGGGTGTCTCTAGCGTCTCTCTCTCCTCTCTTCCTCCCTCAGAAAATCTCTGTTCAACTCTGCCCTTGTCTTCGGCTGATCTGCATAATTTCCAAATGCTGTCTTCTAACAATTCTCCCTTTTTGTACCCATGTTCCTTGCTCTGCTCCAGCTGTCCTGGCATGCTCAAAGCGGGCCCTTTACTGTCCTATAAGAGTACAGAGAAACAAGGGACACAGGAAATCCGTATCCCAAGGGGTTGAAGGTTAGCACTGGGCATGTGACCTGAGTCCAAATACAGATTTGTGTTAAATTAGTACTGCATTGACCTTCACAAGCCTGAAGGCCTTTTTTTGTGTTACGGTGTTCTCTCTTTATCAGGGAGCAGCAATAGGAAGTGGGTGGAGGATGTCTGGGATTTAATAACAGCTGGCAAAGGATCAGATACCTTGTAAGGTTTTCTTTGCCCAAGTAACACCACCACCAACCACTGAAACAACAAATTAACACGCCAGTATCATGGAGGCAGACACAGCATGGGGGTTGCATAATAGGGTAGATCCTGAAAAGCGGCATAAGACCAAAGCAGCCTCGACTCCTTTAATTAAGAAAATCTAATGTTTATAGTTCTCCAGGCGATTTCACAATCCAAAACACTCTTTAAACATTCATAGCGGACATTAAGACTCTCTCCTCTTTCTCTTGCGTTTGTTGTGTCGTTCTTCTGTATTCCTGAAGAGAAGAAGATTTACAGCTGCTCCCGAAGCCAGGTGAGCACCGCTTCCTTTACTTCATCATCACAGGTGAATCTGCGACTCGGTACCACCTCCTTCAGTGGATAGAAGATGCGATAATTGCTACGCCAGACCTGAGCTGTAAGGAGGATGTGGAAGACGTTCGAAACCAAGCCATTGCGCTGTCTCTACTGTCGCTGCTGCTGTATGAGGACATGCATTGTCACGGTGCAGCAAGACTGATTTGGACAGCATTCTTTTCTTTGCTGTGAATTGCAGGTTTAAGTTCATTACGCAGCAATGCACAGTAATTTGCACTGTTCGCTCTTTGCCCATTATGGCAAATGTGCCTCCAAAGCCGATATCCAAATGTGCAGCCAATTGATACACTGTTATCCACCAATCTTCTCTAATTGAGGCATTGAGGCATCTACCACGTCGACATGCTCTTGTGTACACAATGTTAATGGGCGACCAGAATGCCCTTAATGGGTTATACCGCTTCTTCCCACTCAGAAACCTTTCGTTAATTCTTAGTGCTATGTCCATTCTGAGACAACATCAGACAGTGAATTTCCACAGGTTTCACTCCCTCTGCCCAAAGAAAGTACACTGTGACACATCGTTCAATCTCGCAACGGAGCATTCATGTTTTTGCCACTCATATATGAGTGTGTATATATACATGTGTGTGTTCGATCTGATAAGGATAAAATCCACATGCTCACTGTATGATCCAGTCCATCCTTGAACCTTTGTCAAGTACATGAGCTGTTTAAAAATTATTAGTCAAAGCTGGCAGTACTGCATAGGTCACAAAAGGGTGCATGTTTAAAAAAAATTTTTAAAAATGTAAAAAAAAATACGTATGCTGCGTAACGTAGGTAAAATGAGTTAATCAGGGACGTGATCAATAACATGAAACAGATTATAACTGCATCTGAATCAGACATTAACCCATTAACTGCCAAATTTTTCTTCTGAAATTTTTCATGTGTTTCTATTAATTTACATACAAATAGTAACAAAAACATATACTTTCAAGAAATATGACTGTTAATATTTCTGAAATTTCAATTTGAAGTCAAAGTCCCAAATGAGGATCATGGGACATGCCATCTATTTTTTATGCCATTCATTATATGATCCCCAAATGGGGACCACGGAAGCTAATGGGTTAAAACACAAGATCCTATCACTTGCTATAGACTGTATTTGAATACACATTTAAGGCCAAAGATTGAAAGAGCAGTATAGTACCTTGAGTAGAAACCTCAGAGGCCAGCATTAGAAGAATTATCCCAACAATGGCAGACATTGGACATGGATAGGGAGGAAGATATGAGAGAAGACCTAAGAGCCAGAGCACTGTGGGACCTGCAAAAGATCACAGTGAAGAGATTAAAAAAAGCAGGTGCTTTATTTGAATGTAACTGTTATTACAGGCAGATGGCCACCAATTACAAGGACAGCCACAGAGACACGTTAATACATTAAAGTGTGATTACTATTTTGAAGTAGGCAAGGAGGCAAAAGACAACAAGGAGACAAAAGACCACAAGGATTATAAAGTCATTTACCAAACTATTTTACTTCTGGGATTAAAAACATACTGACAGTTTTAAGAGCACTTTGTATAGCCCTGTTTATGTGTATATAAAGATGAGCCGCATAGGTTATCAATGATGTTGGATGTCAACTGTCATAGTAACAGCCTTTAATTGAATATAAAATAAACATCATCAACAATGATATTTTCCTTATTGACCTTATTGGTTAAATCACCACTAATGATCCATCTTCATGCCACAGGCTGTGATAACCAAAGATTCATTTTAAAATCTAAAATATATGAGAAATCTTTGAGACCTGCAGAAGTCTTATGAGAGTCATGAATTTTATTATCCTCTTCAGATAGAATGGAGATACCTGAAGTGTATGAACCCTTTTAAAGTTTGATATACTTTCAAATTTTAACCCCTGTGTAGGGAAAAAGTAATAAGAGAGTAAACAATGATGGGTTGGTGAAGAGAGAGATATGGAGGGACAGTCACATTATTCACATGAGCAAACCATAGGAAAGAGCACAACAATACCATTCATTAGGCGAGCTGGTAAAGGTAATGAGAAGAGGGATGTAAACTGAACAGCTGTTCACCATGGTGTTCTAACAGCTGTGCAGGTTCGTGGTCTGTCTTTAAAAACCTTTAAACTTTCTTGAAATGACAAACCTTTTAGTCTAGGGCCATACAAATCTTAATATAATGCTTATGTGCACTCATAAACACAGCTAGATTATAGCAAATACAAGGCGTTCATGTGTGTAGGCTGAGTGTAAAGAACTATGAAGTTCTTCAGAAGAACTATAGAGGCGTCGCATTCTATACGTCAGATAAAAGAAGCATAAAAAAAAGAAAAAAAGAAAGAAAAAGAAACCAGCAAGCAATGATGACTTTGGGTTATATTTTACAATTTCAGTATTATGTTTAAAATTTTTTTAGTCATTCATTTTTAGGAACATGGTCATGATTAATGAGATCAAAATCACTATCAAAGATGTTAAAGGTACGTTATGCATACTAGACCAGGACAGTTAATTTAAGCATGATTAATCTAAAGCTTAATAAGTTAAAAACACGTCAATTATTTGCACATAAATTTTAATACAAGTGCAGGTCCTGTGATGCTTCAAATCAAAATATTATCACTGAATACCGGTTTGGGATTTGTGGGTGAAACGTTGATGGATTAAACTTTGTAATGGCTTTAATAAAGAAATATAATGGTACATAATTTTGTTTCATAATATGGTTTTAGTACCACTCTCATTATAGATGTTTATTTTGTGACTTCTACGTTATTGTGCGAGTACATACACATTTTAGATTTCCAAATATTACTTTTCCAACAACAAAAAAATTAATGCTAGAGAAAAATGTAAATAAAGAAAGCAACATATATTACTTAGACTTTTCAGACAAAGAAAAGTAGAATGACAGCGGCAGGGAACTGCATGGAAGAAGAAGAAGAAGAAGAAGAAGAAGAAGAAGAAGAAGAAGAAGAAGAAGAAGAGAGTGATAGTTTTCAGGAGCTGTGGCAGATTCTCCAAGATGCTCAGTAAAACTTTCTAGCTAATTGTCTTATAAAACTGCACAATGCATGCACACACACACAAATATATATATATACGGTTTCATCATCATATATAATATACATAGATAGATAGATAGATAGATAGATAGATAGATAGATAGATAGATAGATAACAAAGGGATATGATTATATA
>JAQLOM010000015.1:9383790-9394909 GCA_030068315.1 Chrysichthys thysi
TTGTGACAAAGAAGTATCTGTTCCAATCACTCTATCAGAGGAAAGTCAGAGTTGTAGAAGTAACGGAAAGCTCAAGAAAACCATGATATTATGTTCTTTACAAGTGTATGTAAACTTTTGACCACAACTGTATTTCTGATGTGAACCAAACCAGTCTAAAATCACTAAAGCCACTAAGCTGTGGATTTGAGATTGACTTCCTTCTGAGCTGAATTACAGGTAAACACGTCACTTATTAAGACTGTAATATGATAATCATTAAGACACACATTACCATCATAATCATTTAGACTCTCATTATTAGTATTATTATTTTGGGTCAAAAGGTTTTTTTTTTTTTAATGCTGAACGAATAATGCTAACTATTTTACCACCATTATCATGACCAACCTTAGCAAATATGCCCTTTCCCAGGTTTATACTTATTATTTAAACCTTTTTGTGGATTGTTTAAAAAATATGTTTATTCATTTATTCTTTGAATTTACAGAAAACGTGCTATATTATGATATGTACTGTTATCTGGATAAGAAAGTACGTATATCGGGATGTGAAGTTTTGGTCATATTGCACAGGCCTAACACCATATGATGTAAAGGAACAGTGAATGTCACACTAATGATCCAATGACACAAAATTACAGCAATCTGGACATATTTCAGGATTAATGATCTGAGCATCTTCCTACAATGCAAGTAGTCTGAGAAAACATCTTTAACCGAAGTCTGATCTGAGTGAGCAGAGTAACGAGTGTGCTCATTAAAAATGAGCGCAAGGTGCTATGAACTGCATGCACACAAAGGAATGTCGCTGTGAAATGCATATTTCACAGAAAAAGTCAGTCATGAGAGCACTGAGACACTGCTTCCCTTCCCCTTGTGCACCAGGGCCTATACGTTACAATTCACAGCACCTTACACTTATTTTTAATGATCATGCTTGTAGATACTGCTCAGCCCACACAGGTCAGCCACTCTCACTCCCTCTATTAAAGATATTCAAACACCATTCCTGCAAATTTCTTCTTATGAAAATGTCCTATTTTGTATTCTGGTCTTACAGCCTAGCCATGTAAAATACTTAAAGCAATCAAAGTCATGGTGTCAGGTTAAATTATGCTAACCTAAAGAATTGTTGGTATGCCATTTCATGATAAATGTGGGGGAAAAAACCCACCTTTGCTGTAGTATGTCTTGAGACCCACGTGTAGCGAGATACCCGACAGACAAACAACAAACCCCAACCAGTTCACTGCGCTCATATTGTCTCCCATAAATTCTACTGCAAGCAGCAAAGTGCACACCTCCTGGAGAGAGAGAGTGAATTACATTATTTCTACAAAGAGAGCACTTTTACTATTTCAAAAACAAATAAACTAGTTAATAGTCAATGCTATTTCAAAGAGGTGTGTGTGTTCACCTTAAAGATGCCTGCGACGGAGAGTGTGAGGCTGGAGGTACGAGAGACAAGCAGGAACTCAGAGAAACCGAGCCCAAAGGCCAGGGAGCCTCCAACAAACAGAGCCAGGAGAGAGTAGAGCATCGGATAGGGCTCACTCACCCGAAATAGCTTCTCCGTTGTAGCCAGATTCAGCGCTGCTCACACACACACACCAAAACAACCTGTTATGAACAGCAATTGGTTGTACAACTTACATACATATACACACTCACACACAGTGATCCCTGACTTATCGTGGGAGTTAGGTTCCAGAACCCGCCGCAAAAAGTGAAAAACCGCGAAGTAGTGACCATGCAATAATATGGTTATTTTTTTAAATATCTATTTTAAGCCTTTATAAACCCTCCCACACTCTTATAACCATTACCTGTGCAGTTATACAGCATAAACCCTTTATATTCTCTTAGATATTGGGTAAGATTCATTGAAATTATATACTGTATGTACAGTAAACACAATTAGGCAGGCAAAACAGCTAGGAGGAGAAGGCTTTGATGACATGACTTCCGACGATGTCGTTGAGCTGCTCGAGGTCTACTCGAAACCACTGACTGACGAAGATCTGGCAGAAATGACCAAGTCGAGGAAGAGAAAGAACAAGAGTAGGGTCGAGCACACGAAGAAGAAGAAGAACAAGGCCCAACTCTCCAGCGCCTCGCCACCATTTTACGGTTAGCTAAAGAGCTTAAGTCATCAGTTGAAGAATGGGACCCACAAATGATTTGCTCTTTGCAGTTCAGAAATGCTCTTGATGGCACCACGTAACTGTATAAAAACCTGCTAACTCAAATGAAAAAGACAGCGCCAGCAACTGCCCATCATGATGTTCTTTACCAAGAAAAAATAAATGCTTTTAAAACTGATTTGCGTATTTTTTTGTAATATCTAAGAAAATATAAAGGGTATAACTGTGCAGGTAATAGTTATAAGAGTGTGGGAGGGTTTATAAAGGCTTAAAATATTTAAAAACAAAAAAAAGAAAGAAAGAAAAATAACCATATTACATGGTCGCTACTTGGTGGATTTTCACCTTTCACGGTGGGTTCTGGAGCCTAACTCCCACAATAAGCAAGGGATCACATATGATTCAGTGCATCGTAGATTTTCAAATTTTGATTCACGGAATTTTTTGGATTTCGTGGGACTCTGGAATATAAAATATAATTTCTGAAAAAAGTTAATTCAAACATTAAAAGAACATTTAAATCGAAAACAATATTTTTTTAATAAAAAAAGCGATAGGTGGGGATTCACTAATATATATATATAAATACAATTCTTTTCACATTTGAAACCGAAATTACGTATGACCACAGAACATATATGTGCGTATGACCGGATACAGCGTAACTAGCACTTACACTTTAAATAATCACTTCGTTTGTGGATGCCATTTTTATATCATCTTTACGAATTGTTATTTGTGTGAATTATTTTACTGATATTGAATAGAAATAAACACCTATTTTGTAAGTAATTATTCAAGAAAACTTTGATCTAAATAAAAAAAAAATATATTTTCTTCACGTTTGAAACCACAATTACGTCTGACCACTATTTGTAATCAGTTATTGTGTGTGCGCACGCGTGTGTGTATATAAATAAGTATGAAAGTGAACAAATAGGGACAAACCCTCATTGAACAGGAAAAGAGGAAACAGCCCCATGAACATGAGTGGCTGCAGGTGATACATGGTGTCTATAGGGTTCTGGAGCCCTGCATTGGGAGAAATAATAATAATAATAATAATAATAATAATAATAATAATAAACATGCAGAACAACTTTAAATGTATTGCTAAACAAATCTAAAGAAAAAAAAAAACACATAACATTTACTCATTTAATCTAAGCTACACTGTTATGGACATGGCAGTGTCAGGATTTGATCTCTCAAACTTCCAATCAGTAGGTCGGTCAGCAACTTTAAAGAAAAATCCACCCTGAACAACATACTTTGCTTTATATTTAACACATGATCTTCAATGGCATCTGAGATTTATTTGCTAATGGGGTATATGCACAGAGGGGTGCTGATGTAGTTCCGGTAAAATTTCAGCCAGCTCAGTCATTTCCGGTCCCCTTTTGTTTACTGCATTTAGCTCGTATTTTCAGCATTACCACCACCATGTCTCTTCAGAAAACATTTACATTTCAGCGAACCAATAGCACTACAGCTGAACACTGTTGTGTGCCTTTGTGTCAGGCATCCAGCAAGTGCAACAAAAGAACTTAGCTTTCACACATTTCCCTCCAACGAGGAAGCTAGGAGGAAATGGATTGTTGCTATCCGGAGGGAGAGTTTCAGTCAGTCCCCATACCCACGTTTGTAGCCGGCGTTTTAAACAAGATGATGTCTGAGAGCCAGAATCCGACAGAGGACGACGACTGCTAAAGAAGGGAGCGGTTCCAACTTTATTTGAGTGGAATAACTATTCAGCTCCACCACCACGACTTGGGGTTTCGCTTGGAGGATAACACACACAGTGAGAAGTTCATCCAGTCTCCCCAGACCACGATGATGCTTCAGCTCCAGATCCCACCATTGTTGACCTAGCTCTGGAGGAAAATGTGGCTCTCAGAGAGGAGATTCTGCGGCTAAGGAAACAGGTGAAGGAGCTCACTTTGAAGCAGTGGTTTGGCATCCACTGTTTTTCAGCCTCAGACAAAAACATACGTGTTTTCACAAGGTAAGATATAGCTCCATTGATCATGATATTACTTAATGAATAAAAAACTGTTAGGCATTGTTAGTAGAGAACATGCTAACATCGTAATTGTATGATGTAAATTTGCTATGAGCACCTCATGTGCTTCTGGGCATTAATGGGCATTTTTCTTCTCCTTTTTACTCGTGGATGTATGACACAGTGACTGAAGAATACAACTAACCTTGTTGACAGTCATTCATGGCAAATCTTGGAGAAACCGAGTAAAAAACACCACGTCGATGAATAAAGGAAGCTAATCTGCAGTGAAATAGCCTGCGCAGGAAGTGAGGTGGCTGGCTTAGTCAGGATGCAGAAGTGAAAGTGCATATACCCCGTTAAATTCCGAGATGTCCTTTTTAGTTTAAGTTTCCTTTTTTGACATTTTGGTCCATCATTTGTTCTTCATTTGTACCAAAACGTTTTCTTCCATCTCGCTCACATCCTCAATTATGTAACCTGTAAAAAACATATAAAAAGGTCCAAAGCTAAAGCTTGAATTCTAACATCACTTTCACAGCAGGAAACATCCTCCCCAATCACCCTCAGTACTGGAGTCCCTCTAGGCTGCATCCTCAGCCACCATGTGTACTCTCTGCATATATGTGGCTACTAGCAGCTCTAACAGGCTGCAAAATTTGCAGACAACACTGTGGTGGTTGTGGTGATGGGCCTGATCAGCAACAATAATGAGAGCCCTTATCTGCATGAGGTGGAGAGCCTGGTGATGTGGTGTTTCGCCAACAAACTCTCCCTGAAGGTCAACAAGACAAAGGAGCTGTGTGTGGAATTTGTTAAGATGCAGACCAGAGACTACAGCCGTCTCATCATCAGTGAGGCTCTAGTGGAGAGGGTGAGCAGCGTCAAATACCTTGGTGTCCAGCTCACAGAGGACCTCTCATGGACAAACCACACAGACCATCTGACAGTGAATGCATGGCAGCAATTATACTTCCTTTGTTGCCTGACCACATCCAAGCTCTCCCCACAGGTGCTCAGGAAATTTTATGCTGGCACCATCAAAAGCTTCCAGGCAGGTAACATTACGACATGGTGTGATAATGCCACGAAGCAAGGTCACAAAGCGCTTATGTAGATGCTTCTCAGAGGCTACACCTTCATATCACCTCCAACACCAAATAGACACTCACATCCTGTTCATTTGTTTATATAGAACCAACAAATACCGTCCACTTTTGCTAAGCACATCACAAATAGTTTTTTGGTTTCAGGGTGGACTTTTTCTTTAACCACTAAGCCACCATCGTCCAATGAATTGTACTCTATCAATTTGATCTTATTCTGTCCCCCCCAAACCTCTCTTTTAGCAAACAAAGGCCAGGTGCTCTGTTACCACTTGCTCCGATTCAGACTCACCGAGCTCTGCTTTTTGCACGAGGAGCTGCGTGAGGGTCCAGCGGATCCCACCGATAAAGGAGGCCAGCAAGACCATAATAAAGCCCTCCAGATTAAACTGAGTGGACTTAAGTGTAAACATGAATAATCCACCAGCTATCAGCAACACTACCAGGATCAGGAAAGGGTTCTGAAAAATAAATATATGAATAAATAAACGAACTGCATGATCTCAGTAAGCAAACACAAGTCATGTCAGGGACTCAAAAACAAGCACAGTGTATTCACTCAAATCAAACTTCTCCTGCACTGTAATATCTACTGCCAGGTAGACCAGGTACCACTCCAACGTGCTAGGTAAAGGGCATTTGCTTTAGTCCCCCAACATACAGAACTATATGTGAATGATATCGGTTTGCTCAAACTACAATGGTAGTTTGTATCATTTGCAACTCTTCAGATAAGTTACAGTATTTTGTAAAATTGTTTGCTCTGCTGCGTTTTTGTCGTAAGATATGGATATATATGGAAAATTCTGAATATATTAGAATCAAAGGAAAGGCTCACCGGTTCCTCCAATTTGAAGAGCAGGGAGAAAAAGAGAATGAAGAGCACAGCAGAAGATTTGGTCATTGTGTAGCTGCAGGAAACACACACTGATGAGAAGTATAAAAAAAAAACAACAACAACAAAAAAAACTCCACATGCACCGTTTCAGTCATACGTATTAACCTAAAGCTGTCACACTGAACTTATATACTATATACACTTGTGTAATATGTGGTATGTAGTAATTAAACACTGATTCCTTTAGCACATTCTTCCTGTTTGTCTGTGCATGGTTGAATGCAGACATTATATCCACATTAATTGGTTCAGTGCTAGTGCTATGCATTCACACTGACAACTCAATTTAATAAAGATTAGAAAGAAAAATGCAATGTTTGAGTTAGGGGTGACCGAGCAGAAGGACTGAAGAAGTACAATGTATTCTGGATTTCTGGACCAAAGGACTAAACAACACTTAAGACAGTAAATATAACTTTATTTAGCGATTATTGACATTATTAGATCATTAGTTTATGCATTATTACAGCCTCAAAGGTTTTCACCTTTGTGTAGCCATTTTCAAAACTTGTGACGTTTCATGCAGGGTATAGTGAAGTCCTACAATTAATACATATTGCAACCACATTAATCATAAAAACTAAAATAAACTGATATGGTCTTCCTTTAATTTCCTAGGTGATGCACTCTGTAACCAGAAAAATCTCAACTTCACTGTTCTAAGTCCTTCTTTTTGACTGGATCAAAAAACGGTCCAAGGTCTCATCTTGAACAGCTCATATTGTGTGTGCCTCATAACTCATACTTGAGTTGAGATGTTATCTTTTAACATATATGCTATTATGTCAGCATAAAGGTGGGAATGTTCTTCAAAATTCATTTTTTTCTGGAATTTTACCCTCATGTCAGAGTTTGGCTGCAGTTTTCATGGAGTGGCCCATCTACATTTCTACCTCCATAACTTCCCACAAGCCCACGGCCTCATTTTCGGTTTTCTAGTGTGCTTAATTATATAATACAGTAAATCAAATTGGATTAAAAAAAATGTTGCCGAGTGATTCAGACTGAGCAATCCTTAAGAGCCGAATATCGGGTTATCACCCACACAACACACAGACATACTCACAGACTGATAGTGATGAAAAGGAAGCTCCAATTGGATAGTCCAATGTCCAAAGCGGTTGCCAGTGCTGAAAGACAGAGTAAAATTGTTTTTAAACAAACAGCCAGAGTGACTGTGCTAAGTGTTGTAACATTAAAAAAAAAAAGGGATTCAGTTGGATCAGTAGTTACCTAAAATGCATGTTGACTTAATAAATAATAATAATAATAATAATAATAATAAATTTATATAGTGCCTTTCTTACACTCAAGTCGCTTACGAAGGAAAACTTTAGTCATTACATTGTATGTACAAGGACATAAAATCAGTCCAATGGGAAATTAATGGTCACCTAAAGGACATTTCATACTCAAGAACTATGAACCTACATTTCTTTATAGTTCACACAACTTATGGCACACAGTCACAGTCAACATGGACTTCAGTCTAGTTTAAAACCTTAACATGATTAAGCTACTTATCTTATCATGCTCACTTTAGGTGCATTATAGCCAAGTGACCAGAAAGGATGATGAAAAGCTAAGGTTCATGTGCAGATATCCCACCTGTTGGTGCGACTTTGTAAAAGTAATCCTTCCAGCTTAGAGTGACTCTAGGCTTTCGTGTCCAGCACTGCATGGCACACCGCGTCATTGCAGACAGGCAAAATATTATGATGAGGTGGAACAGGGTCATGAACAAAGGATAGTGGAAGGCCTATATCAACAAGAACAGAGGGTGTTTTCACATGTCATTTTTAAACAAACAAAACTCAATTCCCTTAAAGTGGACCAAAAAGTGAATTAACAGCAAAGGGAATTTTTGTGTTTACATTGTGAGTTTATTTAGAGCGGCTCGGATCTTATTCTGGTCCAAGTCAGCTCTGATGGGGCCTCAGTTCTCTTTTTGTTCAAACTTGGTGCATTGTAGACAGTTCACCGTTTGATGTGTTCTTTGCTCCAGATCTGGAGAAGTGCAGTAGTTTCTTCCTCAAACTAAACTAGTCCCCATGAGTCCATCTATTTGTCTTTTCAAGTATTCAAGTGCAGTAATATGTAATCTGTCTACTGCAAGCCTAGAGAGCTAAAATACAAGGGAAAATTCTAAAGTAAAGGCAGAAAACATTTAATGTCTTTAATAGAAGTAACTGTGTGAAACTGAACACAACTTTTCCACATAGTCCCCATGCAAGAAGACGCATTTTCATCTAGCTTCATCTAGCTTCTGTATTCCTGCAGAGAAGTTTCTCAGCTGCTCCTGAAGCCAGGTGAGCACCGCATCCTTTACTTCATCATCAGAGATGACTCTGCGACCGTGTAGTGCCTTGTTCAGTGAACCAAAGATGTGATGATCGTTGGGCACCAGATCCTGACTGTAAGGAGGATGTGGAAGATTTTTGAACCCGAACCGTTACACGGTCTCTACTGTTGCTGCTGTATGAGGACGTGCACTGTCATTTTGCAGCAAGACGTTTTTGGACTGTTTTTTGGAAGCAAATTTTGTGGGTTTAAGTTCATTTCACAGCAGTGCACAGTAATTTGCACTGTTCGCCCATGTGATTGGAAATGCACCAGAGTAGGCCCTTTCATGTCCCAAAAGGATGTTAACATGATATTCTTGGGGGAGGGTTGAATTTTGAATTTCTTCTTTGCTTGAGAACATGTATGTATCCACTCCATGCTTTAGCTTTTGCTCTTTGGGCGATCATGTAATTTAAAGAATACCTTTAGTTTATTATTCTCCCTCGTACAATAGCAAAAGGCAAAGTGAATCTAGAGTGCTTTTGTTTCCACAATGCACAGGTTAAGCAAACCTTAACACAAGCTTGAAGTGAAGCAAACTGAGACCACCTCCTTAGGCGGTCTCAGTTTGGTTTGTTTCAGAGGGGACAGAGTTTGTTTATGTACATACATACATACACACACAAAAAAAACCCTGCTCTGATGCCTACAGAAATAAAGATTCCCAAGCAACTGCACTGAATAAAGTCAAACAGAACTGAAATGGTGTGTTAAAAGGCTGTTCAGTCTTTATAATGACAGGAATAGTTCTTAGAAAGACATGCCTCGTATGTCTTACCTTCATGAGCCACTTGTTGTAGAACGTGATCCCAATGGAGAAAGCATAGAAGAAAAGGACCAGGCCTACAGTGCGGAGAGCCCGAAAGATGATGGACACTGGGTATGCCATTCTGGACTTCTGCTCACATCAAGACAGTACTTGGGAGACTAACTAAAAGAAAATGTGAATTTCAAGACCAATTACAAAATAGGAATACCTATTACACAGAGTCCAACAACAACAACTTTTAGTCATAGAGGTTCCACAAAATGTATGCTTCATGACTGTACAAAACAGCTCTACTCTACTCACTGCTTTGACAATATTCAGGCTGTCCCAAAAGTCTCCATAAAAGTGGGAAAAATGTCTTTTTTATTTTTTTTAGCAAAATGTCTTGCAAAATTTTTCATACTTAGTATGTTAGTACATTATTGCTTTAAGAATGCCGCTGACAAGGACCGCATGTGTGTTCACACAGAAGTGGAAATCATGTAGAGTTACATTTTCAAATCAACAAATATTTTTTATTTATGAAGTATGGAGATTTTTGAGACCCTCTGTGTACAATGGTGCTTGAAAGTTTGTGAACCCTTTAGAATTGTCTACATTTCTGCTTAAATATGATCTGAAACCTCACATTTTCACACAAGTCCTCAAAGTAGATAAAGAGAACCCAGTTGAATAAATGAGACAAAAATAATTCACTTGGTCATTTATTAATTGGCGAAAATGATCCAATATTACATACAGCGGGTAAAATAAGTATTGAACCCATCATGAGATGTTTCGTCAGTTGGGACCGAACCAGCTGATATTAATTTGCACTGAAAAGGGGCAGGACTGCTTTCTGATTACTGATAGATTTCAGCTGGTGTCTTGGTTTTTGGTGCCTTTTTGCACCTCCATTTCTTCATGTGTTCAATACTTTTTCCCTGTGTCATTCCATTTTATTACACATAATTTATGGACATCTAAGGTTTGATTTCTTTGCATGTGTGGGTTGCATGAGTTGTTACCGACATCTGGTGAAAATTTCATGTCAGTAGCACCTTTCGAAATATATTTACTCAGAATAATGGTGACGTGTTCAATACTTATTTTACTTGCTGTATCCGTCAGTGGCGGCAAAAGTATGTGAACTTTTCATTTCAGTACCTGGTGTGACCCCCTTTTGCAGCAAGAACTGCAACTAAACATTTCCTCTAACTGGTGATCAGTTCTGAACATCGGATTGGAGGAATTTTAGCCCATTCCACCTTAGATAACAGCTTCAAGTCTGGGATGTTGGTTGGTTTCCTTGTATGAACTACTCGCTTCAGGTCCTTCCACAACATCTCAATTGGATTAAGGTCAGGAGTGAGTTGGCCATTCCAAAACATTAACTTTATTCTTCCTTAATCATTCTTTCATAGAATAACTTGTGTGCTTAGGATTGTTGTCTTGCTAAATGACCCACTTTCCCAGTTCATGGACAGATGTCCTGACATTTTCCTTTAGTATTTCCTGGTATAAAGCAGAATTCGTTGTTCCGTCAATGATGGCAAGCTGTCCTGGCCCAGATGCAGCAAATCAGGCCCAAACCATGATAATACCTCCACCATGTTTAACAGACGGGATAAGGTTCTTATGCTGGAATTCGATGTTTTCTTTTCTCCAAACATAACGCTTCTCATTCAAACCAAAAAGCTCCATTTTGGTCTAATCTCACCACAAGACATTTTTCCAATAGCCTTCTGGCTTGTCAACATGATCTTTAGCAAACTGCAGACGAGCAGCAATGTTCTTTATGGAGAGCAGTGGCTTTCTCCTTGCAACCCTGCCATGCACACCATTGTTGTTCAGTGTTCTCCTGATGGTGGACTCA
>JAQLOM010000015.1:9497441-9508114 GCA_030068315.1 Chrysichthys thysi
TTATTTCTGTGACCATTGTGAGTTTTTCTTTCATTGACTGAAGGGTACCAACAATTTTGTCCACGTGTGTATATTTTGTTTCATCATGACATACAATACATAACAACATAATAACAAAATATATGTAATAAAAATGTATTATTATAAGTACACAGAGACTTACCATCAGCTGATGGCTGATCAGACAATACATTTCATATAAAAAGTTGCAGTATCCATACATTACTGTATAGGTATAATTAAAAAAATTTTCTTTGTTTTCAAAATCTTTCAAAAATTTTCACATCTGTCTCTTCCTTTTCATGCAGTTAACACACCTTTTTTATTTCTTCTTTTGAAAAGCATTGCATTCAAACTGCAGAGCTCCATTCACATGTCCAAGTGCTATCCGCTAAAGTGATTCACTAAATGTAGGAGAGGGGCAACATAATATATGGGTGCCAATGAGAAAAGCAGCTGTTTCCTCCCACTCAGTTTGTCCCTTGTTATTTCAACTGGCTTGACTTAACTTGATTCCCAAGAACACATGAGCAAAACTTTCCATGTTGTGGTAGAGGTGTGTTCTCTCCATCAGATAAGCTCACCACAGATTTTTTATTTTTTTGAAGAACAATGTTCAGACAATATATCCAAAATATGTACTGATGAAAAAATGGGCAGAAAATGTGTGGTAGTATTTCTAATTAGATGAACAAAGCCTCCTTTTTGTTATTGTCTACAAGAGGCCAGTATATGTTGAAAAAGACTGAGGTGCCATTGACATAAATATATTCTTATATAAATAGGGTTATTATTGGTGGAAAATGTTGTGCAGGACGGATTGACCTTGGTTACTTGAGATATCCCTGACAGCCTCTGATACAATGTAGCTTGCATTATAAATAGTCTTGTTTTCATCAGTCATGGTCCACAGATCATGCATTTTGCAAGGTGAATATAATATGTTCAGCTAACCCTGTATGGACACACTGACAGAACTGGCTTATCTTCTTCTGTTTTTACCTATGCGTGTATATTTTAACCATCTAACTGCCTTCGATTTTTTGGCACTCCCTTATATATATTTTTAACTGATTCTTCCTCGTGCACATTTAATCTGTCTACACATTACACTCATGGTCCTTATGGTGCGATAATATGTCATAATTTAGGGAAAGGAGTTTGTGAACACTCCCCCTGTATTTTCCAGGAATAGTCAGATGCTGCCGTGTCAATTAACAAGTTGATGATTAACAGCTTGGTTTAACCGGCACTCCCATACCACTGCATGTGTGCATTAATATGTGAGGGGGGAGTGGGAGTGCGAAGACTGATGCCTCTCACATGCTGTCTTCCTGAATGGAAACAGCAGGTTGTGCACAATAGCTGTAGCAACCCTCTTCTTCACTCCTTAACCTCCATCTGCAGTCCCTCATGCAAAACACACACACCTTGCGTGCTTGATTCTTGCTCATACTCCCTCATCAGTACAGCTTCCCCAGATGAGAAGTAATCGTGTGATGTAACAGACTGTTTAGCTGCAACACTAAATAGAATTCCTGTCTATATCTACATTTAGACATTTGGTGAATGCTTTCATCTAGAGAGACTTCGGAAAGTGCAAAACATTTAAAGCCACCATGTTACAGAATACTTAGAGACTTTGTAACTCTTGTATTTGTATTCCAAAACACTAGAGAATAATGCTCATTCATTCATGCTAGACTGCTCTGGCTGGTAACTAAAATAGACAAGTCAGGGTCTACATACAACTGTGCATTAAGTTTAAAAAACATATAGCTAATAAAAGAAACATACATCAATATAAAGAAGTAAGTGAACTAGAGAAGTAGAGAAATACACACTATTTATGAAGAGGTAGGGTTTTAGAGCTTTGTGTGAGGATTGGGTACATTGGGGAGGCTCATTCAACCATCATGCTCAACTGCCCAAGATGCCAAACCACCAGGGAAGTTTGCGGAAAAGCAACAGGCTCAGAGGTTAGGAAAAAGGGTCAGAGGTCAGGGGTTAACAGGGGATTTACATGGCTGGAAGATGTTCCCTCGTGGGGTTGAACAGTAGTGTAGTGTGATAAATGTGATCTAAAAGTATTACATAAGCTAGAGCAAATATATTAACTAAGACAGTAAATATATATGATCTATTTTATCTCTCAAACAGACCAGCTTAAAATCACCAACTTGCGTGTGAACTTTACAAAGCTGCACACACTGGGAGATAATCTACTGGACTCCCGTGTAGAGATCAAGGAAAAGTACTACTACGCCATGTATGAGCTAGTCGTCAGGGGCAACTGCTTCTGCTATGGCCATGCTTCTGAGTGCGCACCCATTGATGGGATAAGGGATGACATCGAAGGCATGGTGAGGTGTTTAGATTAAAAAAAAAAAAGTACAATAAAACTAAAATCCTTCAAGAAGAATACATTGCCTTATTTTTAAAAAATGTTTTTATATATTTTATGCCTTTACTGCTTTTGTGTGTTGCTAGGTGCACGGGAGATGTGTGTGCAAGCATAATACAAAAGGGTTGAACTGTGAGCAGTGTCATGATTTCCATAATGATCTGCCCTGGAAACCAGCCGAGGGTCGCAACACCAATGCCTGCAAGAGTAATAAAAACAGCTTCTTAAAATTCAACCTTTAGATCAATATCAATAGTGTATATATAAAATCAGAGTTGGACATGTACTGGTTTTTTCTTTTTCCACAGAGTGCAACTGTAATGGGCACTCCAATAAGTGTCACTTTGAAATGGCGGTGTATCTTGCCACGGGGAACGTCAGTGGAGGTGTGTGTGACAACTGTCTTCACAACACCATGGGCCGCAACTGTGAAACCTGCAAACCCTTCTTCTACCAAGATCCAGCAAGAGATATCCGAGACCCACGCGTCTGTGTAGGTCAGTGCGATTATGATACTTAGCAAAATGTGAACATAACCCTAAAATCACAGGTGTCTGAGGTGTCTGTTATTCACAGATTATCACTTTTCTGTCTTTCTAGCTTGTAACTGTGACCCAGATGGCTCTGTAAATGGTGGTCTGTGCGATGGGCATGATAACCCCACTCTGGGCATGATTGCTGGTCAGTGCCGCTGTAAGGAGAATGTGGAAGGCCCTCACTGTGACAGATGCAAGTCTGGTTTCTTTGGCCTGAGTGCAAATGACCCACAGGGCTGTCAGCGTGAGTACACACAGATGTCTGCATAGTTTTCCTATTCTTTAAGTCTTACAGGCCTAAACAGTAATGTGAAGGAGTAATCATAGAGAAGACTTATAGTAGGAGACGTGAACCTTAACATGAAACGTACTATAGTTTTATGTCCTGATAAATGAAAGAAATCCATCTCTTTGAAACATTAATGGAAGTCCAAGTCTAACACTAAAAATAAGTGTGTGACAAAGCTGTACTTGTATAGCTGTATCTGGGTTATTAACACTGGAGTAATGTAGTAAGTAGTAATTTCTCTGACCTATGTCTCTAAACTAAGGTTTCCCAAACTAAGGGTCGCGACCCAAAATGGGTCACCAGTCTTTCTTTATTGGGTCGCAGGGTTTGTTGTGTTATGTGTAAATGTAGATGTTATGAGTATTCCTGATGTCTTTTTGTAAGTTTGGGTCCCACTGTGACAACAAATTTCTCTTTTGTGTCTCTTACTGAAAAAGTGTGGGAAGCACTGCTCTAAACGGTTTGTGATGTACATGCACGATCAGAGATGTATAACATATGAATATCACAATACTGTGGTTATGTATGTAAGTTGGTGAGACATAATTACACTGTAATTACCACTAAAAATGTATGACCATCTCTGAAAGGACAAATAATAAAGGTTCAGGTCTAAACTACAAATGCAATTATTAATTGATTAATTTTTGAAAATGTTCTACAAAAGTGTGTTCATATGTAGCACACAGAAAATCACACATATGCTATGGAAGTGCTAGCCAGAGATTGGGTTTTTCTCTCATCAGCATGTAGGTGTGACCCCAGGGGAACAGTGTCTGGCAGTCTCCAGTGTGACCCAGTCCAAGGAGACTGCTTCTGCAAGCATTTGGTCACTGGACGCACCTGCAACCAGTGCCTGGTAAATACATTAGAATTCAGTCACATACCAGGAAAAATACATTAATGCAGTGAGAACACTGTTTAAAAAGGTACAGGGGAACCTTGGTTTGCGAGCATAATTCGTTCTGGAAACATGCTTGTAAGCCAAATCACTGGTATATCAATGTGGATTTCCCCATAAGAAATAATGGAAACTCAGATAATTCGTTTCACAACCCATGAATATTTATATAAAAATGATGAATTCAAAATATAAAGTAAAAATACAACAAACAAAATAACCTGCACTTTACCTTTAAAAAGAGTGGCTGGTGTGAGGGAGACAAAAGAGGAGGAGGATTATTGTGTAGGATGACTTTCCCTAGAACTCACAGAATCGCTCACTGCTCACTGGGATCAAAAAGACTTTAACAAGGAAACTATGGAATGATAACTGCTGTCATGAAACAAGCTGGGAGAGTGAATGCAGAAAAATGTCTTAAATAAAGGTTTTAAGGTACAGATAGAGGACAGGGCAGTATCAAAATTCAAAAATAGGCAAAGAGTCAGAGATCGGGCAAACAGAACATCAAAAATGAAGCAAAGCGAAATCTAGAAAACAGGCAAAGGTCAAAACACGGGTGAAAATACTATAAAGGGCACAATATCAAAAGATGTAAATCCAGGAGAGAAACAAGGTCATACATGGGAAAAACAGTGAGGAAGTAACAAGGCTCGGCGCCGGGATCAACAAGTGGCAAACTATTGCTTCGCAACTTGCACAAGCATAACACAGTATAGGATAAATCCTTGTATGCAGAAATTGATCACATCTGTGTTTAATCAGTACTTCAGTGAATCGGAGCAAAGGCAGTCGGCCATGCTGTCGACTTCCATTTCCTCTTGGGAGACTGAGTCCATTTCTGTGTCAGAAACATCTTGAGTCTTCATCATCGAGCTCCATGTTGTCACACTGTGGAGTTTCCTGAGGGGCGGAGTCCGTGGGCGTGTCCAGAGTTGCTGACAGAAGGCTAGGGATATCCGTTTCCAAAAATGGCAGCCTTTTGTGCCGCTTTTTTGGATGTGGTTGTGACAGCTGCTTCTGCCTCCTTTTTAGGATTTCGTGGAAATTAAACAGGTTCATCCCTCACACTGCTACAGCCTTATTCGTGTGGTGCTTTTCTACAATGTTCTTCAGTGGCCCAGCCAGAGCCCTGACTTAAACCCAATTGAACATCTCTGGAGAGAACTAAAAATGGCTGTACACCAAAGTTTTGCACTCTTTCCCACATTTTACACATCTCCCTGATCCCATTTGAAGTGAGGAGTTCCTCAGTCTTTTTCTATGCTAGCGCGGATGTTGGCTATACGAGTGAGCCACAATCCCGGAGTGAGCGAGAGAGAGAAGTAGTGATCACGTGAGGCTTGGCAGACAAAGCGCATGCATACTACTCGTATTGCAAGATCTCATTCGTTCATCAAGTCAAAATTTATAAAAATTTCTTGCCCGTCTTGCAAAACACTTGCAGACCAAGTTACTCGCAATCCAAGGTTCCACTGTATTTCTTATTTGTAATGCATCTTCAGTTCTATAATAGTACATAGGACACTGGGCTGCATGGTTGTGCCTGGCGTCTACATTTAGCCCTCTGGTGTTGGTTTACATTCAGCTTAAAATGGTTAGCATGAAAAGAGATGCATTCTGATATAAGACAAGTAGCGTATGCGTTTCACATGCCTTCCATTCTAATCAGAATCCATTTTATCTGTGCGCCTGGCTAACTTAATTGACATATCGTTTCAGGACATCGGTTCTGACATTGTTATAAATAAAATAGGTTCTATATTATATTCAGACATTCCTACTGTCCTCACACTTGTTCTCTATGATATTCTCCAAGCCAGAGCACTGGGCTTTAAGCCATGATGTCAGTGGCTGCAGAGCATGTGAATGTGATGTAGGTGGAGCCATAAATAACCAGTAAGTGCTATGTTCACATAAAAAGTGTAATAAACTTGTTCAGCAATGTATATGAGAATAATTTGTATATCTCAACTTTTTTTTGCCAGGTGCTCAATGGAATCTGGCCAGTGTCGCTGCCGCAATCACTTAATGGGCCGCCAGTGCAACCAGGTAGAATCTGGGTATTTCTTCATGGCCCTGGACTACTATATCTACGAAGCCGAATTCGCTAAACTTGGTCAGGTAAGAACAGACCTGGAAAGAGATGAACTTATTGTCTATAGAATGCTAGAGATGAGTATTAGTCTGCCATGGAGGATGAAAAAAACTCGACTCAGCTGTTATAAATATTATAAATAAAGTTGAGGCTAATGTGTACATTTGTAGGGCTGCGCGGTTGAGGAGAGGGAGTGGCAGTCAGGTCGACCAGTTTCTTGGACTGGCACTGGGTTTACACGAGTTCCTGAAGGAAGCACGCTGGAGTTTTTCATTGACAACATTCCTTATTCCATGGAGTATGATGTTCTTATCCGCTATGAGCCTCAGGTAATGATCATATTTATGTTATCTCAATAAACTGTGTATAAAACCATATGCATTAATGAGTACAAGTCCCTGTGTGCTTTATAGATGCCGCTAGACTGGGAGGAAGTGCTTCTAAAAGTTATTAGGCCTGGTCCAATTCCCACTAGCAGCCCATGTGGAAACACCATCCCTGCAGATGATCTACTGACTGTCTCCCTGCCCACTGGATCCAGGTCTGCTTTACACACAAATGTACAAATGTATATCCTACAGAACTTTCATCCTTGCATAAACTTGATTAATGTTATAGGAATATATGTATAGGAATATAGAAATATATCTGTATACCAAAGCCAAAAACAGAAGTCAACTTGGACATTCTTCTGTCCTTCGTCTGTCCTCCACTATTTCTAACCCTGAGAAGTAACCTAAGTAGTAATCTTGACTGTAGTTCTGACTATGATTTCTGTGGTTTATTTAACATTCTGCAGGTTCATGGTTCTGCCCCAGTCTGTGTGTTTGGAGAGAGGAGTAAGCTATACACTTCGTCTGGAGTTTATCAGCTATGCAGACAAAAATAGCATTCCTGGCTTTAGCAATGCCAACATCCTGATCGACTCTGTAAGTGAAGATTTTTATGAACTAATTTTAAATAAAGATCATAGGATTTCCACCCTCTTATTCTAAGTGTTCCGCATCCAGATTGCCCTCCTGCCTCGGTACAATTCCCTGGACATGTTTGTAGTGGATGACCCCGCCTCCGTCCTCCGGAAGCAAATGTATGAGCGTTACCGCTGCCATGAGAGCGCTAAGAGTGTGTCCCGGCCAGCCATGAGCGAAGTGTGTGCCAAACTTATCTTTAGCATGTCAGCCATCATTAACAACGGAGCACTGCGTGAGTTACCTCACTAACAAGCAGGAAAGAAAGCAAGGTCATGGCACTTTCTTGTGACCTTAATTCCATATAGCCAGACACTTTGTTTGTTTGTTTATTTATTGATTTATTTCTGTATCCGTTGCTGTTCTTACACCACCTAGCTTGCCAGTGTGACCCACAGGGATCAGTCAGCTCTCAGTGTGATGTGCGTGGAGGTCAGTGTCCCTGCAGGCCTAACATAATTGGCCGGCACTGTGATAGGTGTGCTCCAGGAAGCTATGGCTTTGGAGCTGCTGGATGCAAAGGTGAGATTTACACTTGGCAAAAACATGTTTTGGCACAATTAATGTGAAAAATTTATGTTATTTATGTCTTTCTTCAGCATGTGAATGTAGTCAGGAGGGCTCTCGCAGTCAGTTCTGTGATCAGCATACAGGACAGTGTTCGTGCCTGCCAGGAGCATTCAGTCGGCGTTGTGATGGATGCCAGGCTGGACACTGGGGCTTTCCCAACTGCAGGCCATGTCAGTGTAACGGACACGCAGAAGAATGTCACCAAAGAACTGGGGTCTGTCTAAACTGCAGGGGCCACGCAGCTGGGGACCATTGTGAAAAGTAAGCAAAGATGACAGTTACACTTATATCAAGCAGGCCATAACATATTACTAGAAAATATCAGTTCTTTCTTTACATTTCACCTGTGAAAATATTTTAACCAGTAATATATATTGAATTTAATAGCTAAGTATTTATTTTTTAATTTAATAAAAAAAACAAATGATTTAGGTCACATTACAATGACATTTATCTGTATTTCGGTGAATCTTATATATATAGTAAATTGAACATATAGTGGACACACAGCATGGAGAATCAATAGAAAGAATAGAAAGGAAAAGATAAAGCTTCTGAATACTAAATAGAGGACATAAACATATTCTTGAGTTTTCAAATTATTCTAGCCAGTTCTACATTAAAACATTTTAAGAAGTCTTTATTCCGATATTAAATGACCTCTCCTATCCCTCCCATTACTGTAAGTCATAACACTCATGGGCCATGAAGTTAGGCTGAGGTTGGTGCCTTTAAGGATATTATAAACAAATAGAAACAAGGAACAGTGCAAGAAGCTGAAGGTCACATGTTTGACATCATTCACATATTCACATATTACAAGCAGTAATATCAGTTTTCAGTGTGAGCAAATAGACGCACATTTAACTAGGTGTATATGTTCAGGATGTGATACAGATGAAATAAATAATTACCTCCATAAAATAAGACCTAATAAGTTTTTGTCCTATGCACTGACTTAATTTAGATGTGAGTTTAACCTACCTTGTCAAAAAACATTATATATTTTGGATATTGACAACAGATCTTTTGTTAAATTGTAATATGATAAAAACCAAAGAAGTTGTTTGTGGATGATTTAACTGACAATTGTCTAAACTAGGATATATAGATAGAAGTTTTAACCTACCTGAAGTCATTTATTGTTTTTTTTTTTTTTTTTTTATTCCAGGTGTGCTAATGGATACTATGGAAACCCAGTGTTGGGTTCAGGAAGCAGGTGTCAGCCATGCCCTTGTCCAGATGGACCCGAGAGTGGACGTCACTTTGCTGCCTCCTGTTACCAAGACAACCATAGCAGACAGGTGGTCTGCAATTGTAAACAGGGCTACACAGGTGCGTTCTCCCAACCCTCAGCTAAAGAATAGCAATTAGGTACACTTGTTTGCGATTAAGATAAATACATTTGCATCAGAATAAGCTGTGACAGCAAAAAATGTATTTATTATAAGATACACTGGTGGTGCTTGATGAAATGTTAGTTAGCATCTTTTTCCGAGCCCAACTGCATTTATATTTGTCATGGTGCCATGATCACAAGATATAACCCTTGTTTTAGCTTTGGACTGAAGTAAAATGATTCTGTATGTTATTTACCCTTCTTGAATATACACAGGAATTGTTAAGCGCTCAGGAGGGATTGTCCTCAAGCGTGAGTAGCCCTGGAGATTCCCACCCCTACCTCACCCTCACCTGTGCTACTCCCACAATTTTCTCTTTCCTACCTGCGCATGGCTTCAGCACCCAGCCCCCTTTATGGTGCTGTGCCTCTACACATGCAGTTTAATTACACAGCGCCCCAAAGACTGATCCTAGGGCAGCAGTATTGACTCACCAGCTAAGCGTGAATGTGTGTGAATGTAACTGTAGCCCTTTTAACTGAACCAGTGTTTGAGCAGTAAAGCTGCTATGTGCAATTGCTCACTTGCTTGTGTTGTCTGGCTATCAGGCACATAGTAGTAGGTAGTATGATTATTTTCACAGGGATGCATCAAGCACTGTCCTAGCTAAAATAGGGGACTTTTTTTTACTCATATTGATGCTATATAACATAAGCTGTTTCCAGGAGATCATTTTTGATATTATAATTGAAATAACTGCATTGGGGAGGGAAGGCCCTGTGCTTGTATAACTAAAGCTGACATCTCCTGGACAATGTCTTTTTCAGACATGGTTCTGGTTTTAAAACACTAAAATCATATCTGTAAAATAGCCTCTTCCTACTTAGTACAGATCTCTAAATCATTTGCATTTGAACAAGTTTATTTTATATAATTATTATTTGTTTTGCTACATGTCTGTGAACTAGGCTTCAGATATGCAAATGTGATCTAGGCTTCAGATGTGCTTCAGAATACTTGGACAAATAAGAACATCATAAATTAAATTAAAATAAGGTTTTGTATTTTGGCCAAACAGATTTTCTATCAAACTCAGATCCAGTTGGCATACCCTTTGTCCTTCATCACAGGGAAATAAAAGGAATGTCTTCCCATCTTATGAAGCTTTTCTACTCTGTTTCATATGAAAGCCGTGCCTTCATTGCATTTGCCAAAAAGACTACAAAGGAGCTTTGGTGTTTGGGCTAATAAATAGATTCCTGCTACAGTAATCCCATCCATACTTATCTCTGCTGTTGGAGAATTGATTCCAGAGGATTTTCTACATGAACATCATTTTGTTTATGCATTTGTTCTGATTTTTCCATGTTTTTCATGTCCATTTGATTTTTAAATTTAAAACATGATTGACCTATGACAGGGGTCGGCAACCTTTAACACTCAAAGAGCCATTTGGACCCGTTTTCTACAAAATAGAAAACACTGGGAGCCGGGGGGGGATTAACTCACTGGTATTACATCAGTGTATATAAAAAAAGAAAAAGAAAAACACAGGGTACAGATAAAC
>JAQLOM010000015.1:9508214-9521390 GCA_030068315.1 Chrysichthys thysi
ACATGCGTACTTACTGCCGGTGAGGTCACTTCCTGTTTACAGCCTGTTTACTAGCTCGAGCGGAAGTGGCGTACACCACCACTGTGTATTCATCCGCTGATGAAATACAGTGCATGCTGTTTTATTTCGATTTAAAAGTTCTTTTAAGGTTTGAATTAACATTTTTTTTTTTTAAATTATATTTTATATTTTATATTCCAGAGTTGGGCGCACGGTGGCTGAGTGGTTAGCACTGTCGCCTCACAGCGAGAATGTCATAGGTTCGAGCCCCGGGTTCGGCACAGGTGCCTTTCTGTGTGTAGTTTGCATGTTCTCCCCGTGTTCGCGTGGGTTTCCACCGGGTACTCCGGTTTTCTCCCACAGTCCAAAGACATGCACAGAGGAGATTACGCTAATTGGCTGCTCTAAACTGCCTGTGGTGTGA
Organism: Chrysichthys thysi; assembly: GCA_030068315.1. Classification (NCBI taxonomy): domain Eukaryota; kingdom Metazoa; phylum Chordata; class Actinopteri; order Siluriformes; family Claroteidae; genus Chrysichthys; species Chrysichthys thysi. The sequence continues at coordinate 9,508,639 of JAQLOM010000015.1, forward strand.
ATGTGAGTGTGAATGGTTGTATGTCTCTGTGTGTCGCCCTGTGGTGGATTGGCGTCCCGCCTCTTGCCCGATGTCAGCTGGGATTGGCGCCAGCTTCCCCCCCCCGCGACCCTGAACAGGATTAAGCGGCAGAAGACAAAGGCGAATATTCCAGAGTTCCGCGAAAGCCAAAAAATTCCGCGAATCAAAATTTGAAAATCCACGATGCACTGAAACCGCGATATTGTGGGGGGTTCACGTTATATAAAAGTAATGTTTTCTTTTTCTCCCCTCTGCTTAGATCCTTGTGATTCCCAGCCATGTCAGAATGGTGGGACGTGTGTGTCTGCAGGGCTACAGAACTACCATTGTCAGTGTCCTCCAGGCTATGGAAGTGATCCCAACTGTGGTAAGCTGCTCTTTCTATATCTCACCATCTAATGAATCACTCACTGATTTACATTTCATTGGTTTAACTGTACTGCATGCAGCTGTCATGCTTGCCTGTACGCATGCCTGTCCATTTGCAGTTACTTAGGTAGGCAGGGTTTGCGGTTATAGTTAGGATCAGATTTCCGCAAGGTCATGGTTGGCTGAAATATACCCCAGTCCCTCTGAGGCGTTATGTCTCCCTGATCAAACAGGGCAGTCTAATTTTGCTCTAAGTGAAAAGCTCAAGACTCGTCATCTCTAAGTACTCCCACAACAGTCTGCTTTATTGCACTGCACAATAATACACAACATACCCTGTAACCCCGTAACCCCATAACAAAGCCACGCAACTGAACCCAGTTCATTGTCCTGAATGTCATTCTCTTATTACACCTCCATGTCTCTATCTCTCTATCTCTTTCTCTTTCTCTCCCCCTCCCACTATCTGTCTCACTCCCCCCCACTCTTTGTAAAGTCTGGTTAAGGGAGGATAATATATCCTTGAATGAGAGACTAGAATAAACGAGGACAAGGTAATGAGCGTCCCTGATTGAAGCCCTCAACACTTTTGTCTGACCTAAGAATACACAATGGTGTGGTCAGATTGGAAGTGATGACACTCCTAGTCTTGTCTTCTCCATGACACATCAGACCGAGCTCAAAGTCTCAGGTTTGATAACTTTACCTCCTCTAAAGATATTTTCAGTTCTCAGGATTATGTTCATTCTGTTGTTTTTTTTTTTTTTTTTTTTTTTTAAACAGAGAAGTGAATGGAACAGATAGAGCATCGGGGTATTTAACATTCAATAGTATATTGTGTCCCTGATCTCAGACATGAAGGTTAAAACAAACACAGAGTGGTATGTGGAGCATGCGACAACAATGTGGTTGTTGTTCCGAGCATGGGCACCGAGGTCATGTTAGTCAGTGCCTAAATAATATCCTGCTGTTTTCCAGCTCCGGTGCTGTCTTTGGACTGCTCTGTTGATTTGCTTTTCTTGGTTGAGAGCTCTACCAGCCTGACTCTGGAGGGGTTCCTCCACTTCAAGTCCTTCCTGAAGCGCTTTGTGCAGACAGTTCTAAGTTCGGACACTCCCGTGAAGGTTGGCCTGGCCCAGTATGGCAGCGATGTAAAGGTTGAAGCCAAGATCGGGCAGCACCGAGACTCAGTGAAGCTGCTCCAGGCTGTGGAGTCTCTCCAGTACCTGAAAGGAGAGGCTAAAACTGGAAATGCACTACGCTACATCACACGACATGGCTTCCAAAGCACCCCAGTGTATGCTGATGTTCAAGATGACCTGCCTCATGTGGTGGTGCTCATCACTGGCACTCCGTCTGCTGATGCTGTTGTGGAGTCTGCTAAATATGCAAGAGACAGAGAGATCTTTGTCATTGGCATGGGACCTGATACGATGAAAGCTGAGCTCAACAATATCACAGGAAACACTCAGCGCACCATAACTTACAGTTTACCCGATGGACTGAACGCAAAGATCCCAGAACTCAGAACCAAGATCTGCAGTGTGGACAGGCAGGGTAATGACTGTCCATTTTGTTTGTTTGTTTTTTTTTCCAAACTCCATCACCTTATTTGGGTTGTGCATTACCACTGTTTAGTTCCTCAAAGCTTGATTTAGGTCTTTTGTCCGATAACGCCATAGTACTTTCCTTTCGGTTCTCTTTGTCTTCATGTTGCTTTGTTAATGACACACAATCCCAGCTGCCACTGATTGAACCTTTGTATGTTGCAGGGTGTTCGAGTCAGCCATTCGACCTGGTCTTTGTTCTGGACGGCTCAGAAAGTGTTGGGCAAGACAACTTTGTTCACCTGCAGGATTTTGTGCGCAGTACCACTGTGCAGTTTGATATAAACCGTGACTTGACTCAGGTGGGGCTGGTGGTGTACAGCCGGTGGCCTGTCTCTGTCTTTGAGCTGGACTCTCACGCTTCAGGCTCTGGTGTGCTCAAAGCCTTGAGAGACGCATCTTATTTGGGTGGAAAGGCCTCAACTGGGTCAGCTCTGCTCCATGTGCACTCTCATAGTCTGACTGTGGCCAAAGGGGCACGGCCAGGTGTCAACAAAGCCGTGGTCGTGCTGGCCGATGGCACAGGGGCTGAGGATGCAGTGGTGCCGGCTCAAAAGATCCGGGATGATGGTGTATCTGTGTTTGTGATTGGCACCGGAGTTGTGCAGCGTGAGCGTCTCCTGCGCATCGCTGGCTCTGAGGGTCACATCATCACTGTGTCGTCCTATGAGGACCTAAAGGACTCTGTGGATGAGCTGGTGCAGCTGCTGTGTGCAGGTGAGGCACAGTAAATACTCACACATTATATTATAGTCATAGCTTTGCAACACTATATATAAATAGCGATGTTAACACGTCACAAAGGGCATCAGTTTCAATGAGTGCTCTATCCTAGTGAGTGCGGTACACAGCCTGGTGAGAGGATGATCATTCATTCATGCAGTTTACACATTTTTAAGTGATCGATGGTAGTGTGGGTTAATTTATTAGACAAAAAACAACGTTGCTGGTGTACTTTGTTGGTTGGTTAAAGAATAAAGGTCACATCTTTTGCATAATTTGTATTAGCTGTTCTCTAGCCCATTATCAGGGGTGAGTTTCTGATGAAAGGAATGCTGATGACTGGCTATTTTTGATCGATGAGCTTGAGAGTTAGTTTCTCAACCTAGCAGTGACAGGAAGTTTTTTCAAATCTCCTTCAATGCTGTTGAATCCATCTCCCAAATAATGTTTGGTACTGTGCTTGGACTGAACATTTATGGTCATTGACAAAGCTGCATATTATTATATAGAGTCATAACCAGTCTATATAACCATAATAATAATAATAATATATAATATATTAATTGTGCATCTAATGAAATGACAAAGCTACAGATGACAGCAGCTCACGACAACCCTGAGGTACTCATCTATATCCATGGAACGTTTCCCGATGTTAAAAAAAAAACATCATCAGCTAATAACAGACGCCAACACTCGCTTTCTTAACCCGGTGATGTCAGGTGGAGTAGCCTCTATGAAACTTTTCACTCAGTTGTGATATCTCTGTTTCTTTCTACAGATGCGAAGAAGCCTGTGAATCTGTGCAGACCCAACCCCTGTATGAATGGAGGCGTGTGTGTCCTTCTGAACAGAAGCTATCGCTGTGAATGCCGGGGATGGGACGGACCTCACTGTGAGACAGGTCCGTACCCCACGCTTCTCATTTTGTTATAAATCGCCACCTTCACTTTACAATATTGATCATAAATTATGGGATCGCACTTTCACATTCCACATCCTTTGTGTTTCCCTGAAGCAGGCAGCAGGCAGCAGCCCTCCAGAGGTGATCTTCCTAGGCCTGAAGCGTTGAGACGCCGCCACAGGAAGAATGCTAGAGAGCTGCAGCAGCGCTACAGAGAACACCGCAGGAGACATGCTAGCTGATTAGTCACTGGAAGTGTAGAGCTCTCACACACACACACACACACACACAATTCCATTTTTACTTACTCCTTAGTTTGCTAAACATGAGAAAAAGGGAAAGACAAAGGTGAGGTGTGTACTTTTGCACATTTAGAAAGGCTTACTATAAGCTCTGTACTACAGGAAACTGGAGATAACGGGGATCTCCAGACTCCCTGCAGGACTCTGTTATCATCACTCTAGACAACTAAACATGTCATTACACTTACAGTTATGGAGCGGGAGCAGCCAGCACCTCTTTATTATTATTTTTTTTTTACTTTTTTTTTTTTATTAAGTCTATTTAAAACTGCAGCTGTGAAAGTAACACTTCATTATTTGCGCAACTCTACCAAACACATGTACAACCGTTTTTAAAGTAGTACAGTCGAACCATATGTCTGTAAATTCGTTTAAATATTTCACGTTTTTCAGCGTGGTCTGTTGTCACCTAATGTCAGTGTTAATTTCTTCTAAAGTAACTCTGTAACCACCAGGTGCACGCTGTGAGGAATGTGCTCCTGGTTACTATGGTAACCCATCTCAACCCAGTGGCCGCTGCCAGCCGTGTCGCTGTAGTAACAACATCGAACCATCAGATCCTGAGTCATGTGACAGGCGGACTGGGGAGTGTCTCAAATGTCTCTACAACACTGAGGGACCTGAGTGTGCAGTGTGCAAGAGTGGCTACTATGGGGATGCTTCTCGTCGCAACTGCAGGAGTGAGTAAAGTAGTTTTATTTAACTTTTTCAGTGATGCTATATTATCCTTTTTGTGCCCTTGTCTGAAATTGTAGTCAAAAATGCACTTTTAAAAACCCCAGTAAATAGTGTCCATAATGCTTTCTGCTTTCTACTACCTGAAGAATGTTGCTGACTTTCAATCACGTGATGTGTTAGAAGCAACCACAGTGGGCTAGCATTGGAAAGATGTGTGTGATAATTCTTTTAATGTTATTACATGCTATTCTCCCCATTACAGAGTCATGTAATGTAGAAAAACACTTACTTTAAACCATAAATGCATTTCTTTAAAGCATATTAAATTATATAGGGAGTACTGTGTAGAATGATGTCTAAGAGGGTAATTAAATGACACACTCTCCACACTCAAACACACCTGTTTATTCTACATTTTGTTCTCTTCCTAGAGTGCACTTGCAACTACCTGGGTACAGAACAGAGTCAGTGTTTATTCCGAGATGACTGCCTGTGCCAGCGTGCCACAGGACAGTGCCAGTGTCTGCCTCATGTCATTGGACTCACTTGTGATCACTGTGCACCAAACTACTGGAACCTAGCCAGTGGCCATGGGTGTGAACCCTGCAACTGTGACCCCAACAATGCCTACGCGTCAGCCTGCAATGAGGTACCTGTCTCTCTGTACTTCAGTTCACAGTTAACAATGGGGCAGTGGTAGCTTAGCGGTCAGGGCATTGGCCATTCAATCGGAAGGCTGTGGGTTCAAGGCCCAGGACCTTCAAGGCATACTGAGGTACCCTGAGCAACCATCCCCAAGCACTGCTCCCTGGGTGCTGTTCAGCTTCCCCCTGCTTCACCTGGTGAATGGGTTAGATACAGAGAAGTAATTTCACTGTGTCATGCTGTGCTGTACTGTGGTGTGTTTCACGTGTGACAGTCACTAGTATCACTGTATAATAATTCAGTGTATCACATTTTGCATCTAAGTACCTTGGTACATCTTTCTTTTGATAATTCTGTCTTCCACAGTTCACAGGCCAATGTCAGTGTCGTGATGGCTTTGGTGGAAAGACTTGCAGGGACTGCCAGGAGAACTTCTGGGGTGATCCCAGAATCCTCTGCAGAGGTATGCTCCTTACCCTGAATTAAATGTAATTATAGCATTTTCATGGGAGCTGCTCTTTCTGTTTGTTAGCCATAACTGTCTGAAGTTCATTACTAGTAACATAATACCATTTTAAACAGTTGTTTGTATAAGCATGAGTCAAGAGTTACATCAACTCAATTCTAATATCATTGGAAATCTTACTTCCACTGAAATTATCTAGACTCATTACTAAAGCTCATTTATATTCTCTGCCTCTGTCCTTCTGTAGCTTGTGACTGTGACAATCGGGGCATTGACACCTCCCAGTGTGACCGTTTGACAGGTCACTGTGCTTGCCGGCAAGGTGTATCAGGTGTCCGTTGTGATCAGTGTGCCCGTGGTTTCTCAGGCACTTTTCCAGCCTGCCAGCCTTGTCATCAGTGTTTTGGGGACTGGGATCGCATTGTCCAAGATCTAGCTGCTAGGACGAAGGCCCTCGTAGCCCGGGCCCATGAGATTCAGACTACAGGACTGACTGGAGCCTATGAGAAACATTTTAAGGAGCTGGAAGAGAAGCTGGCACAAGCACAGAGCATTGTCAATGCCCGAAACGCCACTGCTGAATCTGTGACCAACCTAATGTCCATGATCGAGTCGCTCAGGTACAAGATTCATTTATTGTATAACTAAATAGCAATGCAGAGTTTAACATTTGGTCAATTTTCCAGTTATGTATTTTCTGTTTTAAAGACATTTAAAAAAAGCAAAGCCAGAAAAACCTTCCTAATGTTTTTTATTATTGAGAAGCACCAGAAAGGGAATGTATCCAAGGAAACATTGGGGGGGGAAATGAACAATTAGCATGTGTACTAATCTTGACCACAAGTGGCAGCTGATATTCTTTCTCTTACTCTTTATACGATCAGGTGAAAAAAACGGTAGTGGTAACTGGCTAACATTTCCTGAGACCACAGCTGCGTTTTATGTTCTGCATCCTGTGAAAACAAGTGTTGCTCTATAGCTGTAGGATTACTAAAGATTGATGAATTAATTAATATTTAATACTTGTATAAAGGTTTGTGTAGTGTTCTTAAGTAGCATGCTGATGATGAGGCTAGCAGTGCAAATCTAATCTGGTCCTGCCACATTTAACCTCAAATGTTTCAAGGCCACACAAATTTTAACTTGAGCCAAATCAGAACAAAGTGTAACAAAAGTGGGTTTTGTATAATACTTATACAATACCCAAAAGACTAAAAGCAGGCAGCCTTCTACTAACCTGCAATAGGCCAGTGAATATAGGCCACATAAGAAGCTACAGAGATAATTTTGAATGATCTACACTTATTAGCAAAGCGTTTTCTTCACATGTCCTCTGATTTCTTTTTTCAAGGGGATCTGCATTTAGATGACAACATCATAAATCTGAACACCTCTTTGTTGTTTTACTCTTCCAGGTTACACATTGGTGAGGCAACAGACACCCTGACTCAGCTGGAGGGAGACTTGACTGCAGTGCAGGACAGCAACTATGAGGCCAGTAATCATCTCAGCTCACTGGAGAGAGAGGCCAAAGAACTCAACCTCAGCTCTGAGAGACTCAACAGCCAGCTTGAAATCCTCAAAAATTCCAACTTTTTGGGTGAGCCTTTTGACCATACAGGTGCACTGGTCCTAATTAAAATCCATTAGCCATAGCTTAGCCATATTACACTATTTTATCTATTACTATTTTGTCTATATGGTACCTGTCCATACTGCCTGGAGTCTGACCATTCTGATCCTTGGTTATTCCTGCTACAATATAAGATGCTGTTTAATGTTTGTTTGAAAAGAATGCTGCAACTCATGTCATTTGGCTTCCTATTTAAGGTGCCTACGATAGCATCCGTGCCTCTTACAACAAGTCACGTGACGCAGAGCGACGCACCAAGCAGTCCACCACTGACGTCCCAAGTACTGTGAGCAAATCTGAAGCCACCCGCAAGAAGACGGAGCGACTAATGGCAATCAATAAAGATGATTTTAATCGAAAGAATGCTGCAAACAAGCGAGCCCTCACTGACCTGAATGCAAAAGTCCAGAATCTGGATATAAAGAAGATCAATGAGAAGGTGAGGGAAACCTTTGATTCAGTCTGTCTTTGTGTAAACATGAATAATCCTATGCTTATTTATGCCATTTTTATCACTCAGGTATGTGGAGCTCCAGGTGATGTCCCATGTTCTGAGAGCCCTTGTGGTGGTGTTGATTGTCGTGATGATGAGCGCAGACACTGTGGAGGGCTGAACTGTAATGGAGCTGCTGCTGTGGCTGACAATGCCCTGGAGAGATCCAAACTTGCAGAAAAAGAGCTCATTAAAGCCATGGGAGAAGTGGAGGACCTCTTCAAACAGGTGCTTCATGTAGCTGTATTACTGTTTTCTTATTGCATAAGTTCACCTGTAGGCATGGTGGTGCAGTGGGTAATGTTGCCACCCTGCTATCCAGGATCCTGAAGCAGTTCCTCCTGCAACCTTAAGCAGTTCTTGATAAACGAAAGAATGAATGAATGAATAAATAAGAAGACTTGTTCTCAGCTAAATTTGACCAGTATCACTGTGTCCAAAAATAAAATGAAGAGATCAAAGTGTTTCAGGGAACTTAAACCTTTTTTGGCTAATTCAGGTGGCAGATGCCAAATCAAAGGCTCAGAAGGCCAAGGATAAAGCCCAGGCTGCTCTGATGAAAGCCAGTGATACCAAGAACAAAGTGGAACGATCTAACAATGACTTGCGTGATCTCATCAAACAGATTCGTGCCTTCCTTATGCGTGAGTGTTTGCCTCTAGTCATTAGCTGTGTATATGAAAAATAACATCACAAAAACAAAGTGCCAGTGTACAAACAGTCTCCAAAGTGACAGATGTGTCAAAGCAGTTGCGCCTAACTATTTTTAACAAGCTGTACTCAAAAGCTTTATAAACACTGACAGGTTTGTCACTTTATAAGGTGAAAATCGCACTGAGTGTGCATAATCAATTTGTTGTTTGCTTATTATGTACAGTGTCCGTATGAAAGAATACAGACTAAAATGATAACTTTATACATAACCTTTAATTAAATTCTATGACAACACACTCCAAAAAACCCAACTCATGCTACAAGGGATGTTTCTGAAAATCTGAAATGCATATGCAAGTATTAACATGTAAAAATGTTAAAAACAAAAACAAAACCCAACAACAACAAAAAAACAATTGTATTATAAATTGAGGCATATATCTTGTAGTTTTCCATTTTTTTTTAAGTCAACATCTAATATTTAAGTAATTTGATTTCTGTAACCCGTGCATGTTTGAATTACAGAAGAGGGAGCTGACCCAGACAGCATTGAGGCTGTGGCAAATCAAGTTCTTGAGCTGTCCATCCCAGCCTCACCCCAGCAAATCAGACACTTAGCTGACGAGATCAAAGCTCGTGTGAGAAGTCTGTCCAACGTTGATGCTATTCTTGACCAGACTCAGGATGATGTGCGCAAAGCAGAACAACTGCTTACGAAAGCCAGATATGCCAAGTATGTGTGTGTTGTTATGTAAGATGTGTAGTTTTAGGTTAAATGTTCTAACGCTTTTGGTTCCATTAGGACTAAAGCAGACAGAGTGAAGAACACAGCAGACAGTGTGAAACAGGCACTTGATGATGCTCGTAAAGCCCAGGCAGCTGCTGAGAAGGCTATACAGAGAGCAAGGGATGACATTGGCCAAACTGAGAACCGATTGGCTCAGGTACAACTTCCTAAGGCTTCTGTTTAAGTTTGAGTCATTCATATGTGTAGTCTGACACATTTTTCTCAATCCAAAGATTCAGTCTGAGACATCAGCTAGTGAGAAGGACCTCAATGAGGCCATGAACAAACTAGGGCATTTGGGACAGCAGATAGAAGCCTTAAAGGCCAAACAGGCCACCAATAGTATGGTTGCAGCTCGAGCTAAGGACACTGCCACCATGGCACAAAACAAGGCTAATGCAGCAAAACAGGTGTGTGTTTTTTGTACTTTACTTAATAGGTATTTTGTGTACCAGACTTCCTCTCATATTAAGGTTGTCCACTGTCACGTTCAGGATCTAGATGGTGAACTGTCCGATAAATACCGCAGCGTACAAGATCTAGTTGGCAGGAAGGCGAGCGCAGTTCAGGATGCCAAGAACAAAGCAGAGCGACTACGGGATGAAGCAAAGCAGCTGCTTAAGGATGCCCAAGACAAACTGCATAGACTGTCAGGTGAGTGAGAGAGAGTGAATTAGGGTAAGTTCAATTTAAATTACCCGATTTTAGTTGGCCGGTCAGTTATACCTTTATTTGGCTTGGATTTTAAATATGTTCTTTCAGACATTCCAAAACAAAATCAGATGACAACATGTTTATTATAATGTATACATAAAATACAAGAACAAATTGCTGTTTATGCTTTGGTCTACAGGTAAGACCAAACACAAGTTTAAAAGCTTCCTCTGGGTCGGGATCATAGGAATTAACTGGATTAAAATCTGTAGCATATAGGGAGCATATAGCGAGATTGCTATATCGACTGTTTAAAATATATCTTTGAATTAATGCAACAACCAAAAAAGGCCATGACATTGTTTGCTCTTATAAAATTGTATGTAGTGATAACCATGTAGAAATACAAAGATAAAACAGAAAGTGATCACACACAGTTGTATTTGAAAGTGTAATCTACTCTGAAAGTACTGAAACTAATTAACCGAGAAAAATTAGGCACACGTGTATTCTGGCTCAATATTTCCAATGCAACACTGTGCCAACATTTACATTTTCATTAGTTATACATGATGTGACAGATGCTAATCATGGCCGTCTGCTCATAATTATACATAAAATTGAATAAATATAAATGAGGTTTAATTTATATGATTAAAAATCAGTTTATGCAGGCTACTTGTAAGTCATTTCATTTGTACTGTTGTGTTATAATTACACTGAGGTTTACATTTAATAATTGTCGGCTGCTTCTAGCCAAACTAATTTAAGACTGGACGCAGTCCAAGCAGACCTCAGCGTCATCATCCGTTTATCTGTACTCATTCATTTTTCCAGCATTAAAAAGGTTAGAGGAAATTTACAGTTATTTGTTGTCGGCCTCTTTCAGGTCTGCTAGGCTAACAAATATCAACTTGATGCAAGCTACAACCTAACTCCAGTTTTGGCTGTGCTTTTGTAGAACTCGAGAAGGACTATGAGGAGAATCAGAGGACGTTGCAGGCCAAAGCCAGGCAGCTTGATGGCCTGGAGGACAAAATGAAGATGATTCTGAATGCCATCAACAAACAAATCCAGATCTATAATACCTGCCAGTAAAATGCCTGTAGATAATACTGGCTCTAGTCAAAACTTTAAACGCTGACCTATAGACAATCATGATTGTTATCCATCCATCCATCCATCATATATATATATATCACTTATTCATCTGGGTCACAGGGAAGCTGGAGCCAATCCCAGTTGACTTCGGGTGAGAGACGGGCCAGAGTACAGATATTTATTATTATTATTATTATTATTATTATTATTATTCATAGTAGTATTAGTGTATCTTAATTATCAAAAAGACAAGCAAGGATATTCTGGTATTGGCCAACATAACATACGGTAGCACATCTCTTATGAGGTAGATTTTAGTGAACTGGATCTATAAAAGTCAAAAAATTAGGGAGGCACACCAGATGTGATGTTGCCAAACTTTCTAATGGCAATCCTTCAAAGTTCCACCCCATATTTAACCCACCTGATTGATGTACATTTTGTGTCATTGACTATGGTTTGGAGAAAATTGCTCAGCAAGGTAGATCTCTAGAAAAAAATTGGGCTAAAATGAAATTTGCCTTCTTTCTCTCTGCATCAGCATATCAGGTTTAACACGTACAAGGCTTGAAAATCAAATGAGTATGGCTAGTTGTAACTGGTTAAATCATGAAATAAATTACACCCTGATGGCACATTCCAGGGCAAGGTCTGAGCCACACTGGCAGTTTCACATCTACAAGAGTCCCCCTTTTCCCCAATAATATCTACTGTTTGCTGTTTGAAAAAAAGAGGTTGAATGAATTCAGTAAATTGATTCCCTTTCACATCCTATTCCAGAGTCTTTAATGTTTTGATCAAAGTTAAGTCTTCAATGGGAATTTGGAGGGATGGTGCTGCAGGAGATCTGGACACCTCAGATAAACTGCAGTAACTACGGTAATAGAGCCTTAGTTATTTAAATATTTAATGTTATTTCATTTTTAAGAAATAATGATTTACATATCATTCTTAGACAAGGATAATGCAGTTACTGCAGATGAATGAATTCAGTGTTTAGACCTTACCCCTGGAAAAAGGCTTTTCTTGTTGTAAAAGAAAAGATTCACATCATCCATGTCTTCCATTACTCCTCTGCAGATGTAGCAACACTACTTATAGAGAGAGAGTCTGTAAAATTTAATAGCGCAGTGTTGTGGTCCTGCAATGGGTCAATAAATACTTCACTTTTCACCAGAGGTTTGTAGTTATGGTTGTACTTACTGAACTTTAAGACCATATTTTATCATAATACACCACCTGACATAAGCTACAAATATCACTCACTCACTCACTCACTCTTCTACCGCTTAATCCTGTTCAGGGTCACAGGGGGAAGGTGGAGCCAATCCCAGGTGACTTTGAGCGAGGCTACAAATATCAAATATGTATAAATGATACTTAGCCATTAATAAAAATAAACTCCAACACTTTCACCACGCATCATACTGGGAACTTAAAACATCAAAATAATCTGAATGTCATGTACCAAAATCCATCCTACAATGTTTTTGACAGATCATGTCGGCTGCGGTTTATAAGGTCTGTAATCATCTGATTTCAAATATACTCCCCAAGAAAGTAATCACCATGCAATTATACATGCTGACACATAAGGCGAGGTTCATTATTTTTTCCATTTCTGGCATCTTTTATTTATTTATTCGTCTTCTTCCGCTTAATCCTGGTCAGGGTCGCGGGGGGAAGCTGGCGCCAATCCCAGCTGACATCGGGTG
>JAQLOM010000015.1:9530936-9544713 GCA_030068315.1 Chrysichthys thysi
TTGCGCGCCGGCAAAATTTTAGTCGACTAATCGCAAAAAATTATCGGTGACTAGTCGACTATCAAAATAATCGTTTGTGGCAGCCCTACTCAGAACTCAAGAGGGCCATAGGAAGCCTTTAAAACTTCTTGAAACCTTTCCAGTAACATGGCCAAATCATCAGAATTATAATCAGAATCAGAATTAGCTTTAATGGCCAAGTATGTGTATACATACAAGGAATTTCACTCTGGTGTATCCGATGATCTCTTCAGTACAAGAATAGATAATGAAAAGTATTATATAGTTAAAAAAAAAAAAAAAGGACAATGACATGAGTATGTATACAGAAACATGCATAGTGCAAAAATGCTAGGTGCTAGGGAAAGTTGGAAAAAGTATAATAGTATAATATAAAAGTATACTAATATAATTGATATTTTACATGCCCAAAGGAAAGCAACTTATAGCCGTTCCTGTGTGCCACACTTAATAAATCTCTTTCCATCGCTACATAAATACATGTTAACACAGTTTAAGCAGTCATTTTTAAGAAATACAGGCATCAGTCTTAAGCACTGACCATATGACCATTTAGGAGTCTGTGTAGGATGAGAAACCAGCTAAAGTAACTAGCTATGCTACCGATAGCAAATGAGCTACCAGCCTGCCAAATTTTTAAATCCTTTTTTAATAAAAACCATGCCTAAAGTTTGCAACAGCACACATTTCTGTATTCAATTACATCGGTTTCATCCTTGGCAGTCACAAACAGTCATGAGGAAAATGACACAGTAGAGGTGGCCAATTGTTTCTTCTTGAAATGAAAAAAAAAGCTATCGTTGCTAATGAATTTAAACAGTAGTAGTTAAAACATTTTTTTAAATATATTTTTGTTTTTGTGAAATTATTTACATCAAGATTGTATATTTAAAAGTGAGATTAAATGTTCTGAGTATCCATTTGTAATGACCAGGTAGTGCTCTTTAGTGCTATTATGTTTTGTTGCTGGATCAACTTATACTTATTCCTCTCTGCCCGTGTTTAAGTGTGTTGCTTGGTTGTATTCATAGACCGTCACATATTTCTATCAACATGAGGATGTTTGGATAGAGCCTTTACACTTTGGTAAAGGAGGTTTGCTAAATGCTAGAAATGCATTTCATTCATCATTCATCTTCAGTAAATGCTTTATTCTGAGCAAGGGTGAGATGAATCTGGAGCCTGTCCCAGGAACCCTGGGAATTTATTCCAGATCAAACGGCAGTATATCGCAGGGAACCACGCAGAACATAGCCAAACCACCCACATGAATGTTATTCTTGAAAATGAGGGGAAACTGGAGAACCTGGAGGAAACCTACAAGAATACAGGAAGATCATGCAAAATTCTACACAGATAGTAACCCAAGCTGCCAATACACTCCTCTAGTATCCTGAAAATCACCACTGAAGAGGCAGTTACCATCAGTGTATTCATGGAAAACTACTGTTTAGTGACCAGATACTGTAAAATCATCAGCCACTCTGACATTAGGATTTATTTTCCAAGAATATTATTGCTTCTTAGTTTGGCACAAATGGGTAATTATTATTATTAATTCCATGCATGTGTGTTCCCTAACATTAAAGAAATAAGCACAGCCACACAATGAAACACAACCACAGACACTGGTCAAAGTTATTATTGTACAATACTTTGTTTTTTGTTTTTTTATACAGACAAAAAGTGTTGACTTATTTTCCCAGTAAATTCTTAGATTTCCATACAGTTTAGTCTACAGTATACAGGTGTGTTCTTTCATCATATATAGATACTTTTTCTCTTAAGTAACAGGCAGGTAATTATTAATATATTTAATAGTCTGGATTTTTTTTCTCTTCTTTTTTTTGTCTTTTTTGTTCATTGTAGCGCAGTAATTGTATGCTCAGGAGAATGTGCAACTGTCTGTTTTTTCCGTCAGTTAAAAGAGCACTGCTGGAAAAACAATAATAGTTATAATCATAATGATAATCATAATCATAATAATGTACAAGATGTTTAATTTCAATATTTTACAAAACAAAAGCAAAAAAAGAGAAAATAAAGAGGGGAAGAGACAAAGAATAAAAGGAAAAAAAATGTGCTTAAATTGTAAACAAAAGATGCACGTGCACATTTTGGCAAAAAAATGTACAGCATTGGTGCAGTTGTACAATATGTTATAATTTTTATATTTAATATATTATATACTCTTTTCACATTTTTTTCACCTTACCTTGAGTGAACTTCCTACAACAAAATGGAAAAAGGCAGACAATGGAGTTTTTGTTTTCCTTTAAATATTCCTTCAACACTTTTTGAATTTTCATCTGCAGATAGCTGACATATGTCCTAATATAATTCATTCCTCAGTGGAATTAAATAAAATTTGGACTACAATGTAGATATTTAGAACCGACATCCTTCAAAGACAATTATAGCTTTTAAGACTATTTCGATGCAGTTAAGCTCTGTTTATGATTAGATAAGATTAGGCAAAGTATACATCAGAATCATGAGTTAAGCAAGTTGTGATCATTTCTGCCTTCACTGGCCATTGTTTTAGTGAGCTGACTGTGTCAGAGCATTGAAAAGTTCCATGCTTCCTTAAAACCTGCCAGCGCTCTCAGTTCATGAGACTCCACTGGGACTGTTAGTAACATGGACCCTTTCAGTGGTTTGGACACATATGGAAAGAGGTCAAATATTAACCCCTGGAGTAATTAAAGTGGGTGGAGAATTCACATTTTGACCTGCTCTAGTAGTCCTCCTCTGTATGCTGAAAATTGAACACCCATCAGCTCCAGTATCCTCATCACAAGAGGACCGGTCACCTATTTTAATCAGTGTATTCCATGACATTTAAGAAGTAGTCAGAGCCACCACCCCAGTCTAAGGCTCTGTTCTGCAGCCACAAGAGAAAAAGGGGCAGAGGAACTGGAGAAGAACATTTGCAGTCAACAGCACATCAATGACCATAAGGAGAAATGGATGTCCGCCTACTGCTGAAGAGACAGTGAAAAACTGACCAGTGAAAATGGACCATCAACAGACAGATGTGAGGTTAAACAATGACAGCAAGGTGTGCTATGATAAACACATGCTCTGCACAGACACCACTGAGCAATGCAACAACATGATCCATCAACATTCATGCTTGCATTGTACACTTTCAACATTTGCCAGTCGCTTCTGACAACTGGGCACTCTATAGAAAAGTATTCTATACAGATAAAGGATTTCTGAGAGCCCTATGTACATGTTATCAAGCTTATTTCACAGAGCTGTGGACAGGGCAGTCTGTTGCATAAGTGCCGGTCCTCTTTCACCAGGTGATTGTATTGCATTGTAATGCATTGACTAGAAGCAATATGATCTTAGTTGTGCCAACCCGGAATTTTATGGGGTACAAGAGGATTTTGCACTCCCTGGCACTCAGATCAATGGAACGTTAATGGAATGTACTCAAATCTAGTGTTTTATTATGCATCATGGTGTCGTGCTTGTTGTGGTATGTTATGGCATTTGAATTTTTGGTATCCCATTTTTGACTGATACCAAAACATTTATAGCAAAGAAAAGTGCATTTGCATTTTTGTCAGAGTCCACTGGTGGCCACAGGGATATTTAAACTTTAAACCAAACCAGTGAGCTCTGATCATGTGCAAAGGTGATGTCAGTCTCACAGATTGTCCATCATTCATTGTTATGATATTAAGCACATGATGAAAATTGTGGCAGTATAAGATGAGCGTTTCCTATTCTGGTTCAGACCCTGAAGCCACAGTCTGCAGTCAGATGTTTGATTTGATCACAGACGGTTAGCACTACTTGACAATGTTAAATAAAACAAAACGTCAACCAAAAAGGAAAAAGTGACTATGAATGAATTTAAAGGGCCAGAAAGCGTTGGTTATGAGCGAATCATAGTACTTCACAATGCTTTAAAGGGTAAATGCATTTTGTTGGTGAACTTTGCAAAACACCTAAAAGAAAATCAAATGAACAGTCCTAAAAACGCAATGGAATGCTGATACTGGGCAAGTCCACATCCAGTGTATGCTGTTAATCGGCCAGTGTGACTGATCACAGAAGTGATCCTCAGGCCTGTACTGATATAATGGAAAGTTGCCAAGCTTGCTATCAATGGATATTCTGTGGGTATTTGCCCAAATCTTCTACCCTGTAGCAAATTTCAAGCAATTTTCTTTATGCCAGTAGAATGGCTTTGCATTTAAAGACAGCTTACTCCAATGAAAGTTTATCAATTGATCTTAACAATAGGCAGCCAGAAAAATTTGCTTACATTTTTCATGAATATAATTGAATTGAATGGACGAATGAATGGCAGTAATGTTTAGTTTTGTTTTGCTATTTGTAGACTCATTAAAATGTAATTACTCATAACTTTAAATTTATTGTATCTTTGTTTTGTTAGTACATGTTTTAGTTTTGTTTTTCTAGTTTTTTTTTGTTTGTTTGTTTTTTTTTTTTTTTAGGACAGACACAACACATATACACACACAGAAATAGACAAAGCGAGACTGAAAAAAATGTCGAGCAGACAATAAATAAATAAATAAATAAATAAACACACAAATAAATAAATAAATAAATAAATGCATGTGTTAAAGCTACTCCATAAAGCATTAGTTATATTGTAATAAAAGTTGTATTTTCAAATATAGTGATGACAATCTGAACACTAATGATGATAATAGACTGTAGAACTAGTTATGATAATAATAATAATAATAATGATGTTAATAACATCAATAAAAAGTGGTGTAATTTGACCTCTTACTCTGCCTCCATGTCATGCCTTTGCACTCTGGAAAGTCAAGTCACAGATATGAGTTTACCATTAAAAGTCCTCTCTGGCATGACACCCCTCTTCTCTCAGACTCATTTCGATAAATAAACCATTTCTGTGGTGCTCACCTTCCTAGACCTGGTCTCAGTTACAACAGATGCACAATACACTGGCCTCCACTCAGCAAGTACAGTGAGAGGAGGCAGTGCATGTGTGACACTGTAAAACCAGACAGACTCATGGGACTTTTTCTGGGACAGATGTTTTTGGTGGTAAGAGAGAATGGGTAGATCTTGAGTGTGTTTGAGTTGTTTGAAGGTTGAGCAAACCAATACTGTGTCCCCCAGGAGTCCCCCCTTCATATCACTGATATGCAAATGAAGCAATGGTTAACTTGTCTCTGCTCGGTATCCAAAGTCCATCACATGCCCTTCCTCTGGAGTGCAGGAAGTCAGAGTGAAGTCTCCAGGCTGAGAAGGGGGCACATCTGTCGGGAATGGGTGGTCCAGTGTGCGGTGTGTTCTGTGGCTTGGGTCAGATGGTGCACGCTGCTCTGATTAGCATTGTTGTTGCGGTTGGGGGTGGCTGGGAGGCTGTACTGGCGGTAAGGACGCGGTGGGGGACGGGATCGCTGGACCGGAGGAGGAGGCGGCTTGCGGAAGGCCGGGTGCAGGTGGTGGTGGTTGTGCTTGGACAGCTCCGACTCGTCGTCGATATCTGTGTCGTCGATCAGCGGGATGTTGTGCATGAAGTCGTTGATGAGAAACTCGGGATGTGCCATGAAGTTGTGGATGGAGTTCCTGGATTCAGGCTTCTCGATGCCGTCATAGAGAGAGCTACGGAACGCTTTCACCACCCGCATCTGAGTAAGAGGATGGGATGTGGAGAAGGAGCGAGAGAGGGACAAAAAGAAAAAGAAGAGCACAATATGTAGAAGGAAAAGGACAAGAAGGAGAAGAGGAAGAGGCAAGAAAAAAGGAGGAGTGAAAAAAGTAAGAAAAGACAAAAGGGTGTGGTTGGAGAGGGGTGGAAGCAAAGATATCTCTCAGTTTGTACCTGGAAGTCAGAGCCTTTTCTGGACATGCCTTATAATGCATAGACCGCTCAAGATCAAGTTGCTGCAATAGAAAGTCAAATCTAACCATTTTAATGTTTAGGTAAACATAAGCATAATTTCTTCGATATCTTTTTTAAAGTTTTCATGATTGTTTCTTTTTCAAGATACTTTAAGGAACATATCCGTATCTCATCAGTATTTTGGTCTGAAGTGAGGTAGTTATGGTTTGTCTTTTCTCCTCTTAGACATATCTTGCGCAACAAGATCTTAAGAGTTTCTCAAAGAAGGAGTAATGTCAAACAAAACCAAACCATAAGCGAGGTAGCAGGAAATGGACTCATCCAGTCAGTTGTACCACTGTCAATCAGTCAAGACAATGGATGCTCATTCTCATGAACTCAAAAATGGAACACACCGGGCTTCACACAGAAAGACAAATGGAAATGAGACAAATGGACACACAAGAACGAATACAGCCAACACAAAATGAATGCTTGCTATGTGTGTTCACCAACCAATCATAAGGAAACTAAAAGAGTGATAGAGACAGGCAGATGCTGAGAGACAGGGAGTGAAGAAATGATAAAGGGATGCGTTAATACACACATAGACGCAAAGCCAAAGAAAGAGACGGTGGGTTAGAATCTGCAACATTCAGAGTTCTGAGTGGAGCATTAGAGGTGAGAAGGGAAACCAGTGAGTGATTGGGGTTCCAGCTGGTGGGACTAAGGGAGGATGCACCCACACCGAACCCACAGTCAGAAGGAAGTATGACTGATGCCTCATTAAGTTTATCAGTAAGCAGGGATATGGTTACATCACACATATGCAGCGACAGCTCTTGAGTCACTTTGGCATCGTTTTGTAGCATGCATAGCCTAATGAAGCCATCAACCAACGAATGCTAATGTGAAATGTTATGGAAGAAAAGAGAGATGGAGATATAGTGTGGCTGTAGTCTGTTATGAAAAAGACATTCATTGGATAATGTGACCTTGCACTCAAAATCATTAGCATTTTGTTCTGAGTAAATGCTATGAAAATCTTTTTTAGAGATGTAATGCTAATGAATGCAATGGACTTTGTGAAGTGTATAAGTCATATGGTGTCTTACAGTCTAATTCGTAGTTGACAGTATGCGATTGGCTACACTGTGATCTCACTGATTTCAATCATTCTAAAATTGTTTTCACCTTATGAAAACCTAGCAGATTTCACCCTGCTAGTGTCCTAGTTTAGTTTTTTTTTGCCGGTCCATGTGCTTGAAACCAACTGCTGTGACAGGAGCACTGGCATGCTGACATGCTCAGGACAGGCCCAGTAAACATTAGCTATAGTGGCTAAGCCTCTGAATCCTTAGATAGTGGCTGAGCCACTGAATCAGCACCAACAGCTCACTGACAGGGTACAGCATAATATGACTGTCTCTGCAAGCAACATAATTGATTCAGGACTTGGAGCCATTCTGAAGCATGCTAAGTAGCAGTGGATCATTTTGTATGGTGGTGTGGAACGGTTCGTTCAGGGAGAGAGAGAGAGAGACTGCGAGAGAGGAAGAGAAAGAAAGAGCAGAGCATCTTTTGACATGCAACAGTGCAGACGAGTGCAGAAGGGTGATAAGACGAACTGATACATTTCACTGCAAGCTGAATAATCAGAAGAGTGGAGCTAGAGGAGCCAATATGAACCAACAAACGCACGCATATATACACACACACACACACACATACACACAGTGACGTGCTTAGTCCAGTGCAGCTGTCTCATTCTGTTACAGAAGCAA
This sequence comes from Chrysichthys thysi, assembly GCA_030068315.1. NCBI lineage: Eukaryota > Metazoa > Chordata > Actinopteri > Siluriformes > Claroteidae > Chrysichthys > Chrysichthys thysi. The sequence continues at coordinate 9,538,590 of JAQLOM010000015.1, forward strand.
AAGAAAAGTGCATAAAGAAAACCAAAGGAAAGAGAAGTGCATGATGATATGCAGCCAGTCTCATGCTGTAAGGACGAAGCAGTAGGACATATTTCGACACGCACTGCTGATGTACATAAAGTTTAAAGATGAGAAGATTTAAGAGCACATTCCTTTGCTGTGGCCAGCGGCTGGTGCAGCCCACCTCTCCCACCCCTCTTCCCCAGTCAGAAACTCACCCAGCAAAGGAAAAGAGGCTAAATGAACCAGAAAGAAACAAAGATTCAAACAACAGAAAACAACAACCAAACAACCAAACAGGAAGAAAAGGTCAAGCATTTGGTTAAGTGCTTATCTGTTTTTTTCTCCCCAAAGAGCCTGTTTGTTAGCAAGAACAAAAAAAAAGACCTCCTGCAAATCTTGAACAATTTGAATATTGTTCTTATTTTTGTTGTTTTCTTTTTGCTCTTTGTTTTGTGTTCCTTATTTTTTTTTTGCATGGATACAGGTAAACGTTCGAGTATAATGCCCACAGTAGAGGAATGGAGGAAAGCAAAAAAAAATACAAAAATTGAAAATAAATAAATAATAAAAAAAATAATTGGGTGTTAAATGATATTTTGTCTTTGCTCTGGATGTTAGCATGCCAGATTAGAGTCCACTGTCTCCCCACGCTGTCCTTCAAAGAAAAATGCTTGATGGAAAAACTTGATCATTAAAAAAAAAAAAAAATGCTCCATTCAATATTTTTTTCAGAGTGAGCAGAAGCAGAGGAGAAGAATTGCTTTAAGAAGCTGGGATGAAAACTGAGGGTTAATGAGGATGACCTGTTAAATAAATGACCTCACATCCTGATGATCTCATAAATTCATGTCAAGTCCAGGTAAGCTCCTGAACTTGCATCCTGAGAGTCCAGATCATCAGCATGACTTCATGGTCTATAAGTTGCTCTAATGAAGGGTTAGTCAACCTTTACTTCATCAGTGAACCAGTGAATGTAACAAATTAATTATGGTTCCAATGGAAATCCACATGATTGTGACCATGAGGATGTTAATTGAAAAACAATTCTCACTCCTATTAACCCATTAAGACAAAGCTGAAAAGGCCAGATTTGCTGCAAGTAACCAAAGCTTCAAGCAACAGGAAAAGCTTTTATAACTCGTGTTCGGTTATAAACATTTCCCAGTGAAAACCCTCCTCAGCACACGCACAGTGATTGACAGAGTGTATGTGCATTTGGCCGTGGACTGTTACCATACATGGTAAATGTTTGAACAAATGAGAGAGCTAACAGGCAAGAGGTAAACATGAATATACATCAGTGGCAGTGTCCTTTTCAGCCTCTGGTTCACAGTGTAAGCATGTATTACAAAACCCCGTATAAAAACAAATGCTATATGAACATCTGTATAAAATAACTTCCATTACATGATACTGACTAGACAGTGATTGTGAATGTGCCTCATATCAATAAATGACCTAATTGAAAATGGGGGGGCTGAAAAAAATTTGTTAGCATATATTTGCAAATCTTAATGTAGCCAGAAGAGAAAAAATCAGGTGTGTGACTGAGGTGATTTAAGAGCCAGGCACTTAGCGCATGAGTATGGAAGTCTTACACTAAATTGTAGACATGACAGGACACTCACTCACTTGCACATAGACACACTCACTCAAACACACTCATGTGCAAATCAAGATGAAATGGGATGGGGCACATACACAGCATGAAGTGATATAGCATGGAGCAACACACAAAACAGACAGCTGTGGGGTATGAGGCAAGGAGATTTCAAGGAATCCTGCTACTAAAGTCAAGACGTGCAAACAAAGGAGCGATGGAGGGAGAAGGCAAAAAATAAAAATGGAAAAGCTAAAAACACCTCATTGTTTGAGAAGCTTTCCGAATTCATTTTTTAACACTAGCCTATAATGGAACGCATGAAAACAAATCTCATAACAATCACTAATCAGTTGGTCCTGAACTATTTTACTGTTGTAACTACAGATGTTATAAAATTATACATTATATATATATATATATATAAGCATAGATCTTCTTTATATTCCTGAAAGAGGACTTGGAGTAGAACAGGAAGCCTATAGAAAAAGGTAGAAGACAGGAAAAAGTACAATCATAAAGGAGTGATGAACCAATGGTACAGAGTAAGAGACAGAGAGAGAGAGAGAGAATTAGATAAAGAGCTGATGGATGGATCTGTGGAAGTAAGAAGTACAGAGACGTTAGGAGATGCTTTCAAAAAATTTCAAACCGATGAACCACAACCTGCATTATTTAAAATAACCATGAGAAAGAGAGAGAGAGAGAGAGAGAGAGAGAGAGAGAGAGAGAGAGAGAGAGAGAACCTCAGAACCTTAAAGGGCTTATACTCGAAGGTTTACCCCTTGCACAGGGCCGGAGCAACTCGCAACACTTTTGTATCTTTAATCACCGGAAAAGCTTTTGGGTTTTAGCTTTGTGCCACAGAAAACCACGCTTGACAACAGAAACCTCCCAAGGTAAAAGAAGAAGAAGAAGAAGAAGAAGAAGAAGAAGAAGAAGAAGGGCCTGCCATGTTCTCTCTGCATTTCCTCAAATTGTTAATAACTGTATATAATTTTCTCGTCTGAGCACAGGAACAGCCGTTGTGCTACATGATCAGACGGCTGCAGAAATCCTCGCCAAATTTCATTCTGTTCCATTTCTACGCACCTTCATTGTAGAGGCAGAAATATGCGCAATGTCCAATATACAATTCAAAACTTTGCAAAACTTTAGGGAAGTATAGATTGAGCTCTTGTTCCATTAAGAATGATTACATATAGCTCTGAAGTGGATTCTGGAATCTGCATGTAACCCTACCCTAAGAGGGAAACTCTAAACTGCAAACATCTCCACGTCAGAGGAGCCAACGAGGCACATAACAGGGTGTGTTGATGCTGTTAAGTGCTCTGATCGAATGAAAGCAAAGAGACAGGCACGCACAGAGAGAGAGAGAGAGAGAGGCTTACTTGGCTCACCCAGAGGATACAGAAAACAAAACCAAGCCCAACAAACAAGGAAAACCGAACAGCAAGAGGAAAGGACCAACACAGCAAGACGGAGGGGTGGCAGGGACACGCAAACAGCACTCCACACAATTACACAGCCCAGCTTGCAAAGAGCCACTCACAGAAACCACAATAACCGCCTTCCGAGTAAAAAAAAACAGCAGGGGTACAGTACATGATATACACTGCACAAGTGCAATGTGTGTATGTGGGCAAGCAGGCGTGCTGCAGAGTGTTTCTGAAACATCTATTGTGTGTTTGCCAGTGTAACTCTGTCAACAGTCTGAGGTGTGAGATGTGTGCGTCTGTCTCGGTGGATAATGTGTCGATGTTCTATATATAAGGTGTGTGTTATGTCTGTTACAGGGAAAGCGGGGGACTCACTCCCAGGGGCGGCGCTTGCATTGGCAGTGGAGAGAACTACATGAGTGGGGGTAGAAATATTGGTTACGTCATGGAGCTGGCTGAGCACAGAGGAGCGCCGTCTCACTGCACCCTGAAATGAACCACTCCTCTTGAATGTACTCACTACCTCCATCTGCAGGAGAGAGAGAGACCCATAACACACACGCACGCACGCACACACACACACACACACACACATACACATATACTTCAGAGAGAAATGGACAGAGCAAGGGGAGAAATCCAGGAGGAGAATATATTTGTGGTAACACTGTACCAAGTGAAAATTGTTATGGCATATAAGATGATTTTGACTCTTAGCCTTTTGGACATTCACAACTAAGCAGCTTAAAGTTACTGGCACAAACATTCTTTCAAATATAGCATAAGCATCAGAACACACTTTCAAGCCCGTCTAAGCATATGCTGTGACTGTGTCAATCAATTCTGCGTTAAACAAAACATCTGGTATTGCCCTTCTGTATGTACTAGCCATGTAAATGAATACAAAAAAAAGTTATTTGGAATGAACAGACAATGTCTTCTGAAGAGATATAAATACAGATGCAAACATGAGCACTATTTGGGTTTTTTTCAGCTTCTAGTTAAGACTAAACGTGTGCATCAGGGCTGGGATCACGCTGGATATGACAAAAACGTAGCAAGAGAAAGGTGGTTTTTGCTTTCAGGAGGCGCCGAGCAAGCAGTCAGATAGGAAGATATGAAGTCTGTATGACAAAGATGCTGCTCACGTTACAGTGTTCTTTTACAGTGTTCATTCCATTTATCCCTAGCGACTGTCCGGTCAGTGTCATGTTGGTTTAAATCGGGCTATTCGTTTGTTTGCATGTTTTCGTGTTAAGATTAGGGTTCGTATTTAATCGGGGGGAAAAAAGGAAATAAACTAATCAACAAGCAAAGCTTCCAGTTTTGGCCATGTTCACTTCAAATACAAACCAGAACGCACGTATAGATATTTGGCGCATTTAATAGATATGTGTTGCACACCTATTACTTCCAAAGCTGCATACGCTGTAAGTGAACATCTAGTGTCACTCTAAAACAATAGAGTATTTTCAAGTGGTCACTGAATGCCTGTCTATTAAAGACCACAGCAGGCAGATGCTTCAAGTATACACTCTACAAGCACACAAGTCTCTAGCCTTACAAAACAAATTCACCAAATGACTTTTGGACCACAACAATTATCGATTCACCCTTCAAATAAACAAAGGCAGGAATTACGGTAAGAGTTCTCGTACACCTGCAGGGGAAACAGTGCTCAATTAATCGGATCATCTCTTTCAGAAGGGCAGTGATGATGGCTGGAGTGTACACTCTTTGCCAGAGCCACCCTTGAATTAAAGCCTTGATCAAATTCAGCTGACTGATGATATGAGTCTTGTTGCTGTAATGTGTGTCGTATTTTGCCAGCTCTGTGTTGGGAAAGGAGAGGATCGATGCAAATCTTGTTCAGGGCTTTGTTAGCACTTCTGTGGAAGCCACCCCTATGTTACACCCTGCAGTCTTCATCTATCATAATCATGGATATGTGAACTTTAATAAGTATAACAATAAAGGAGTGACAATGTGCGTGTTAGCAGTCCCTAAAGACTGGGTGTGTCTGTGAGTGTGAAGATGTGTGTTCATGGTTCTGAAAGTCCCTTTCTTTCTCTGACTTTTTGGGACTTTACCGCTATGAGTAATTATGCGTAGAAGGACACGATGTTCTGCACATCTTCTTAGACCTGTAGTCCATAGTCCTGGTTTTTCTAGAGGGGATCTACTGACTACCAGTGGGCCATCACAACAGCCAGGGTGTCTATAATTTTATGATTGAAAAAAAAAAAAAAAAGGAATTACAGTAGTGAAAATAACCATGAACTGCAGTAAATTTTAACACTGTTGATTTGATTGTAATTGCATTTTTAATGTGCTGTTAATTTTGTGTACCTAGTTTTGTTTCTGTGGGTGATACATTTAGGAATAAGTTCTAATGGCTCCAAAAAACTATATAATGACCATATATTCAAAAATCCCTAGTCTAAAGAGTAGGATCAAAAAGTCACTTTTAGTTACATAAATATAATCCCCTCTAAAAGTATTGGAATGGCAAGGCTATTTTGATTTTACTTTTTTGCTGTGTACTAAAGACATTTGGGTTTGAGATCAAAAAAAGAATTTGAGGCAACAGATCAGAATTTCAGCTTTCATTTCAATCTATTTACATCTAAATTTGTTAAATAACTTAGAGCATGGGACCTTTGGTGGAAAACCACCCACCTTTTTGGTGAGCAAAGTATATTAACAGATGATCTTAACCCTGCTCTGGTACCATGAAAAAGTCACATTCTTGGTACCATGGGGTCAGTTTGACCCCACGTTGAAAAACATGCTATGTGACCAGAATAACACCACTACATTACAATATTTTGTTTTTCCTTGAAATAATATGGTATGGCAATGCGTTATAAAATCCAAATAATATTGCACAATGCTTTATTTTCAGTTACCGGTGGCGTTGGCATAATAATGTCCGCGGGGGGTGGGGCGTGCATGCCATTAAAATGTTGCAGGGTGGGGTTGCGGCGTAGGCAAAGTGTTGCGGGGGGGTGTGTGCCATTAAAATGTTGCGGGGGGGGTGCACCGTTAAAATGTTACGAGCGGGGGGGGGGGGGGGTGTTAA